>PVKA01000001.1:173100-426824 GCA_004027165.1 Ctenomys sociabilis | reverse complement strand
CTCCTGTTAGACTTCGTACACAGTAGGTATCTATCACATGTTGGTGAAATTCTATAGTTCTGAGTTCTCCAGGCTGCTTAAGTAGCCAGCGTTGGAAATACGGTATCCATAAAAATATAATATATGGTTTTGTGTTGCAAATGCCTGAGAGTTTTGCTCTGTTCTGTCAGCAGCTATACTTCTGAGCTTTCGGTGCTCCTCACCCAAGAGGTTCTGAAGGTTCTATCACTCGTAATCACACATTAAACAGGCTGTGAAATGTTTTTAAAAAATGTTCCATAAAATGCAAATGCTGATTATATAAGTAAATTTGCAGGGCAGAGATTATTTTCTTCTTTTTTATTATGAATTGATGTTTAGGAAATGCAAAATGCCCTTATACATGTAATGATATTTAAGTAGCCTTTAATATATTTCATATCGATTGCTGTAGGCGGAGAATGATGGGGAAACAGTAACATAGGATTCATGAGTATTGCAGGAGACATGTACTCTTTCCTCCTTGGGTACTCTTCAGTGCCAGTCCTGCCCCCAAGTCAAAGCCTGAAACACTTCAAGGCCACATCACTAGTCAAATAGAGCATTTTCTCTATAAACTTCATGGGAGGATTTCAGTACTTAACTGCTTTCAGTAACTTACCCTAGTGCGTAGCCTTACTCTACTTTGGACTCTAGGGAGACAGGTCGATTGCGAGTCCCTCACTGTTCACGACACATTCTTGCTTCAGCTAAAGTTGGGCAGTGTTCAGTAACGGCTGGAGCAAATGATTCAGAGTCACATGAGTCTGAATTACACGTAGGCTCTCCTGGGTATTAGCTGAGTGTCCCTAAGCAAATGACCACCGTTTTCAATGGAGTTCACCCTATCTGTAAACGTGACGCCTCCTTCACCATGTTTATGATGATGAAGTGGAGTTTCCCCTGTCCTAGTGGAAGGTGTTCTTCTCAGGGCATGAAGCTCACATGGGCTGCGTGGACTGCAGCCTTCCCTGGTGCCCTTTGCACCTTGTCTCTCCTCCAGCAAACAGAATCCTGGGTATAAAGTGTCAGAAGAGGCCAAAGTGGAACTGGGGTTTTGGGGCTCCAGGGTGAACTAGAAACTGCCAGCACAAGCACACACTCACCCCAGCTGTGTTTCCCAGAGCTACTACCCTCGTGCCACACCCACAGTGATGAGCAGGTGGATGCATCTCTGCCTCGAGATAAGGTATGAACAGACGATCTTTAAGTAAACACACATATGTTAATGTATTTAGGGAAACAAGAGCGTGCCATCAGAAAGAAGCGCGGAGCATGCCCTCAGAAAGAATTGGGAAGCATTCAGATCAGATGGGAAACTGTCCTCCAAAAAGTACAAAAAACAATGGCAACTCAGTTCGCTTAAGATTTATTTGTATACCTATACAGCAACAAAAATTAAACTCACAGAAATTAATCTCAAAATATTGCAATATGATAATTATGATTGTCTCTTTTTACAAATGAGAAAACTGAAATCTGTGGAGAGCAATTTTTATTCACATCTCCCCTCATTAAGGGGCTGAGCTCGGACTGCTGCTCAGTCTCTCCAGTCTTTTGTCCAGATGGGCGACCAATTTGTAGCGCTCCTTGCAGAGATCTACTTGCCAACAGCCTCCTGGGATCGGCTCGCAGCATGATTCTCCTCCAACGAGTGTGCTACCGAGGTGCACACAGTAAATATGATTAATGTAGAACGTCGCCCTTTAACCCAAACCTCACGTTCTCTGCTCATTTGAAAGTTGCATGTGTTATTGGAGTGAGAAAGCCCCTGTGTTCCCCTAGTCCTGACGCACTCCTGGTCCCGGTAAAATCAAGGGAACTTTGGTGTTTTCTCAAACAAGTCATGATTTTTATTTTATTGCACTGCTTGTGCCTCATCCCTCTGTCAGGAGAGTTCCCTATCAAGAGTTTGTTTGCTTTTAAACACTAGGCAGAATCTTGAGTTCTTGTTTGGGATGAAGCTGTACCAGCTCTCCCAGCCCTGTCTCATGCAATTTTTAAGCATCCTCCTCCTCCTCAGGAGAAGCCAGCAGCACCCTTGACTTCCACAGAAATGCAGACTTCCCCAGGCTGGGGACCTAGGCTGGAACTCAGGGGTGCAGGTCAGGTGCTATGCTCCTGCTGCCTCTGCCCTCTCCTGTCCTTTCAACTGTTGAGGGAAAGGACATTTTGACAAACCCGATAATAGCTATACCAAGAGCACTTGCATTTGCAGCTGGCTGTGTCTGTGTCAGTCAATCTACTGCTTTGTTTGCATGGCTTAGTTCCATCCCTTTCACTGTTGTCTGAGGGCTCTATCATTAAAGAAAGGTAGACTCTGAATTGTCACCTGATTTGCTCAAGGTGAGCAGTTAGGAAACTGTTGAAATATGACTCAGACCTGAGTTGTCTGAATCCCAGCTCTGGTTTTTTGAGCTTGGATGCAGACAAAGTACCAATTCCTCACTTAAGGTTCTCCCCTGGATTCAGTGGGAGTACCCTGCCAGCTAAACCCAAAAGTGGAGATAACAGGGAGACCCTCTGGCGATCCTGACCCTTTGTTGCATGAGGTTTAGTCATTTCCTGTATTGTGCTCTCTTACCAGGAGCAAAGAAGAGATACAAGTAACCAACACAGACCCCTGAAGCACTTAGTTGATGCTGGGGTCTCCTGTTGTATTCTAGGCCAAAAGACTTCAGTTGCAAACCCAGTTAGCAGTGCAGGTAGATTTAGCGCTGAGGTGCTATGAGGCTGGGAAAATTTTGTTGGCAGTTCATGAAAATACTGGCTCTCACCACTGATGTAAATTTCCTCACGGTCTTTTCAGTCCTTCATGCTCTGCTGTGGTAAGCAGGATAGTCAGATTGCTGAGAAAGGAACCTGGGAATAGGGGGAAATAGCTTGCCCAAAGTCATTCATTTAATTAAAGAAATAAGACAGAAATTCCATGGATGCTTTTAAATTAACTTTTAGAGGAATCTTAATATGGTGTTTGGTCAGTAACCGAATATTTTTTCTCCTTAGGAGACTTAACGCCCCACTGTTTCCAAACTATATTTAAAGCAAATGTTTAGGAATCTCCTGCGTACGTGAAGGGATAATTATTGTTTTGCTTTTCCATCTTAAAACAAATTAATCAAGCAGAACTATGTGTTAAACATGTATTTAATAGTAAAATAAACAATTCAAATGTTGTCTTAAAAAGCCTCATGATTTAAATCACCCCATATTTCATGTGCTGAATAATTTTATCATCCTTTCTTTCATCCTCTTTATTCATAAGACTATTACTAATTCATCATTTAATTTTAAACAACAAAAGCACCAATTTACTCTTTGGGTTCATCTCTTTTTTGAGGCCATTACTGTTTTCCCCTCTGCATAGTCCTGCCTAATTTCCTGTGTCCAGAGAAGACCTCTACCAACCTCTTTCAGATCCACCCAAATGGCCACAGGTAACTAAATAGAGTGCTTTCAAATTTTGGAGCATTTACTCTTTTACGTTAAATGGAATTGTTAAAATGTTCTGGCACCCAACCCTGTGGCGAAGGTTGTAAGAGTGTTCAGGAAATTAAAAGCTGAGACCCCTCAGGAAGCACAAGAGAATGATCCGTGGGTGATAAGTGTAGCAAATTTCACATATATCAGAAAGAGCTGAGTCATCCTCACCCTTCCACTGAGAACAAATGCCAATCCCCTGACCTCGGAATCTTCAAACGTTAAGTTAATGCATTTTATTTCCATTTGCAGTGAGTTGTTTGAGGCAGCATTACACACATGAATTTTGATGGGTTTTATATTACCAGGATATTGATACTCGCCCACGCTCAGTTAATTTACTTTTCATGTTCGACTCCTTATGGAATGATATGCTGTTAGTTGTTACTGTTCAATCTTGTGTTCACGCTTTCATATTGCAATTACTCAGCTTTTAATAGAAAACTAAATGGAAAAATCCTCCTTGGGTGTGAAATATGTGAATTTGCAGGTTATATATTTTCTGCCTATTTCTGCTTGCATCGTACCTCAAAACTTCTCTGGCCTATATCCTGTCCTCTGACAGTATAATAAAACAGTATATCACTTAAGAATGGACTGTTTGCCTAGAAGCATTCCTAGGTAATTATTACATGTGAAAATCAAAGGACCAATAAGAACCTAATAGTGAAATAAAGCCCTTCATGCAAAAATAGTCTTGAGCCAAGCAATTAAAATAAAATCTTCTTATCTAACAGTGCAATATTTTACTCCAGAATCAATCTTAAGAATCAGCATTTCTGTGACAGATGCTGGGAGGAATTTTGGAGGACCTCAGAGTCAGGGAATACCCTTAAAATCTTACCTTGGCAGAAATCTGCTGGGAATCCTTGAGCTGCCCCTTCCTGCCAGGTGCAGGCTTCTAGCACCTACAGCAGTGTACAGAGCAGGGAGGGCAAAGGGTGGAGACAGCGGGAAATCTTTCTCACGGATGACCCCCAATTTTGCATTTTGGCAGCTGTGGTCTGTGTGCCACTGCTGAGAAACAGTAGTTTTGTTACAAACCAATTTTCAATATGGTATCCTAGAGCTCTCCCTAAGCAGAACTTCTGTCTTGCCAACTCCTATTGCGATTGATGACTCGCTAGCTGGTGATCCAGTTCTCAGAACTATTATATGCCTTTTCTCTATAGTATTTTTGTGCAATTTCTATAACAGAAATAAACTTCTTAAATAATACCTTTGTAAGAGCAACATGCTTACACAGGCACAAAATGAGCATAGGACAGTTTCTGGTTAACTAGTATAAATGCAATTTAAATATTGTTTGAATTTGCCAGCTTCTATATCCTCTTGTTTAGTATATGTGACAGTGTATGTCTATGTTGTGAGATACATAAGTTTGCACATTGGTTGTGTTTCAGGTGTACACTCTGCACATCTCTGATGGGGATTTGCTTCATAAATTTGTGTGAAACAAGTGCAGCTAACCCTCATTGTAGTATTGGTACTTTATGCACAAAGGGACAGATTAAATGATGTATTCTAAATGACAAAAATGAAAGTGGAAGCCAGCAGCTATCAGGGCTGCAAATGAAAGACTGCTGGGCTTGAGAGTTAAAAGCAAAATCTCACTAAATAGCTCAGTGGATTAAAAGCACCTGCAAGCAGGCCCAGGGGCCAGGGGTTTGATCCCTGGACCTGCCATGCCTTCCTCACACCCGGGGCACACTGAGTTGGCAATTGATACTGGGTGTGGTGTAGCATGCCTGTAATCCCAGCTCTTGGGAGGCTGTAAACAGGTAGAACACTATAAGTCTGATCTAGTAGTAAGACCCTGAACACCCTGTAGACCCTTCCCTAAAATACAGAAAGAAAAAAAAAAAAAAGAGGAATCTCAGATGACATCCTCTGCTTCTTGGATTCAAGAAGTTCATTCCTGTTGATAATTGATATTGGTTCATTTGGATTCAGAAGACAGGCTTGGAGCTTTAATCTTTCATTATCATTTTGCTTTCATTACCATGTTGTGTGGCTCAGCCATTGGGCAATTTGCACTGAACTACTTGAAACTGACAAACTAAAGCTGTCTCTCCTGGCAATAAGTGAGACAAATATTAGTTTATTAAGTTGGGAGTTTTGTCAATAATTATAAGAAACCTTTAAGATACTAACGGGACTTTGTAGAGTGATTCTTATGAGTTCTAGGCATGCCTGGAGTTAGTGCTGCACAACCTCTGCAAATACTGTACTCGGTAATGTACATTTAAAAAGTATTAAATTGCAGTCCCTTAAAAATATTCAAAAGTTCAATTGCTTGTGTAGTTCAGAAAGGCACTTAGGTTCCGTTTTTCCCGTTTGGACATTTAAGTGTTGTCCTCACCATGTCCTTTTTAAGAAAAAGTCTCTTATGTAGCTTAGATTGACTTTAAACTCACTGTGTGGTGCAGGCTAGTCTTGAACTTGTGATCTTCTTGTCTCAGCCTCCTCAGCCCTGGGATTATAGGAATGGGACACCATGTCCAGATGTTTGTTCTTTTTTTTTTTAAGTAATGTGATTCAAATCTCCCTCTATTTACTTTTTTCGTGGTGAGGCTGGCCCTGGGAGCAGGACTGGGATGGCAGGTGATACTGGGGATTGAACAGCGGTCCTTGCACTTGCAGGTCATCTTAGATTTCTTCTTTTATGGAGTCAAATCAATCTACATTTCTGTGTAGCACTTTCCATAACTGACATGGTGTAAATAAATCTGTAGTCTTTCCTCTCCTCATTCCTCCATGTGTCATGGAAGAAAGCCATGCTCTTCATCCTGACTGAGACTGCCTCTCACACAGCAAGTGCTTTGCAATTTGCAGAGAGGATGACTGAATGTGTGCTACCCAGGGAAGGCTCCTGGCTTCCGCACCCTTCATGTGAGATGCTTTAGTATGGATACGCTTACACTTATGGTTATGAAAAATATTTATCAGTGTAAGATTGGAGATGGATTAAGCCAATCCTTCTTTGAAGTTTCACTTATTTTCATGGCACTGTGGTTCTGTTTGTTTGGTCTCCAGTCCTCAAATTTTTATTTTCAGGGCTGGGGAGATGGCTCAGTGGAATAAGTGCTTCCCTGGAAAGTACAAGGGCCTGAGTTCAATCCCTGGTTCTGCAAAAAAAAAAAAAAAATTATCTTCACTTGAAGAGACCAGTGAGCAGCTAATCAAGATGATCAAGTGACTATTCTTTTCCTGTTTCTTAGTACAGCAGTGGTATAGGAGTCATTGAGGGAAGGAGGAGATACAATTGCAGTGGTGTTTGGAGAGCTTTATTAAAAAGAATATTATGGGCTGGGGAGATAGCTAAGCAGTTTAAGTGCAGGACCTGGGTCCAATTGCCAGGACTGCATGCTGTGCTGACCACTGAATCTGGGCATGGTGGTACATGCCTATAATGCCAGCACTAGAGAGGCTGAGGTAGGAGGATCACCACAAGTCTGAGCTGTGTAGAGAGACTCTGTACCAAATAAATAAATGAAACATTTAAAAAAAATATTGTGAAGTATCTAGAAAGGCCTAATATCTGTATGCTTCATAAGGCAGAACAAAAAAATCCTTTGAGAGTGTGAAAAAAAAAAAAAAAAAAAAAAAAAAAACAGAAGTAGCACCTTTGTTCTCACAGCATAGCTTTTTTTTTTTTGTGATATGCAGGTTTGTCCCCATGTCATCCACACTGACCTACATCCCTAGACTTTTTTAAATGCATCCTTTATTTTGGGACAGGCTTTCATTACAAGTGCCACGCTTGGCTCCACCTTGATGTCCTCTTGCCTCAGCTTCCCAGTATGTTGGGATTGCAAGTGGATGTCACCATGCCCAGCACAGTAACCTTTTTTATTTTAATAATTTTATTGAGAAAGAAGTAGCAATGAGATAGTTTCAAAACACCTTAGTAGTACCATTACAATAATTACTACATTACATATTGTTGTCTTCATAGTAGTTGTTCCTAGTACAAGATACAGACATGATATCTTGTCTGAACACTATTATTTCAAAACCTTCTTCTCATTGAACTAAGAGAAAGTAGCTGCATATTTATGCTATTTTGTATATACAGATATATATTTTTCCACTACAAAATGGTCCATATGTATCTCCTCTTTTGTTTACTTTTGTATTCCATTGCTATTCATATATTGTAGGTGTATGAATTCAGTAGTGTAATAACTTTTAACAAGTTTCTTAAGCTCTTAGTATTTCAGTTTCTTCATCTTTAAAATGAAGAAAAACAGTAGGAACTATCTAATATGTTTATGTTAAAAGACAGACAGGAAAGTAGATAATATTGGAAAAGTACAAATTAGCACAGTTGTAGGCACATTTCAAGCACTCAGTAATGACTAACTATTCTTAGTTGTAGAGATAACCCAAAGGAGGACATTCGTACATTTTCCTTTAAAAAAGTTTTGTTAGTGTTTGCTCTGACATACCATGTCAGTTTTACAGCAAATATGTCCCTTGGTTAAAAACAAACCATAGAAATGGCAATTACTTACTTATCTGCTCATAGTTGTTTAGTTATCTGCTGTTTATCTACTCCTGCAAAAAGCCCCCACTTTGGCTCAAAATAAAGAGAAGGATAAGATACTTATCAATTACACTGATAGGGTTTTCTTCCTGTGCTTAGAAGAATAAGAAAAGTTGGGATTGAAAAGCTATCTCATTGGAGGAAATAGTCACTGTGGAGAGGAAAATCTGGAAGAAAGAAGAGGACAGACTTCTCAATGAAGCCAGTATTTAGATTCAATCCTGCCAATAAAGGCTTTCCAAATGTAGGGAATTGAATTAGTAAAGATTAATTGCATGGAGTAACATAGATCATGCCAAAGAGAGATGATGACATTTCATCTAGTTCCACAAATCCATGAGAGTTGGAAATAAATCTCTTACTTGCTTGAATTCTTCTGCAGAGACATGTTGTATTATGTGGAGACACACGACTAAACAAGACATGCTCAGAAGGGCATCATGATAAGTTTGTAAGTGTGAGAGGTGATACTAGCTGGAGAAATTGGAAGTTTATGGAAAGATGGAGACATTCAAGGCAGACATTGAAGGATAGATGCAGTTTTACTTTCTAAAGACAGTAGCCCAGAAATGCACTGCAGCCTGAGGACAGGGGATTGTTATTGGCACTAGAATGGGAAGCTGCCTGCAAAGTATTGATGATCCTATCAGATTGAGACTGCTTGCATCCTGTGTGTGTGTTGGCAGGAGTACACTGACTGATGAGGTTTAAGAAGCAAATGCAGGCATAAGGTAAAGCGTGCTCACCCTGTTGCAAGTGTTCTCAATTTGGAGTATTAACATTATTTCAAAGAAAATCATAGCTGTCAAATTTGAGGTTCCCTTCTTCAATTCTATGGACAAGGATTTCCTGTGGGTTGTGTTAAAACACTCAGCAGAGGCCATGGGTTCAACTTTTCTGTTCTGCCCCTTAAGTGAAATTTACCATAATGGTTGTTGGCCTTCTCTGGTTCGGAACATATTGGAACTCAACAGAGTAGGTCATGTGCAGTTGTGATTTCCAGCAGCTGCATTCTCCTCATGTATGGTGGATCATTAGAAATCCTTCTAGCTGAACTACTTAGTACTTGACAAAATCAGAGTTAATTTTTAAGCACCTCTGTGAAGGTGAAAACATTAAGTTACAAAGTAATTAAAGGCAGAAAATAAAAAAAAAAAGAACTGACTTGAAAAAGAATTCAATTACCCTCTAAACCAACTTTGACTTAATTTTAAAAGTAATGAGAATAAAAAAAATGGTTCTAATTCTTTTTTGTAATCACTTCCTTTTAATATCTTTATCTTAAAATCATTGAGCATGCATGAACTCAGCTCCTACCTTCCTGTTATGCTTTGTGACTAGTTGTCTGCCCAAAGCTTCATGCAGTCACTGGGGCAGGCTTCTAGAGTTTATGATTAATTCATGATCCAGTGCTGGGATTATGAGTATACCTGCCCTGGGCGGCATAGCCTGAAAACGATATGAGGATCGGAGAAGTGCTTGCTATCTGCCACAGCTGCTGCTCCTCCCTTTACTTTTTTTCTGTTTTCTGCCACCGTGAACTGCTGCTCTCAGCCATATGCCGAATTGCCTTGGAGCCAGCAGAGTGCGGCCTTCCACCTCCACTAACTTGGAGCTAAATAAACATTTCCTTCCTTAATGTTGGATGTCGGGTATTTTTCCCAGCAATGAGACAAAAGTGTCCAAGACAGAATTTGGTACTAGGAGTGGGATCATTTCTATGATTGTACCTGACCATGTAATTGCTTTGGGAATGGCTTACAGGAAGAGGTAGGAAAGGTTCAGAGATGTCACCTGAAAGCACTAGAATGCCTTAAGTTGTTCTGCATGGGAGATTCTGGTCAGAGCTCAGAAGACCAGAATGCTTATAGGAATCCTAACTGTAAAGATCAGGCTATAGAGGTTTCTTCTGGGAATAAGAAATGCATCGTTGCTGCACTCTAGACAGTGTGTGCTATGGCTTGGCAGAAAGTTTGTCTTCATTTTGTTCATGTCAAGAGATTTTGCCTGAGACTAAAGTTAAACACAGCAGATTGATTTATCTGGCAAAAGAAATTTCAAGGCAGTCAGATGTTGAGGCAGTGGCATGGCTATTGTTAGGAGCTTTTAGTCAGATTTATGTTGAGAATCAAGAGCAAAGAGCCCAGCAGCATGATTTAAAATGTTGTGGGTGTTCAAAAAGTAAGCACAAATAAAGCTGTGGACTGGAAAAATAGAGATGAGGAGATCTCAATGTTGAGAAGGAACAGGAGAACAAAATGGTGGTCTGAGGGCATCAAAGAAGTAGTAAGTCTCATCTCTTTTCAGCCTCAAGACTGCAAAAGTGAAAGACTGCTTGAGGAGAAAGCCTCAGAGCACCAGATTCAGAATGGTGGCAGTAGCTACACCAGATTCCAGAACGGCAATGGCATAGAGAATTTGTTCCTAAGAATCAGGTTCAGAGTGCTTAGCAATCCAGGTGCTCAGCGCCTACAGTCAAGAAAGAAAATTTGGCTACTGCTGTAGCCTTCACATCATCTGCATGACATTGATTTTAGGCACATGCAGAATGCAATAATTCTAAGGTTAAGGAGGCTTCCACCTAGATTGCAGGAAAAGTTCTGGGAGGCCAGGCAGTGCACCCTTGGGAGGGTAGTATGTATATCTGTGAGTGAGAGGCCTAACAAGCCGCGGAAACCCCAGAAGTCTGGAAAAACCAGGAATTAGATAATCTAAGAAAAGTTACAAGAGAGGAGCAAAGCTGGCCTAAGAGAGATGCCATAGGAGCTACAACCAAAAGTACCATAGAGGTGGAACACATGGAGCTTATAACTCATCACAGATTGCTTTGAATGTTCCACATGGAACTACAGGACTTCATGTTTGCCCTTCTGGATTTGGGACTTGCTTTGGTCCCAGTGCTTTGTGTTCTGTTGTTTGTATCTTTTGGAATTGTAATGTTTATTTTGTGCCATTGAATGTTGGAAATGTTTCCTTTGTACAGGGTCTCACAGCTAAGAGTTTGCTTTAGATCCTGGAGGAGACAGGACTTGGAATTTTGAGCAATGCTGAAACTGTTAGGACTCTGGCAACTTTTAGAAATGGACTAGAATGTCTTTTGCATAAAGGGATGTGTATGAGTCTTTGGATGGCCAGTGGCAGGATGTTATGGTTTCAGTCTAGATGTCTCCCCAAAGTCTCATGCAGTCATGGAGCAGCTTCTAGAGTTTGTGATTAATTCATGATCCAATGCTGGGATTATGGATGGAAGTGCTACACTCATTCTGGGAGCAGATTTCTGCATGCAAATGTAAGAAGGAGAAAGAGGCTTGCTAGCTCTGCAGCTGGTGTTCCTTCCTGTGCTCTTTGCTATTTTCTGCAGCTACAAATGTCTTCCTTCTGTCCTGTGTGACTGCCTTGCAGCCAGCTGAGTATGGCCTGAAACCTCTACTACCTGTAAGCTAAATAAACCTTTCCTTCTTTAATTTGGGTGTTGGGTATTTCATCCCAACAAAGAGAGAAAAGTAACCAAGACACTTCTCTTAACTGCCCATCAGCTCTCTCCTCTCTTCTTATCCTTTTAAAAAACTTTTTTAAAATTTGATTCAGGTCTTTGTACACAGTTAAGACTCCTAGTGGTCCTCCTGTGTCAGCCTCCCCAGCACTGGGATTACAGGCATATACCACCATGCCCAGTTTCAGGATAGACATAGTGAGCCTGGGTTCTCAGGCTGGCATGTCATGTGATACCAGCAACTGAACTTGAGCCCTTGCATTTGTCAGGCAGGTACTTACACCACTAAGCTATCACCTCAACCCTCTTCTTTCCCTTTGGGGATTGCTCACCAAACCCTACGAAATACCTCCAGCCTGTTTGAGAATTGGCCCAAGAAAATTAGAGATGGTCTCTGAGTGCTGATCCAAGTATCAGCCAACTATACTAGGAAGCTGATAATTAGTATTGTGAACTTGAAATGAGGGATGGAGGATGTTGTTTGTTCATCTGCATCTTGTTAAAAAGTATGCAATGAAATTATTTTTAGTATAGTCACAGATTGGGTCCCATCATCACAATCAATTTTAAAGTATGTTTCCCAGCCCAGCAAGAAACCTTGTCTCTGTCACCTGTCCCTTCCTACTTTCCCCCAATGTTCCTGTCTTTTCTGAAGCACATTCCTACTTTCTGTCTATATATTTTCCACCTGGGATGTTATACTAGACAGGATCACACAGTATACGATCTTTTATGACTAGCATCTCTTAAAATTCCATTTTATTTTATTTATTTACTTACTTACTTACTTACTTACTTACTTACTTACTTACTTACTTACTTACTTACTTACTTTTGTAGCTGCTTCAGCCAGCCATGGGTGTGGGGCTGGCACATCTTGTGATGCGGGGGATTGAACCATGGTCCCTGTGCTTACCTTAGCTTGCCTAAGAAGGCACTTTAGACTGCGGAGCTATCTTGCCAGCCTAGCAACTTTTTTAGCATAATGTTTCCAGGGATCATTTCTGTTGTACCATGTATCAGTACTTCACCCTTTTATTGTAGAGTAATATTGCATGACATGAATACACAATATTTTATTTAGCTTTTCACCAATTGATGGACATGTAAGTTACTTCTATTTTTGGTTAATTAACCATACTATTATGAATATGTATGTGCAAGTTTTTATATAAATATGTTTTCACTTATTTTTAGGAATACAGCTAGGAGAGGAATTGCAAGGTGTTGTTCAATTTCTACATGTATAAGACTCTTCAAAATATCACTCTGCTATTGGTTTCTAGCTTCATTCAGTATGTCAAGAGAACATACTTTCAAGGATTTAATATCCTAAAATTTATTGAGGCTTGTTTTAAGGCCTAGAATATAGTCTCTACTGAAAAATGTTTCACATACACTTAGCAAAAATATATATCCTTTTGCACTTGAGTGGGGTATTATATAAATATATCTTGGTTTTTGAACATGGATGTGTTTTTAATCTTCTTTTTTGTTTTCTGTAACCTCTTGTATAACACTGTCATTTTCCAAGTACACATTCTGCTTTTATTTATTTAATTTCTGAACTTTCAGTATTTTCAATACTCATACAGGTGAGCTCCCTGTAGCAAATTTTTAGCTTGCGTACCAGACTCTATTCAAACTATTTCCTAAGCTAATTAGGGAAACAATTTCTGTTTCACACACTTTCCTTTTTAAATAATTTCATAATTTATAGTTTAATTGGTGACAGAGTTTCTGGGTTTCTTTCTAAGAAAGGCTTTGGTTGTTGCTGTTGTCACCATTATGGTTTTAGTCAACTTAGCTGCTATGTAGCAGAATACTACTTATCAACCAACAATGATTTCTCCCAGTTGTAGAGGCTTGGAAGCACCAGATCAAGGATACAGCAAATTCACTGCCAGGTGATAGTTTTATTCCTGTTTTTCATGTGGTGGTCCTCTCACTATATCTTTACAGAAACAATACAGAGAGGAACAAGCTTTGTCATAGCTTTTTCCTTGGCACCTTATTACCCACCATCAAAGAGACTGGCAAGTATTTCCACACAGTGGACTATGGTTTCACCAGGAATAGGCACATTGCAATAATAAAATAAAATAAAATAAAAACTGGGCCAGTGAGATAGCTCATTAGAATAAGTGCTTGCCTGGCAAGTGCAGGGCCCTGAGTTCAATCCTTAATACTGCAAAATAAATAAATAAAACAAAAAAGGAACGGGCATAATTTTCAGCCTCTGCAATCACCATCCCAAATCAAGGCTTCATCTTTAAATCTACCTCCTGACTTGATTCTTTTTTTTTTTTGTCTTTTTTTTTTTTTTTTTTTTTTTTTTTTTTTTTTTTTTTTTTTTTTTTTTGTCTTTTGGCAGAACTCAGGCCCTTGTGTTTGCCAGAGAAGTGCTTATTCTATTGAGCCATCTCCCCAGCCTGATTTGATTCTAAAATTCAACATTGTTTGTCCTTTTTAAACTTAATTTACTTTTATGCATTTTAATGAGAAAAAAAAGGTAAAATATCTACCATGAAACAGTTTCCAAACAGGTTAGTAGGGAAGTTATAATAAGTAATACATTGCATATTGTTGTCTTCGTAGTAGTTGCTCAGAGGACAAGATTTGGACATGATATTAGTACAAACTGTTCTTCTCAATGAGCTAAGAGAAAGTAGCTATATATCTATCCTAACTAACCAAATGGTCCTACATACTTCTGCAAACTTAGTAACTCATGACACTTATTTGCGTTCCTCTTTACAGCACCAAAAGAACATACTTTCACATACTCTGGTTTCAGCAGGGCAGTAAGAGTTTCTAAATAGGGAAGTGAGGCAAGCAGAAGAATTTTGTATTATGCAGGAGATAGGGACAAAAACATATCTTCTCAAAAAAAAAAAGTCTTTGAAAAACAACTGTGGATGGATTCATCAACAGTATTTCGAGCATATCTTTAAGGCTGTTTCTTTCCTGCGTCCTTCTCCTTGACATGGTGAAGCTCATACACCCAGATCAGTTCTTGGGGGCTATGGAGAGAATCCCGGGTCCCACAAAATGCCTGACCCAGCCCTTTCTGTGCTCCAGCTCCTCCTGCAGGTGCAGCCACAACAGCATTGGCTTCCGCAGTAGTAGTGCAGCAAATTTCAGAGCCTCTTGTTTTCTTTTACTGCCAATGGTCAGGATTGTTCTGCTGCTTCTGCTACTTGTTCCTTCTACTGAATGTTTGTGATTTCTAAGGTGCTTCTTTGAATTGCTCAGCTCATCTAAGAGTGGCATTCAAATGACAAGTGTCACTCTGTACTAGAAGCTGTCCTCCGTGTGTGTTCGCAGCATTACTTCTCCTAAGCAAACCCATCGATCAGAGACCCCCGGGAGACTGAGATATTTGTTTAAAAAAATCAGATTTTAGCACAGCAGCTCCAGATTGCAATTCCTGTTTTATTAATTGTTTTACTAGCACAAATACTTATAATTCATTGAGGTTGTAGATTCCCTGATTCAATAGTATTTATATAGTTCATGTACATAAGAATTGTTACCTCTAGGTTAATTTTGTCCCAACACCTTAAAAATTTGGAAAATGTAATTATGAAAGAGTTCCTGAGATTAATTCAGTTAATTAATTCTCTTAACAATGTGGGTGTGTACCAAAAATTATTTATTTATGAAAGTGTCTGCCAGCTCCTGCTAAGCAATTCTTTGGGTGCAGAATGAGTGCACACACAATATCAAGTATTACACAGGCAGATAGAGAGACAGAGGGTGAGGTCATTGTCCAGTGAGAACTAACTATAAATCCATCATTGCTGCACCCTCAGCCACAACTCCTGGGCAGCATCGAGTTTTTCCCTTGTGATAAGAGTTAGGTCATGCCTTGTGTCTGTGTATCTCAACCTTACAGCAGAGCGAGCACACATCAGAAATCACGTATGATCTGTTTTCAAGAGATTTTATGAAGAAAGAGCGAAAAAATCAGCTAGAAGGGGAGGAAAGAGAGCTTTTCAATTGTAGGGTCACATAGACCTCCCATTGCAGCCCGACAGTTTCATAGCAGAGCCACAAAAGTTAATAACAAGAGTTTAAATCTTCTTGCTGAGATGATGTTCTTCCCTGAGATTCCCTGTAAGATGCTTTGCTGCAAGGTTGCCTCGTGTCCGCCTCTGCTCTGTGGATGGGCTTCTTCTCAAAGAATTATGACCTTCTTCCTGGGTTGTTCCACAGCAATATATCAGCCACTGACCCCTAACGTCTCCTAGAGGGCCCTCCCAGCAAGTTTGTATTCAAGGCACTTCCCACTAAGGCTGACTCTGGTGATGTATTTGAAAGCATTCCACTCTTTGCTCTTGAAATCTTCAGTGCTTGGCTCTAAGATTGTCTTAACATTGTAAAATTAGAAGAAAAAGCCTGAATGCAGAAAGTGTCCATCATGTTAACCCTCCCCAGTTTATACAGCACCACTTCAATGATGATCAAATATTTCAGCCACAGAACGTGATCTGGGGGCTTACTGAAGGTGGGTACCTTGTAAAGTGGGTACCACTTTAGTAGTTTTAGTCTTCCCCATACCAGCTTCTTTCTTCGTCTGCCACTCCCTACATTTCCTTATTTGTTGTACAACACATAGGCGCACTCCTACCACATATGTACTCATTAGAACTGTACTGACTTTCTTTGAAGACCTGATCTTCAATCAAACGGACTAGCAGAGATATCAATTCATTTTTGTTACCTGTAACAGAAGAAAAATTGAAGTATGCATAAAATGGTGTATAAGAGCAAGACATTCTATTTCCTATCTATTATATTAGGAAGGCTACTAAATTTTGGGAAAATATATGTGATTGGTCTTTAAACTATAACATTTAGAATATTATAAAATTAGTATTGAATTAGCTTTTAAATATTACAACTTGTCACCCCTTGTGGCAGATATTTATGTGACCTTTAAATTATGTGCCAATTATTGTACTAGATACAAAAACAGAATGCAAAAAAAGAAAAAAAGCATAGCCTCTGCTGCTGAGGAGCTCCCAGGCAAGACACCATCATGGCTATGGTACAGCTTGGGAGAGCTGTGCACCTTTACTATGAAAGCAGTTCAGGCAAAGAATTTAGTCCTACTAGTATGGGGAGAAGCTGCCTAAAAAGGTTCCCAAAAGTGATAATAACTAGGAGTGGTTGTGTAGTGTTTTTCCAGGTGAAAGATAGGGGGAGAAATCATTCCTAGCTAAAGGAGGAACAAGAACACCACAGTGGGAAATATCAAAGACAGACAAGGCTGGAGTCATCAATTTGAAAGAGGGGAAGTTAACAAGATAAAATTCTAGGAGAAGCAGGGTGACTTAGATCTGGACGTGCCTGGTGGGGTTAGGCTGGACACCCTTTCTCTAGCCTGATGCTCAGAGACAGATCAATGGTATAGAAAGCCTGCCATCACAGCACTCCCGGAGATGGCAAATTTCAAGAACTTCTCAGAGCTATGCAAGTGAAATACAAAAGCAGCCTGAGCTGAAGCCTCATGAGGGGTAGAGTGAGGACGAACTCAGAGACTGTTTTGTAGCTAGAATCCTTGAGACCATAGGTCCCTTGACGCAAGCAAGGGGAAATGGCAAAACCTACTTCGGTGGATGTTTTCCTTTGCTAGAACCACTCTAAGAAGTGCCACTAACTGGGTGGCTTCTCACCTCACATTCTGGAGCTTTTATGTAGAAAATTGCTTTGTGGCAGTGCTGGGTCTTTCTGAGGCAGTGAGGCAAGGACTCATTCAAGGCTTCTTTCCTTAGACTGTAAATTCCCATCCCTTGCCATTGTCTCCTCACATCACTGACCTTGAGGTTTTCCTGTTGCTCTTTCCAACAGTCTCCTTTCAGCAGGACATTAGGGAATCTGAAGTAGGATAAACCCTAAACTTTATTTTAGATTGATAACCCTATAAATGCCCTCCAAATAGGACACAGTTCAGTCCTTAGTAGGCCTGGAGCCATTCACCAAAGGAAAGAGGGTGAAAGTGACAGTGCACTATGTTGCCCAGGCTGCACTTTCCTTAACTATACCAGTGTTATGGCTCCACACACCGCTCACATCATTGAGTTTAAATTAGGTCTGGGCAGCAGTGTTTCTGCTACGTTCACCTTGCTTTATCTTTTTGCATCTTCCAGCATCAGCTGAGAGAGTGGGGCTGTGGAGAAACCCTGGGCTACCCAGGCACACTGAGGCTGTCAGTTCCTTAGCATTCTGCTTGGGTGGCATTAATCCATGCTCAGGTGGCCCTCCCTGAGATGGAGCCTGTCACTGAGGAGAGTGACACCTGAGGCCTCTGAAGCCAGCCTCTACAAGCTTTCCACAGTCATGCTGTCAGCAGGAGCCCCCAACCAAACTCACACTGAGAGCTCAGAAGAAAGATGTCGCTGTCAAATCTAGCAGCTAAATATACTCAGATACCATGCCACTGACTCTTTATTTCCTCCTGAAGTTGTCATTGACTCTGGTCATTTCATGCATTCAGGGCCAGGTAGGATGAGTTGATTGTCAAATCCTGGATCAGTAAACCAAACGTCTGTGCTTTACCTTTTAAAAACAAGATAGTCAACACTGACCAAACCCTGAGACACACTTAGCTGCTAACCCCAGGCCTAGAATTCCTCTCCTGTCATCTTGAAAGATCAGGTCCTGATGAAGGCAGAGATGAATTGCAACCCAGACAGCAGAATCACATTGGGCAGAGAGACTTCCCGGCTTTAATTAAAGTACTGAAATTGATGAGTATTGTAAGTGACTTGCCAAATTGCCTGACAAAATGATTTCCACAGATAGCTTCTTGTTTTCAGAAAAATGCAAGAAGTAGCCAGAGCTTTGAAGTGAACCAAACAAATGACATCCTAATGGAAGATTAGCTGGAATATGCCTGAGGTTTTGGAAAATGACCAACTATGCCTCTGGAAAACTTTTATTATAGCCTCTGGAACAGCCCCAGAGCCTGATTTTGAATTAATCTAAGGTGCTTTGTCTTTCTCCAGTCTACAAAAAGCATCAACATTATATTTGTCTAGATTATTATTATTGAGAGTTAATTTTAAAAGAAGCAATAGAGATGAAAGTTGAGATTTAATTTAGTAGCCTGAAGTAATTCTGATTTCAATTAGAGAATGTGGAGAAAGAGCAAACAGAGTTGTTTTAGATGTTTAGAGGTTTTTGATCTCTTTAGAGAGATTTAAAAATGAATTTAAAGTTATTCCTTTAGCTAAGTAAAAATAGTGCTTCTGATAGAAAGAATGGAATTTTACTTTGCCATGGCTCATCCCAATTTATGTATTGTTCTTTAAAAAAAAAAAAAAAAAAAGCCCTGACACTTTTCTTAGTGAGTTCATTTGTAAAATATCTGAGTGCTGTCTTCAGTAGTTGTCCGAGTCCTTTTAGTGGCCAAATATTTTATCTCAGAGGACTCTAAAGTGTCTTCAGTGTAGTGGGAAAGTAATTCTAGAATTTTTTGTGATGGAGAAGTGGATAGAATTTTCAGGAGCAACAGGAATGATTACAAAAAGGCTTGGATTTTCTCTCTACGCCAGCAGAGAGTGAAGGACAGCCTGGAGTAAGTGGGATGGCTGTCTCAGGCTGTCGGGGCTGATATCCTCCGCTCCATTGGACCTGCCAGCTATCAGTGTGGGATTCCACTTCTCATGACCCTTGCATAGCACTTGATCTACACTGGAAGGAGCTCCATGACGAATGCTCTTCATTTCAGCTAGAGTGCTTTGATTTAACTATGCTTTTAATTCGCCCCATGATAGACTAAAAAAAATGACTTCTATTTATTTGTTGTTATGGGGAATCAAACTGAGGACCTTGCTCTTCCAGGGCAGGCACTTGTGCCTCTGAGCTATCTCCCCAGCCATAAAAATGATTTAAAAACAAATGAAGCTATTGCATTGTTAAGATGGACATCCTCACTGGATGATTTCTGATCAGCCTGCAAATCTTCATTTATTCATTATGGGTGAACTAAGATGTCTTACTTTCCAGAGGCCTTCAGCGAAAATTCAATGTTGTGGTATCACTGGGGTCTTCTTCAATAGCTGTGTAGCTCATGCTAGCATTAATGAGTGCTGCCCACAGAGTACACAGAAGTTCATAAGGAGATGCATGACAGTGACTGCAGTGCCTCACAAGAGCAAGGGAGGCTCATGGCTTGATCCACAATGGAGCTTCTGTTGCATCAGAAAAGATCAAGACAACTGAAAGAACACTGGTTTTATGGTAGGCTGGAGCGAGACAGACTTTCTTCTCTGAAGGTATCCATATCTAATGGTTCACAGGGTGGAAAAGAGTCCTCTGTGAAAGAGTTGTGTGAGGCTTAAATTTGTAGTAAGTAATGTAGCTTCTAAATTTGCTAGAATTGGGGCCAGGAAGATAGCTCAGTAGAATAAGCATTTGCCTGGTAAGCACCAAGTCTTGAGTTCAATCCCCGGACCATAACTCTAGCCAGCATGCAGGCCCAGCATGTGTGTGGGACCACCCGCAGCCCTCCGGACTCTCACTCCAGCCAACTCTAGGTCTGGCATGTGAGTGGGACTGCCTGGGGCCTAGTGGATCCTCAGTTTAGCCAGCGTCCAGGCCTAGTGTGTGATTGGAACATCCTCCATGAGGCAGCCATGGAATGGAACCCTGCAGCAGAATTCCCTGCAGAGAAGAGAGAGGCAAGACCCACCCAGCTGATCCAGGAGCAGAGCATCTTGCCAGTGTAGCACAGCAGATTCACTTCCAAGGGCTGTAGCAGGAAGAAATGGAGCACAGCAGCCAGACACAAGTCAATCCTCAGTACTGCAACAAACAAACAAGTAAATAAATAAATTTGCTAGAATTCATAGGTGGATGAGGGCAGAGAGAAGGGAAAGGAGGAAGGAGAAAGACATCTTCCTTGGAAAATGCTTTATTAATAATGAGTAACTCAGATTAAGCCTTAGGAGGTTGGGATGAAGAGAGTACTCAGAGAACCATGACTGTAATCTCACTGGTGAAATGAGTTTACTTCTTTGGCCCACAGTAAAATGAGGCACTTGGACAGGTTTTTTTGACATCTCTCCTTGCTGTAAGGGTCGATGATCATAGTGTAGACGGCAAAACATGCACTCCATTGATAAATAGGGTGACAACATTATATGGATGTGTTGACATTAATCATGAAGGATTACAGGGGAAGCGCCGTATGAACAGCTTTGTAAGTAAAGGAGGTTGTGCCAGTGGGTGACAGCCTAGTGAACAGAGCAGGGGCCTCTGAGTCATGAGACAGGCCCGAATCAGAGCTTGAAACCTGTTGTGTAACTTGTGGAATATTTATATTCTCCTGCCATCAGTTTGTCATTTGACACATGGGACAAAGAACCTTCCTTATTTGGTTGTTGTATGGGAGAAGTCAGATGCTAGATGCCCGTGATGTAGCATGGTGTCTGCCTATAGTGAGCTACAACAAGGGGGCCTTTATTGCTGAGACTGTGTATGTGGATGGGCACATAGGCACGTTCAGCAAGTATTTCATAAAATCATTATTTAAATAAATGGTATAACATACACTGTATCTTACACTAAGGGAGCTTGCTCTTTCACGTCAAGACCATTAGCTGGGGACCTGTAGTCTCAGTCATTTAGGTGACTGAGTTTGCGAGCTTGAGCACAGCATGGACAAGTTAGTGACCCCATCTCCAAGTTAAAAATAAAAAAATATCTGGGTGTATAGCTCAGCATGAAAGACCTGGGTTTTACCCCTAGTTCTGGAAGAAAAGCATAAAAAACAACTTTGATTCTCTTCATAAGAAAATTTCTATAAAGCTAGTTGCCTTCACCTAATTTATGTAGGTTATTAAATCGGGTCTCCATTCTTTCTCAGAGTGGATCCAACCTGGAAACTCACTAATATCTGGTGTGCTCACATTCGCCCTCTTTTGTGAGCAGTATGACGATAGTGCTGCCTGGCTTTGACAAAAATGTCTTTTCTCCATCCTTTGAAAAATTAAACTACAGGAAGCTTTTCTCTCAGCAATTATTCTCATAGGTTGAATGGTCTTTAAATTGCAATTGACAGGGTACTTAGTGAAACGCTATATTTAGGAACCATTGTATACCTATGTCTATTATCTCTGTTTCCTTTTCTCTTCCACAAGGCAGTGTTTCCATGGAAAAGGCACATTTGTTGCTTAGGAGATTGTCCACTCTTGTCTTTTTGCTTATCCTTCCCATTTAATCCCAGACAGGTTTGTAATATCACTCCCAGTTGCTGTGGAGACTATTATGATGTCATGTGTGTGGAGCTATTATTTAAAGGAGTGACTAGGCAGCCCTATTTTCTAAAGAAGGACGGACGCATGTGTGTGCCTGCGCACTTACACATGCATGCGTCCACTCGCAGACTGTAGGAATACTTCCTCCAAATGACCCCACCACAGAATTGGTGAAGGAAAGAGCACAGGCCTTATTTTCAAAATTCAGTGTCCTTACATTCTGCTTTTAGACAGACTGGCTTCTCAGTCATTCCAGGTTGAAATAGTGACAAAATAAGGGGAAGTGTACCACTTTTCTTATTTAGGATATAAGCTGTGTCTGCAGCTCTAGATAGCAAGACCAGTTAATTTGTAGCATGCACCGAGATCTTCACCTACCGGCTGATTATTCTTTATTAATCAATGTGACGGGAAATGAATCAAGATAGAGCAGCAGAAGCAGAAGTCCATCACTCATAACTTAGTCAGGAATTCCGGTCTGCCAAAGAGAAGAGGAAAGGATTCTAATGATTTGCTGACAAGTTACTGCTATGTGCTGGCATGCCCACATTCCCAGGATCTCCTGCCTATCCCCTCCTAGAACCACATCCTCTCCTTCTTGCTCTCCAGCACCAGCCTACAAATATGTCTAAGTCTTTTCCTTTCTGTCTACACTCTGAGAAGCTGAGGCAGGATGGTTACACCTTTGAGGCCAGCCTGGGAAAAGAGACAACTTGGGGAGACTTTGTCTGAAACATTAAAAGATAAAAATAAGAGGGTTTGGGGTGCCACTCTAGGTGAAGCTTCAAGGTTCAATTTCCAGTACCCTAAACAAACAGATAAAATCAGATTTCTTTCCTACTGGCTCATTCATTCTGTTTGATACGATGTGCCTTCAAACAATCACCTACTCATCCCAACCAAACTGTATATCACCATCACTGAGGTGGAACCTGTGAAATACAGAGTCATGTCTTTCATTTAAAGATTTTAATGGGCACACTTGCCCTGGAATTCCCTCTCCTCTGGCCTCTGTGACACGGCTCCTCCAGTCATCCCCCTGACCTTTTTCATGTATCTTTTTGGTGTCTTCTGTGGACACCAACTGCTCAGCCTACCTCTTAGATATTAGGATAAAATGTTTCCCTCCCTAGTTCTGTTTCCTTACATACTCTGAGCAATGTCATCTACCGTAATGGTTTAATAACCATGTGCATAAGTCCCTCCAACTCCAAGCATCTCTTACCTGAGTTTCAGATGTATAGATATATCTGTGCTGCCTACATGTGAATGCCCCATAGCAGTTGTTGCAAACCTATAGTTCAGATGCTTCAGTGAGCTTTTCTGATCACTGAAAGCACCTAGAGGTTCACCATCACTGTCCTGTAAGATCCTTGGGCTCAACTCATCCACAGCTGGACCCATTGTCTCCTTCACTAAACCTTTTACTGCCTAGTAAAGATGCCACTGGCAACCAAGCTGAAAACTTGGAGCCGCCCTTCTCTCATGTAACTCCAACATTAAGCAATTACCAAAACTTCCAGTTTCTTCTCAGTATTTCTTGAATGTGTTTTCTCCTCTGTGGCCCAGATTCAAGCTCACACCACCTTTGAGGTTGTTTTCTAAGAGGCTCTCCCAGACCTGCAGGGGTAATTCATGTCTTGGAACTCCTTATTGGGTGGTTACCTTCATGAAGTTAGGAAATATGGCTCCTTTGTGCTGTTTCTCCGCAGCTAGCTGAAAGCCTGGCAGGTAGTCAATAAAGTCAGACAAATGGAAACATGTACCAGCTAGAAGACAGGTTCTTTGGAAAGTCATACTTACAGATAAAACATATAAACTGATAAGCTTTTAGGCTACAGTGTGTAAAACCTGAATAGCCAGCAGCCACATTGATATAAATATTAACTTCAGTAAAGTTTTGCAGTTTAGTTCCTTCCTTAGTGTCTTCAGCATGAAACTAGATCAAATGAAATTTTTCCCTGCCACCGAGAGAAACCTATAGGCATTTTACTCAGAAGTGGCCTTTCTCTATTTCATCACCACCAATTACAACTTTGTAATGAGTTACTTGGGCTTGTTTGTATATTCTTCCTTGACCTGTTCATATTACTTGTGAATTATAGGCATTTTCAGTGTGGTTTGGGTTTTTCTCTGTTGCACAGGATCATCATCACTGTCTCCTCACTGAGTTTGTGATTTCCCCGTTGAACTTTCCAGAAAGTAGGACTGCTTATTGCACGAGGCATCATTGGGAAGCCAGAGCTTCCATTTGTCTCTGCCCATCAGTGCAGGAAGCACAGACCATATGCATGATTGAGGGTCAGGGCTTGCCCAGTCAGCAGAGACCGAGGTCACTCGATCACTCCCTTCTTCTTTCACTTGCCGAAACCTGCCAGATTTTCTAGCCCCTCTCCAGATAGCTTTCACATAAAAAGAGCATTTCTGGGAGGAGATATGACAGCTTAAGGTCATTAGCATAGCCATGGCTCACAGGTGATGTTTGAAAGTCTAGATTTGCAGTTATTGTTCTGAGGATTCTATTTGTGGCATTTTTCTTTGTGTGAGGAAAGGTCATCAGTAGATCTGAGAAGACTTAGGGCATAGTTCATACCATAAGCTGCCATGTAGTAAACGTAGCTATCATAGCAAGATCTTGCTTCTCTGTACTAATGAGGACGACACATGGTGTGGATAATGTGAATTAATAGATTATATAAAAATCTTGAGTCACTTAGTATTTTTTACCTTTTCCTGCTGTCAAAGCAACAGCCACTAGAATTTCACATCCTCTTCCTTCCCAGGGTGGCTTTCAGGAAATGCACTAATGAGAGGCATACAGCCCAGAGGCAGGCAGGTTATTACACTGGTTTAAGCTGCTTCTGAAGGCGTGAGGTCAAGACTCCCCGGGGCCAGTCCTGCAGAACAGCACCGTAGAGGAGTGAGGATGAGAAAGTAAACAAGATGAGATTATATGTAGATTTTATTCAGTAGCAAGTTTTGTGGTCTAAGCACCTGTTTGGCAAGCTCAAGGACCTGGGTTAGATCCCTGGTACTAAATTCTGTACCTAGCCTGGAACACGAAGTATGTTGCGTTGGTCACTGAAACCAGGCGTGGTGGTGCATGTCTGTAATCTCAGCACTGGAGAAGCTGAGACAAGAGGATCATTACAAGTCTGAGAGGCATAGCAAGACTACATACCAAAGAATTAAAGACTTTTTAATTTTTGAAAAATAAAAGAACACACCTTCTAACCAGGGCCCTAAGCTGAGGATTCAGGACTAGGTTCATCAGTAGGAGACCAAAAAATACAGCCAGCACTTCACCTCCTGCCTTACAAGTTTGCTGTTCCACAGGTCAACATGAATGTACTGCCAGCTTCATTCCTAGGAGCCTCTCAGGTCAGAAAGGAAGTAGTTTTCTTCACCCGTCTCTGGAGAAACACTTGTAATAGAGCACTTGGAAATAGTGGGCAGCTGTTATCACTGCCCCTTCCAAAGTGTCTCCTGTTGCATGGGTGGTGGCCACCGCTGCCTGTCCAAGCACCTTTCACTTTATATCACTGCTTACATGAACTAGAGTCTTCCCTTTACAACTTATTCACTTCATAAGTTATGTGTCACTATTGTCATCATTGTTTTTCTTTTTCAAATACTTATGACATGCACCAGTTGACTGTATGTCCTCTAACTTTGTTTACTTATGCATAATACTTTTGCAACTAAAAGAAGCTTTTTACTTGCAAGAGGACTACAATAGCAAAATGTTTAAGCTGTGATAGGCCAATACCCTCAACAGAGATGAAAGCCTTTTGGATCTTTGTATGAAGGGGTGTTAGATGCAAGTGAGCTCAGGTAGCTATTTCCATGCCAACATAAGCTAACTGCATCAGGCAGAAACTTAAAGAATATTTTTTGACTTGCCAACATTCAAAAAACCTGAAGGGTGCCCCTGTGAACTCTACAGATGTCAGTGATTGAGAGGGGCTCAACAGAGTCCAATAGACTGTTGAATAATTCCACAGTGTGTCACTCTTGTCTTGTCCTCAGAGCAGAAGCGTGACACAAGGAAAGAAGAACAAAGAGCCTGTGCATAAGAATGAATGGCAATAAACTCCCCTTTTCATACAAGTCATTGATTCGGAAGCCATGGTCTACCTATCAGGCTCTTGCTTCTCCTGCTACTTACTAGCCTTGCAGGTAAAGGTTAGGATGAGTTAGGATGACACACATATCGTTGGGTAAATATGGATCTAGCCACTGTTTAACTTTTAACCAATGATGTTTCTTCAAATTTACTTCACTGTGCTAGGTTAGAACATATCAGAGTGCAATGAGTTCATCACATGCACACAGGTATCACAGTCTAGGGTAGAAAGGTCCGTTTGCCTATTGCTTGTGTGTACACAGTTACACGCTAAAAGCTATTGATATAAAACAAATGAGCACATAGCTCCTTTGGCCCAGGAGCTCCTACAGAGGCAGAGACACACACATGAGCATACAGGGATCACAGTCACACAACTTTTCAGTCATTGTTTCAAAAAGTAGAGGCGTCCTTGCCCACTGCTGGACAGAAGATTGTGTGAAAGCCATCATTTTTACCACTGTGCAGTAGAACACAGATACATGGGCAGCATTTCAAGCACAACAGAGCCCTGGGCTTGGATGAGTAGGACAGACTCTACACTTCATTTTTGGACTGACAGTATTTATTTGTTCTGGCTATTTTATTTTATTTTATTTATTTATTTATTTATTTTTGTGAAACTGGGGATTGAACTCAGACCCTTGCACTTGCCAGGGAAATGCTTACTCCACTGAGCCATCTCCCTGACCCCTTCAGGCTACTATTGAATCCCAGTATAATCACTAAATTTCTTTGCAACCAAGATCCCCCTTTTGTAATATCTCTCTCTCTCTCTCTCTTGTCTTTGTGTTTAATAAATAAACTTGTGGTGTCAAGGAGCCTGTCCATTACATCTCACTAAATGAGACAGTTTCTTCTGACTGCTCTACAGTAGTGATAGGGAAGATGTGGTCAGAATTCTGTGCATATCGTCTCCTCCTATACTGAAGCCATCTCCATTTTCTCTCTTCTCAGCTGTACACTGACTTTTCCTCGTAAGTCTTGTTTTCTCATCCTCAAGTTATGGTCCATGCCCACCTATTCCAGGAGGTCGAATGCAGGGCTTCTCATCGAGCCCCAACAAGCAGAGATGGGAAATCCTGTATAGGATTTGGTATGTGACCCCTGACAAGAATCAATGGCTATAAGAACGGATGAGCAGTCTTATGGGCTCCACCATCAAAATCCATATGCTGTGCACATAACACTCAGTGTGGCTGTATTTGGAGACCAGGCCTCTAAGGAAGTACTTAAGCAGTGCTAATTGAGGTGGGGCCCTGAGCCAGTGTAATTCTCAATCATATTAATTAATTAATTAATTCTGTCTGGCTATCTCCTTCCCTTTCTCCTCTAACTCAGTTTACTTATGCATAAGTACCTTTGCGACTCCCCCTTTTCCTCCTCTTCTTTCTCCCTCTCCTTTTCTCTCTCCTGTTTCCTTCCCTCCATTCTCCCTTTCTTCCTGTTCTGAAACTCACATTCACATACCAAGGAAAGGCCTCAGAGTTGAAGGTGATCATCAGTAAACCAGAAGAGGGCCCTTTTCAGAAACCACCCATGTTGGCATCTACTACCTTGACGTCAGACTTCTGACGTCAGACGTGGGCAATTTTAAACTTCCCTTGCTCAGGCCTCGTAGGCCTGTGGTGCTATTGGGACAGCCAGAGCATGCAGGAATGAGTGGCTCACAGGCAGTCCTGGTGCTGCTCCTCCGTGCCCTGTCACCCTGAGGTTTACACTTTCGTGAGCAACATCCCACTCAGGGCTTTGGCTTTCTCTGATTCTGACCCACTCTGCCATGGAATATTTAAGACACACTTTTCAGGGGGACTTTTCATGTTACTGATATTGAAGAATCCATTTCATAGAAGAGCTTTCCTCTTGAACTAGGGTTTTACTGTATGCTGTAGGTTTTGACTGGAACTGATTTAATCTGCACTGCATTCAGATGCAGTAATAAGCCACATGATGAGGGCATTCTGCTTTATCATTAAAATACCAGGGATCACTGTCTGGTGAGGTCTTCAGCTTTATGTTTTAATTATACATGGAGTAAAAGAGTTCGGGAGCTTCCATTCAGGGTGCAGTTTTTTAAAAAAATTATTTAAATTAACTTTGAAGCACCTTTCAGCCATCTATTCAACAGTTAAATTCCCCAGAATGCCTGCTGTTTTCTCTCTAATTTTGGACATTGTTATCTTTTCAGAAACAGAGCTGCTGTTTAACTCAGCCAGCACTGAACAGAACCTGATTATTCTCTTTTGATGTAGCTGGAGAGACTTAAATACTTACAATCCTTTGTGTTAAAGAAGATTAAAGCATCGCAGAAGTGGTCTGCCTTACAACTCAAAATAAATATTTCAGTATAAAGTGCTATAATTTCTTTAGAAACAGCATAGTGAGCCATTGGGTATTTAGTAACGAAGTTTTAGAAAGAGACGTAAGTGGCTCCTACAGGAGTCTGTTCTTCCACGATGCAGTGCCGTCCTTTGATTTGGTTATGCTACGTGATTGAGAAGAAAAGCCAAGACTAACCTACACCAGGAACTCTTCTCCCTATAACTCAGAGGCTTGTCAGTACCTGATCCATAATCCATATGGATTTTTATGCATGAGAAGCAAACATTTCTTGAGAAGTTTAGGTAGCATTTCCACAAATTAGATCATCCCGATTTTCTGGGCTGTGAGCTTTGGTGGTTCTCAAAAGCCTCTTTGGGCATTGACTAATCTTTAAGGCATAAAGATTGAACAATAAAGGAGAGATTGATGCGTTATAAAGATGATAAGGTTAGTAGAATCATGACAGCTGTTGGGATTTCTGCTCAGCAGCACAGTTTAGAATTTGCTAAAGTCTCCCTGTACTGGGATTCAGATTCCACAGCCTGCCCTGTGCTCCAGTGAGAGTCAAGATAGGTGGTTACTTTTTAAAATTTTTTTTAAAAAATATTTTATTTATTTATTTGGTACAGGGTCCCGCTACACTGCTGAGACTTGTAGTGATTCTCCTGTCTCAGCCTCCCCAGCGCTGGGATTGCAGGTGTGTGCTCAGGGCAGGGCAGGCACACCATGCGGTACGGGGGATCAAACCTGGAGCCTTGCACTTGGCAGGCAGATGCTTAGACCAATGAGCTATCTCTGCAGCCCCCAGTTAGGTGATTTCTGTCTAAACTACATAATAATAAACCAGCTGTGTACTTTTCATTGACTGTGGTTGACATTCTATTCTTCAAATAACTCAGGGGCAAATCTTCATATCAGTTAACTTTTCTTGACTACAAACGCCCACATTACCCAGGATATGAAAGCTGATCTCGACGTCTGCCTATCACTGTAGAGAGACTTTGCTGAGCCACTCACATCTCATTCTCAGAGTTGCCCCTTCGTCCTGTTCCAATCTGACTGTTGCCGACTGGCATCATTCAAAAGATCCCAGCAGGGGTGGGCGAGAGAGCACAGAGGACTAAGGCTCCTGCTTAGGCAGGTGCAGGCACCGTGTGCTGGGCCAACCCCGCCCCAGGCACTCTGAGTCCGGGCATGATGGTGCACGCCTTTAATCCCAGTCCTGGGGAGGCCGAAAGCAGGAGGAGCACGAGTCCCATCTGGGTAGCAAGACCCTATAACAACCAAATACATTTTAAAAAATCAATAAATAAAAGATCCCTCCTGATCAGCAGCAGACATCTGTGGAGGAAGCATTCAGTGCCAGGCTTTGCGGGAAGCATGGAGATAAAGAGAGAAGTGGGTACGAAGATGCAGGGCAGGCGGCAGGCCCCTGTGCACACGCTGACAGCCAGTCGAAGGACGACGGCCGTGAAAGGAAAAGAATGAATGATGGAAAAGCCCACATTCCATTAAATATTGGTTTTAGGAAAAAGCACCAGTTTGGGGCATGCCCTTTCCTCTCAGAGCACGTGAGACCTGTGATCCTGATGCCTTCGAAAAGAAAATGGCTTTCTTTTCTGCCCATGTAGAGCGTCCAGTCGTCTCGGCATTCCTTTCAGTGTCAGAAAAATGAAGACTCCTTAACCTGCCTCATCCGTTGCTAAAAAGATTGAGTTCAATAATTTCCCTTTTATAATGTGTCCTTACAATAAAATAATAACAACTACAGTATATCTCTGTCATTAATAGCACTCAACCATGAATGCCTTCCTCAGAGAAGGGTTGGGCAAAGAGCAACTCAATTTTTATCTCCACTGAGTGCTCAAGTAACTCCTGGACCGAGAGGAGCACGCACTAGGAGCTGGGGGCACTCCCTGAGTACTTGCCTTCGTGTGGCTGTGAAAGTATCTCAAGAAAATAAGAGTGGAGCAACTGTGAATAATGAGGTTTATGGCTCGTGCTGAGTTTCAGAATAGTTTTTATACTGTGGAAATGATTCTGACTTTATCATGTTCTGGGTAATGACATGTCCTCATTACACATGGGCTTTTGTTTTTAAAATAAATGAACAAGTGTGCTGGGCATGAGGAGTTCCTGGAAATAAATTGAACTCTCATCAAAAGCTGCATGATGTTTGAGTATTACTTTTTTTTTTATCATAACAGAGTGCATATCCTTCCTTCAGGTGACAATTAACCACTGAGGTTTGTGGAGCCCGTGTACTGCCTGTTATGTTGGGCGTCTATTATGGGATTGATTATGGCCTGGTAGAAACTTCCTGTTATGTTGGGTGCCTATTGTGGGATGGATTGTGGCCTAGTAGATATCAGAATGTCACTATATAGTTTTCTTTGACTTCACTTTGAGATCAATGGAGCTCTGTAAAATGCTTTTCAAAGAGGATGAGAGGTACTCATAGGACTGGGTGATAGATTAACTACTTGCACATTAAATTTAAGCTACATGTACAAGTAGAAAGCAAACAGGTAAGTGTATGCCAGAATTCCACAACCCTGAATCGTATGTCTCTATGATGAATTGAATACGATCTTTCCCCAAAGGCAGAAGTCCAAATATCTTAGGTATTATTTCTCTTTTTTCCTCATCAATGTGCCTTAGCTAAGGTCTCAAGTGTTTTTTTCATGATGCATAGTATTAATATTATCTGTTTCTATGTTTATCTCTAAGTGAATTAAGCTAAGTCATACATAAATTTGAACTTTCCATAAAGGCTGTCTAGTACAAATGTGAAAAAAAGCATTTGATGCATTATTTAGATATTTATTTTTATTTTAAAGAGAAAAAAGCAAAACAAATAAACTAAAATGAGAAGTCACATTTAACCCAGCTATTCCCCTTCTGGATATCTCCCCAAAAGAATTAGAAACATCATACCACAGTAATATAGGTGCACCTATGTTAATAGCAGTATAATTTGTAATAATTAAATCTTGGAAACAACCCAAATGACAATCAACTGAGGAATGGATAAAGATGATGTGATATTTTTATGCAATGGAGTATTACTCAGCTATAAAGAAAGATAAACTCAAGTTTCTTTTAATGGGTAAGTTGATGGAGCTAGAGGCCATAGTCATAAATGAAATAAATCAGATCCTCATGTGTAAATATTGTATTGATTCACTAGTGTGAGAAACTGAAAAAAGCAAATAAGATTCAAAATCATATTTTCACAATAAATATTGTGAAAGAAATGCTCAAAAGGAAAGAACTGGAATGGGGGGAAAGAGAAAAGAAGAAAGGAAAAGGTAGCTAAGATAATTAAACTTATAATTTCTGTTAGTTTATTAAAAGGAGTTACTGCTTATATTGTCTGACCAATCTTGCATGCTATATCTGTTAAGGTGAAAAACTGCTGTGAAGATAACCTTATGCAATATAAGGACCATTGTTAATTTCCTATCATCTTGTTTTAAAATTCTGTACCATTTTTATTTTTTTGTTATTAAAATTTAAAACATCTCACCTATGACAAAATATGAGGAGAGTAATAATGTTTAATGCATTGTGTGTTGTCCTCTTTAAGTTAATCACTCAGAGTGCAAGGTACAGGCATTTAATTGCCTAAACAATATTAGCACAATCCTTTATTTTCAATGAAATAAAAGAAATGAGTAGTATAATAAATCTTAACTATTTTCTTTTTTCTTTTCTCCTTTCACACATCTCAGTTTCTCTTTTCCTTCGAACATTGCTTCCCATTTTACAGTATCCATTATACATTTTCTATCTTATTTACTCTTTCAGATTCTCACGCAAAGGAGACAATATAATGTTAGCAGGTGTGAGTGTGGCTTATTTCGCCTACTGGTCTCTAGTGGGATCTATTTCCCTACATGTAAAAGTCTCCAGTGTATCCTTCCTTCTAGCTCAGTAGTACTCCATTGTATAAAAGGACCACATCTATTTTATCCATTGCTCTGTAGGTTGGTATTTTGGTTGTTTAAAAAAATCTATCTGTTAAAACTTGTGCTGCTCTAAACAGGGGCACACATATAATGTTGTGGTATGATATTTTTAATTTTTCTGGGAAGTTATCAAGGGAAAGGGAGGATAGTGGGGTCAAATAGGACCTCTAAGCCTCTCCACATGATTTTCAAAATGGTTGCACCAGTCTATACTGCCACAAACGGTGGAGAAGAGTTCCTTTTCCAAACTGCCCCACCAGCATTTGTTATTGGTTGATTTCTTTTTTTTTTTTTTTTGCTTTTCTTTTTTTACGGTACTGAGGATTGAACTCAGGACCTTGCGCTTGTGAGGCAAATGTTTATTCTACTGACGTAGCTCCCTGGACCTTTATTGGTTGATTTCTTGATGACAGCCCTTCTTTCTAGGGTGAGATGGAATCTCAGTGTTGTTTTCGTTTGCACCTCTCAAATGACCAGTGATGTTGAACATCTTTTATATATTTATTCACCATTTGTATTTCATCTGAGAAGCATATATTCATCTCAGATGCCCACCTTTTTATTAGGTCCTTAAATTTGGGAAGTCTGATTTGTTTTGTTTTGTTTGTTCGTTTGTTTTTGAGTTCTGTATATGTTCTCAATAATAATCTTTTACCTAAGCAACTGCTGGTAAACGTTTCTTCCACACTGTCAGTTATCTCTTCACTCTACTGGTTGTTTCTCTTACTGTGAAAAAGCTTTTTAATAAGATATGATCCTAGTTGTTGGTTCTTTGTGATAGCTCCTATGCAATCATGATTTTATTAAAAAGGCTTTGCCTCTACCAATGTCTTCAAGAATTTTCCCTATACTGTCTTCCAGCAGATTTAATATTTCTGCCTTAATATTTAGATCTTTGGTCCATTTCAAATTTAGCATAGTTCATAGTGAAAGATATGGGTTGAATTTTAATTGTGACATGTGCAGAACCAGTTTTCCTAGCATGATTTATTAAAGAGGTAGTCTTTCTTCCAGTGAATGTGTTTCTCCCCTTTGTCAAAGATAAGGTGGCTGCTTGTACCTGGAGTTTTTTCTGCATCTTCTAATCTGTTCTGTTGATCCTTAGTTTTTTTGTTTGCTTGTTTTTATGTTTTCTCAGTGGCATACTGTTTTTAATCATCGTAGCTTTGCATTGCTTTTGCTATTCTAGGTCTTTTCCAGTTCCAGATGCATTTTAAGATTGTTTTCTTTAGATTTTTGAGATATGCTGTTGGAATTTTCATCGGAGTTGCATCAAAACAGTTTTGGGAATGTGGCCATTGTTGGTCCTTCCTATCTCTGAGCAAGGGATGTTTTTCCATTTTTTGATACCTTCTTCAGTCGCCTTGGTCAGAGTACTGTAGTTTTTTAATGCAGAGGTCTCCCTTCATTAGATCCATTCCTAGGTATTTCTTCCTTTTTTTTTTTTTTTTTTTTTTTTTTTTTTTTTTTTTTTTTTTTTTTTTTTTTTTTTTTTTTTTTTTTTTTTTTTTTTTTTTTTTTTTTTTTTTTTTGATGCTATTGTGAAAGATGCTGTTTCCCTAATTTCTGAGTTTGTTATTCTTGCACAGGAATGTTATTGATGACTGAGTGTTGATTTTCTACTCAGCTACATTAATGAATTTTTTTATTAAATCTAGACATTTTTTAGTGGAATTTTAGGGGTCTTCTGTGTAGAGCATCATGTCATCTGCAAATAATGATAATTTCACTTCCTCCTTTCCTATCATTATTCCTTTTAGTCCTTTCTCTCGTCTAATTGCTGCAGCTAAAATTTCTAGGTTTGTGTTGAATGAAAAAAGAAGCTTTCACTTTTTGTCCACTTAGTATGATGTTGGCTGTTGGTTTGTCATAGATGCCTTTTATCAGATTGCGATAAAGGTCATCTGTTCCAATTTTTTGTAGCTTTTTATCATAAATGGGTTCTTAGACCTTATCAAAAACTTTTTGCTGCATCCATTGAGATGACTGTATGATTTTTGTCCTTGGCTCTGTTAATATGGTGTATTACATTTATTGTTTACGTATGTGAAACCTTCCTCACAGCCCTGAGATGATTCCCTCTTAATTGTGGTGTATAATCTTCTTGATGATTTGCTGCATTGTGTTTGACAGTATCTTATTAAGGAGTTTTGTATCTATGTTTATTATGAATATTGGCTTGTGATTCTCTTGTTTAGTTGGGTCTTTCTCCCATTTTGGTGTCAAAGTAACACTTGCTTCCAGGAATGAATTTGGAAGTATTTCTTGCCTTTCAATTTCATTAGAGTTTGAGAAGCAGTGGTATTAGATTCCCTCTAAATTTCTTGTAGAATTCAGCACTGAATCCATCAGGGCCTGGGCTTTTGTTTGTTGGTAGGTTTTTAACTACATTTTAAATTTTATTGATGGATATTTATTTAGGATTTTTGATTATTTGATTCATCTTTGGTAATTCACATGTATCTAGGAATCTATGCATGCCTTCAGCATTATTTATGATATTAGAATACAAGTTTTTGAAGTAAGTATGGGTAATCTTCTGAATTTCTTCAGGGTGATACATTCCTTAAATATAAATCAGCATGAATTCTGAAATGAGGCGCCTTCCATTGCTTTGCATATTTGAACACAGTGTAGACAATTAATTGTGTCAGAAGTTTACCAGTTTGCATTGTAGCAAACATCATCTCCAATAACAATATTCAGAAATCATAGAAACATTCCTATGTGAATCTTGCATTTCTGGTGTTTTTTGAGCTGTGTTCTCCCACAAGGAAGCAAATCTTGACCACTTTACAGTGCATTTCTAATGCCTGTTACCCTCTCCTGAAACTGTCACATTTTCTAAAGGAACCCAGGGATGATTAGTATGGGATGAAATTAGTCATGTTTCAGACTATAATGGTACTTATTCATCAATTTATTATTAACCTCTTAGAACCCCTACTAGTCAAACAGGCATGTCTAATGGAGAAGATGAAGATCTTGTGCCCGCAGACATAATCAGCACAATTTATTCCTTATGTATCCACATTTCTCTAGATTAATGCATTAATTAGTTATTATAATATTGTAAGTATATTAATGCTAATGGCTACAGACACAGATGGATTTAGTCAGACTGCCCTTCAGACTAAATTCTCTTTTGTTCAGGAATCAACCAGCCAGCCCTTCTCTCATATGAGAATTGATGCCTGTTGCAATGTGGAGGTGGAGATAATAACCTTGACATCTGCTGAGCATCTCAGTACCTTCATATTTAGTGTCTGCCACTTGACAGCAAGATTCTGAGAAACTACTTTAATACTGTCTCATATTTTCCTTATATTGAAAAATAGTTGGTTCTGCTTTATTCTCTATACTATGAGGACCACGCCTATTTGGCGCAGGGTGGCTCTCTTGAGAGTCAAGGGGGTATCACAGAGTGCTGTGCTTGTGACGTCATCATCCACATATCCGTCTCCCTCTGGGCTCTTCCAGCCTTACTGGGAGCCATTTATCGAGCATAGTACTAGACAGTGTGTCTGAGCACAGAAATAACCCAGCAGCAGAAACACCTGAAAGCTCTGTACAATAGCGAGGAAATGAGTTTAAAGTGTTCCAAGGGTCTGAGTCTAGTGGGCTTTTCTTCCTTTCTTGGTCATTTATTTATACATAGGCTGTGTTGAGAATGACTGTTGGATCTAATGGACTGTATAGGCTTTGCTCTCATTTAGCCACTTTGCCAGTGTATTTTCTAGAGTGGAAATCAAATCCATTAATCACCTTAAACAAAGAGCCAAGGCTGAGCTTGAGTCCAGGAGCTTGGCATAGAAAGTTTCCACGGACAGTGCCAGGCCAAATTTCTAGAGATACCTGCATGCTGTGGTTCCTTATCTCCCCCCATGGAGCACCCAGTGTCCTGAAGCTTCCTGTCCATACCCTTCTCTTACTAGTAATACTTTCTGGTGACAAGCAGTCTTTCTTTTAGTATTGGGGGGAGGGGAGTTTTGTTTGTTTGTTTGTTTGTTTGTTTTGAAGGGTGATGTCTTTATATTGGGGTAGGGAGTTGGAAGAGCTGCATCAGAGTTTCCTAATGATCATGAAGACCTAGAAGAAGCCCGCAACAAAATTTTATTTTGTCTGCCGATCCAGATCCGCTACATACAGTCTACAGCTGAAGTCCAAAAGCTGGGAGGCAAAACCTATCAGAGCTGCTCCTAAAAACAACCAGATCCAATGAGTCACCTCATGTTGTTGAACAGGATGTTTGCTTTTTTATCTGAAAAAGAGATACTTAATAATGACCTATTTTCCAGGAAATTCTGTATGGACTTGTTAATCAAAGTAAAGGATATAAATGGTTTAGCCTGGTGCCTGAATCGTAGAAAGTGCTCAGTGATTATTAATTGTATCCATTATAACAACTGTTTTATTTTTATTAATAGAACAGGTTGGAAACATCAGATTTACATGTGTATGCACATAAATACAAGGATGTGAAATTACATGTTTATGTAAACCATTACTGTAAATTTCCTGCTCTACAGCCCTTTAAATATTAGCATGCTTACCTCCTTTGTATTTATTTTGCTAATGCAGTAAGCATAAAGTATTTTAGGTAGTCCAATTCTGCCAATTTTTAAGGATACTTTCTGAGTAAAAAGTGACCTGTCTGTGTTATATTTACTTAATGCACATTTTATGGTCTGTATCTCATTGTTTCTTTCCCACATGTGAGGTACAGTTGTTGACTGTGGGTGGCCTTCCATGCGACATTAAATTCTACAAGTACTGAGCATGATTTTGCATCTTATGATACAACTTGGGATGATGAAAGAGTTAGATCACATAAGATAAAAGAAGCTTTTATCATATACATCTGTTCTCTCATAACTTTCTCTTTCTTTCCTATTTCTTTATCTTAAAGAGAATTTAAAAATAAAAATAATACAGAATTTCAAAGCAAGAAGATGTGAAAATTAACAATGGTTACTGTCTTTCTAGTAGAGTAAAAACCCATTGTATAACAGTACCCCGTCTTTTTTATCCACTCCTCAGTTGATGGGCATTTGAGTTGTTTCCAAGATTTTGCTATAACAAGTTGCATTGCCTTAAACATGAGTGTACATATATTGGTTTGGTATGGTGTTTTCAATTCTGGAAAGATACCCAAAAGGGAAACAGCTGGGTCAGATGGGACCTCTAATCCGAGGTTTTTGAGAAATCTCCACATTAGTTTCCACAGTAGTTGCACCAGGCTACACTCTCACCAAAAGTGGTGAAGGGTTCCTTTCTCCCACAGCCACTCCAACATTGCTTATTGGTTTATTTCATGAAATCTCAGTGTTATTTTAAATTACATTTCTCAAATGACCAATGATGTTGAACATTTTTCAATATTTATTTACTATTTGTATTTCTTCATCTGAGAAGCATGTATTCATTTCAGATGCTCACTTTTGATCTTTGAATCTTGAGGGCCTGATTATTTTAATACTTTATAGGTTTTAGATTGAAAGCCTTCTCTGAGAGACAGGTTGGCTAAAATAATTTCCTACCTCATAGGTTTTCTTTTTACTTTCTTAGTGGTTTCTTTCCGTATGCAAAAACTTTTCAGTGAGACCTCAATTGTTGATTATTTGTAAAACTCTACTTTCTTTCTTTCTTTTTTTTTTTTTTTTTTTTTTTGATGGAACCAGGGATTGAACTCAGGCCCTCACACTTTCCAGGAAAGCGCTTACTCCACTGAGCCATCTCCGCTACCCCAGTTGTTGATTATTTTAAGTATTTCCCATTCAGTTTTCTTTTTGTTTATGAACTCTCTACCTACCCTTATGTCTTTAAATTTTCTACCTACATTTTACTCCAGTAGATGCAGTGTTTCTGTTTTAATATTTAGGTCTTTGATCCATTTTGACTTTGGATTGCTGCATGGTAATAGACATTGGTCTAATTTTAATCTTTTGGGCATGCGGAAAGCCAGTTTTTCCAGCACCATCTATTAAGGAGGCTATCTTTTATCCAGTGAACATGTTTACCCAGTTTGTTAAAGATAAAGTGGTTGAGTGTGTTTCTAGTTGTATCAGTATCTTCTAATCCGTTCCATTGTTCTTCAAGTTTGGCATGTTATGTTACGTTATGTTACATTACATTACGTTATATTTTGGCACCAGAGATCAAACTCATGATTGAGCGTTGGACTTTAAAAATATTTCTTTGCGATTGCCAGGCAGGTGCATATGCCACTGAGCTATCTCTCTCCCACTTAGGTCTGGTTTTATCATAGTCGTTTTGTCATATAATTTAAGTCAAGGATTGTGATGCCTCCTACCTTGCTTTGGTTGCCCAGATTTTTTGCCATTCTAGGTCTCTTCTGGTCCCAGAAGAATTTTAGGAATGATTTCTTTAGTTTCTTGAGGTATGGCAATGGTATTTTAATAAAAATTGAATTAAATCTCTATAGCTATTTTGGTAGTATGGCCATTTTTACAATGCTGGTTTTCCTATCCATGAGCAATGAATATCTTTCCATTTTCTCAAATCTTCTTTGATCTTTTTTCACAGAGTACTGTAATTTTCAATGTATAGATCTATCTTTTACTTCTTTTGTTAGATTAATTGCTAAGTATTTCATCTTCAGGGGTAATGCTATTGCGAAGGATGTGCTCTCCCTAATTTCTCTCTTAATGAGTTGTTTGTTTGTATACAGGAATGCTATAGCTTTCTGAGTGCTGATTTTGTATTGTGCCACAATGCTAAATTTGGTTACTAATTTCTAGAAGTTTTTGGTGAAGTTTTTGGGTGGGATGTTCCATGTAGAATATCAGGTCATCTGCAAATAATGATACTTTTCCTTCTTCCTTTCCTATTATTATTCCTTTTATCTCTCTTTCTTGTCTAATTCTTCTGTTTCCAAAACTATATTGAATAAGAGTGGTAATATTGGACATCCTTGTCTTTTTCCTGATTTTAGAGTGAAAGTGCTCAGTTTTTCCCATTTAGTATGATATTGGTTGTTGATTTGTAATAGATGGCTTTTATGAGATTGAGATAAAGATCATGATTGAGTGTTGGACTTTAAAAATATTTCTTTTTAAAAAATTCTGCATCTGTTGAGGTGATTATGTGATTTTTCTCTTTGGTACTGTTGATAAAGTATATTACATTTATTGACTTGCACACATTAAACTATCCCTTATTTCTTAGGATGAATAGCACTTGATCGTGGTATATAATCTTCTTGATGGCTTGCTACATTCTGCTCATTAGTGGCCTGTTGAGGATTTTTGCATCTATGCTCATTAGAGTGATTGGCCTATAGCTTTCTTTTTGGTTAAGTCTTTCTCTGGTTTTGGTATCAGGGTAATACCAAAAGAATAATTTACAAAGAATTGCTTCCCTTTCAATTTTATTGAAAGATTTCGAGGCGTATCAGCAGTAAGTCTTCTCTAAGTTTCTTGTAGAATTTAACTGTGAATCCATCAGGATCTGGATTTTTCTTTTCTGGTAAGATTTTCATTATATTTTCTTTCTTTTTTTTTTTTTTTTACAGATACTGGGTTATTTGGGATTTTTATACCTTCTTGATTCAGCTTGGTTAATTCATATGTATGTAAGAATCTGTCCATTGCTTCAGTAATTTCCATCCTATGAAAGTAAAGATTTTTGATGTAGGTATTAATGATCTTCTGAATCATAACAGGATCTGTCAGGATTTCACCATTTTCATTCCTTATTGCATAAATTTTAATTTTATTCTTTCCTTTTTTGTTATGGTTGGCTCAAGAGCCTATCAATTTGATTCATTAAGTATTGGTGTTGTTTTCTTCTCCATTTGTTAATTTCTGTTCTGATCATTATAAATTCTTCCCTTCTCTGGGTTTTAAGCTTGCAGTGCAGCATCAGGTAGTTTATTTGTTTCCTAATGGGAGAATTCACCACTACATATTTCCCTCTTAGGATGGCTTTCATTGAGCCATACATGTTCCACTATATTGTATCTGCATTTTCAATTGATTGTAAAGTATATTTCATTTCTTCTTCAATTTCATCTGTGACCTGTTGTTAAGGAGGGTGCCATTTAATTTTATCTGTTTATGGAGTTTTTGAAGTTTCTTTTGTCAATAATTTCCAGTTTCATTGCACTATGGCCAGGGAATAAGCATGGGATAATTTCAATTACTTTTCAGTCGTTTAATAATGTTATATGAGCTAGTACATAGTCTGTTTTAGAGAATATCCCATGTGCAAGAATATGTATTCTCAAGTTGTTGGGTGGAAGGCTCTATAAAGTTCTACTATATTGATATGTGCACAAGTTTGGTTCATTTCTTTTATTTCTTTGCTGATGTTTTACCTAGTTGATCTGTTTCTTTGTGACAACTGGGTGTTATGGTTCCCTGTTAAGACTGTGTTATTGCTTATTTGATTTTTCATGTCTATTAATAATTGTCTTAGCGTCAGCCTGATAGCTCAGCAGACTACAGTTCCTGCTTCGGCAGAGTGCAGTGGCTGAGGTTTGATCCTTGGCATGCCATGCTGGACCCGCCCCCAGCGCATGTTGAGATAGAGATGGAAACTGGTGTGATGGCACTTGCATGTAATACAAGATCTTAGGAGGCTGAAAACAGGAGCATCATTACAAGTACGATCTATGTAATGAGACCCTTTAGATCCTGTAGACCCTGCCCTAAATATAGAAAAAAAAATAATTGTCTTACATGGTTGTGTGGCCCCATATTTGGTGCATACATTTACAACAATTACCTCCTTCTCTTGAACTTTTCCCATAACCAGTATGCTGTGATCTTCTTTATCTCTTGATCATTCTTGATTTGAAGTTCATATTGTGTGCAAACAGAATAGCTACACTTGCTTTTTCTTTCCTTTTTTTTTTGACTTCCAGTCAAAAAATGGAATATAGTTTCACATCCTTTGACTTTCAGTCTATGAGCTTTCTTTGTACTTAAATATGTTTCCTGTATGGAGCATATTGTTGAATTTTTTTTCTTGATTCACTCTGCAAGTCTGTTTCTTTTGGTTGGTGAATTGAGGTCATTTAGATTGATAGTTATAACTGATATGTACCCACTTATCTTTGTGCTGTTCTGTTCTTTGTTGTTAATTGTTGTCTTTTTCCCTGTTTAATTGCTTGTCCTTCTTGGTGTTTTTTATGTGTTGTTCTTAGAATTGAGGTCGGTTTTACTTCTCTCTGCAATAACTTTCATTCCTCTCAGTAGGATTTAGTGGTCATGAATTTCTTCAGTTGGTCTTTGCCAGGAAATATCTTATTTCTCCATTAATTTTGAAAGATAGTTTTGCAAGATTCATTTATCTGGGTTGGAAGTTGTTTTCCTTTAGGGCCTAAAATGCTTCACTCTAAATTCTTCTTGTTCTTTTCCATTTTTTTCTAAATTCTTCTTGACTTGATGATTTATGTTGAGAAATTTGCTGTGATTCTGATGGGCTTTCCTTTGTAGGTATCTCTTTTCTCTAATAGCTTTTTAATTTTTATTCTTGTGCTAAATTTCTGAAATCTTGATTACTATGTGTCTAGGTGTAGACTGATTTTGACTGTGGGTAATTGGAGTTTCATATGCCTCACCTCACTGTATTTCAGATTCTTTCTCATGCTTGGGAAATGTTTGGCTATTGCTTCTGCAAATAGTCTTACTGTGTAATTTTTGTTGGTATTTGCTTTTCCCTTGACACCGATGAGTCCTACGTTATTTTTCTTCACATCATCCTGCAGGTGTTGAATTGTCATCTCCTGCTTCCTTTTCATTTTTTAAGAGCACTTTTCTTTGGAGAACACTAGCTGCAATAATCTTTTTAATGTCAGAAAACCTTTTTTAATTTTACTCCAGTGGGTTTGGCAACTTTCAATGGAACTTTTAATTTCCTGGGTATCTCCTGTAGTAAAGTTAGCAATAAGCACAAGCAGACAAGATGTGGCACTATTGGTTTCAATCTTTAGACCATGAGAGCAAAGTCTGTAATTACATAATTGAACTGATCCCAGATCAGGTGTTTCTATGCAAAGTGTTTCCCTTTGTTAGAGTGGAGTTACCTTGGGCTCCTCTGAACAAGCTGCTTGCTATGTCCCAGGAGTTTCCTGTGTTGGCTGCCCTTCTTATAGTGTAGGAGTAGGAGCCAGGCACCAGGCTTCCTCTAGACTGAGGTTTCCAAGGCTCTGCTCCCAAGCCTCACCTTACGTCCCTTGGTGGTAGAAGGGTTTTTTAGGTGGTGTTTCTCCCCTTTCCCAGGTCTCACAGAGCCTCTTGAGGTTTCCAAGGCTTCTGACACTCACCATGCTCCTGTGATAGTGGAGCTACACTGGGTGTGCATTTGATAGGGTGGCTCTCCCCTCTCATGCAGCTCACTAAGACTTCTGTGGCTCACCAAGGCTCACTGTAGCTCTCTGGGTAGTAGAAGGGCAGTGCCCCAGGTGCAGAAGTATGGTCAACAAGGAATCTCTCCTCCAGCAAGGCTCATTAGGCTCACTGTGTCCTGCTCTCTTGATCTATAAGTATATACTTGTATTTATATGTTATATATAATTTACAATATATGTTAAGTGTATGCATAGTATAATCTTTAATAGTTCTCAGTTTTCTTTTTTTGTTTTCATGTATTGGTACATGGTCTCACTATATAGCTCGGACTTGCAGTGATCCTCCTGTTTTCAGCCTCTTCACCTCTGGGATTATAGGCATGCACTACCATGCCAGGTCTTGGTGGCCGGTTCAGTGTGCCCAGGGGCAGGGCTAGCACCGAATGTGGTGTCGGGGATCAAACCCCAGTCCCTGTGCTTACCTAAGCAAGTGCTTAGTGTGCTGAGCTATCTCTCCAGTCCTTTTCTCAGTTTTCTAAAACGTACATAATAATATGCCACAAATTTCATGACTCAAAACATCAGAAATTTATTCTTTGACAGGTCTGGATTCAAAAAGTCTGAAATGGGTATCTCAGAAGGGCCATGGTCTTTGAGGGTTAAATCAGACATGTCTTTTAGGAATGCACTTTCAACCCATACATACATTTTAGAGTCATTTTGCTACTTTTATTCATATAAAATTTAAATGTAGATACAGGGGCAAAAGTCCTTGGCAGACACCTTGGCCTGGAGCCTTGCCTTCTTCCCATCTTCACCTTTTGATTGCCATTTGGTCCCCGAATACCATGATTCAGAGAAGCCTGCATTTGGGAGCACAGCTAGTCCTCCTCTTTACTTGTCATCAGCAATACCCAACATGTTGGCAGGGTCAGTCAGAAAGCTGATACAATTTGACAGTGCAACCTCTGGTGCAAAACTGGATTGTCATCTGAATTATTTTCTGAGACCTACGTGGCTATCTGACTGGCAGGAAGCCTGTTTTCCTAAGTAGATATTGGAAGGTTTTTGGATTTCATTCTAACTAGACTACATTAAAATCAACAAGAAAGGCTTAAAAGAATGCAGAAATAGTTGCTATTCTTTCTCCCTTTTATTTACTTCCTTCAGTAAGGTTGGACAATAAAGCATCACTACCTACTTGAGGATGGCTGAGCCTTTCTGGAAAGCACAGAGAAACATGGTTTCCTGCCCCTTACTCCTCGGGAGCCAGTAGATTATAGGTCATGACTGTCACTTCCCTTCAGCTTCCTTCCTGACATGTAGTCAGAAGCAAAGGCTTCCCCTAGGTGCCTGGAGTGCAGAACATTCCATCGGGGGAGCTCCTGCAGATTTTCTTTCCTCTTTGGCTGACTAGAAGAAAACCCACAGAAGAGTTGTATGGAGCTCAGAACAATAACCACTACTTTTTTGCCAGGCACTGGACCCATCCTTTGCCCATGTGGGCTTACTCATTTCTCATGGTAACCCTGGGAAGTGGTATAATGACTACATGAAACAGAATCATGGTCAGAGCTTCAGGGTGCTCATGTTTTGTGTCTACTTGCTATACACTCATGGATAGGATGACCAGTGAGGAGGTCAAGTTGTGAAGAACTTAGATTACTTATCTAGATCAAGCTTCTCAGTATATTCACTCTTTTTGCTGTAGGTTGTAGACAAATGAACATAAACTCGTTCTACTCTGTTTAAAATCCTCCCCCCACCACAAGCTGTGGGCCACCTCTTTCAAAAGCAGAAAAACATTCACAATAGCAAGTGGCCTAAGCCACATAGGCTGCTCTGATAGGCAAGCAGCAGGCTGCTTTGGTTCATGAGAGTGTGCTCAAGAGGCTGGAGAGATGGCTCAGTGGAGTAAGTGCTTCCCTGGCAAGCACAAGGGCCTGAGGTCAATCCCCGGTTCTGCCAAAAAAAAAAAGAAGAGAGTCTGCTCAGAGGCATCAGTAAAAGTTGAAGTGACACAGTGAGAGAAGTTTGGGTAGCTTGTAGGGAGAAGACATGCATATGACTTTTGCTTGACTGCTTATGTGATGTACAGCTTTGGGCAAGACCCTTGGTGCTGGGTGTCCATCTTCTGCATCTGTAAAACTGGCATGTTGCCAACAGGAGGGAAAAAGATGCCCCACAAACTAGAAATGTGTCTCTACAAATATTCATGTCAGTTGTGTCTCTCATTGCTAATCCCCAAGAATGATAACTTCTGGTTCACCTCAGGCTTGCAGAGAAGCATGACAGTAGTACTACTTGCATTCACTTGCTCTAAGCCAAAAGTTCTATTCTAAGCACTTTGACCCTGACCCAGGTTGCGGAGGGGTCTCTAACACCTTTTATGATTGGAACAGTCAATATTTGACAGGGCAGTAATTCGGTAATATCTGAATTTGCACAGTTGTCTCAGATAGAGCACCACCCTAAGCAGATTCTTAGCAAATATTTGTGACATGAATGAAAGAAGGAATGAATGCCTTCAAGATTCTTCTGGGTGCTGCCAGACTGTTGCCCCCACCTTGGGAGGATGAAGTTCTGACTCGAAGCAGGCTTTGTCCATGCGCGGGCACCTGTGCTTCTGCCTGCCAGGGCAGCCCAGCGCCGTCTTTCTGTAAGGCAGGCCAGGGGCCACCTATGAGGCCTGTGCTGGGAAGGGTGCCAAGCAGCCCCTTCAGTGTCAGTTCATCAGCCTGAATTTTCTTCCTTTTAACTATTTTCAGATTTTGCTTCCTGGATTAGTAACTGGGAGGCTAATTTATTTATTTATTTATTTATTTATTTATTTTATTTTATTTATTGCATTTAGTACAGGGGCTACAGGATCTCACTACACACATCGGACTCATAGTGATCTTCCTGTTTTCAGCCTCCCAAGTACTGGCATTACAGGCAAAAGCCACTAAATCCAGTCTCAATTGCTGTCTCAGAGTGCCCTGGGGCCAGGCTGGTATGGCATGGTGGGGATTGAACCCAGACCACTGCTCTCTGCCTGAGCAGGCACTTTAGTCTGCTAAGCTATCAGGCTAGCCCTGGAAGACTAAATTTTGAGGCATCAAGCAGACATTCTAAATATTCTTGACCTCTTCACTGGGTAATGCTAGGAAGAAGGTACTTTCCGATACTTGTCAGGCCCCACCCCATGGCTCCATTCCTTAATGTTACCCTAAATGAAATGACCACTTCCAAGCCCCTCCTCATGCATACCTCTCACCAAGATACATTTTAATGAACTCTCTATTATGCATTCACTGGTTCACATGACTGCGTCCTCATTGCTTTGTAGTTCAGGGATGTCACCATGCAGCTGAGTGTCTGCGGGCCACATGTCCCATAAAGATGACATCCCAGCCTTGTTACCTGCACCACTACCTTTTCACAGCTCATCACCAGCCTAGGGATTGCACTTTGGTGGAAGAACTTAAAGTTAATTGAAGTGGCTGCCACATCCCATCTCTCCTAGAGAAGTCCCTTCTCCAACATGCGTGACTGCTTATGTCTCCACCTAGAAAATCCTAGCTTTTGCTGTGCGAAGCAGAAGTGGAAATATAAAGTCTCAGAGAACAAGGACTGTCTCTGATTGGAGTGACAGTGTGACAGATGCAGGACTTTGGAGGGAATACTTCGGTGGATGTCAGCATTTCCTCTTACAGAGTGAACCATTAAAAATTTTTATAATCTTGCTTTACTTTATTTACTTCAGTCCATGTTAAGAGTTCTCTGAGTAGATGACAAAGAACAATTCTTAAAAATGTGTGAATACCAAATGTAAGATAAAAAAACGTAATTGCAGTTTAGACTTCAGATTTATTTGAAAAGGGGATAATGATAGTAATTACCCAGTTTGAGTTTTGTAGAAGGCTAATTAGATCCCCAAAGCATTTGTATGCACAAGGAAAACCATAAATACAAAGGACCATCTGGTCCTTATCAGCTTACAATACTAACACTGTCTGTAATTATTTTTTTCTATATGGTTTTGATGTTGACATTTTATGAAGCAATACATTCTACCCTGACTAGAGAATGACCTACAATTCTAAAAGCTAAAGGTTTGTCCCCTTTCTCCTAATAAAAGTAGTAGGACTTCCCCGACTCAAGAGTCATTGCTTTTTAAAGAAAAAGTAAACATCTTGTTTTTATAGTCATTGTACCAGAAATGTGTTTACAAACTTCTCTGGCTTATCTGACTTCTCTTGCTAGTGAGTTAATTTTTCAAAAATATTTGGAGTTAGCTTCTTTTCCTTCCTTTCTTATGTCTTGCTTGCTTTCTTTTTCTTTTCTCTTTGAATGTATTTAGGACAAGACCTACAAGGTCTACAAGGTTTCTGTTTTCAGTCTTTCATGCCCTGGAATTATAGGTATGCACAATCACACTCAGTCTTAGCGACCAGCTCAGTGCTTCCCGGGGATGGAGCCGGTGTGGTACACTGGGGATCAAACCCCGGTCCTTGCGCTCTGCCCAAGCAGGTGCTTTAGTCCACTGAGCTATCTGGCCAGGCCTTGCTTTCTGTCTTTCTTCTCTTGTTTTGTGTTTGTTTCTGTTCATAGGTAAAATAAAAAATGATGCTTTTAGCTATGTTGCGTGTGCACCAAAGTACATCTTCCATTAGTCGCTGTCTACAGCTAACACAGTGCCTGGCAACTGAATATTGCAAAAGTAATGCTATCTGTTTGCATGCTCATCATATCTCCTGCGAAACTGCTACTTTAACAAGGACACAGACTTCTGTCTCATTCATTTTCTTTCATTTCCAGTTCCTACAACATCGTATAGTAGGTGGTGGATATTCCATAGCAATTAGTTAAGAGAATAGACAACTGAACCAGGATGTGTGACATTAAGCTGTAGGTGCTTATGATCAAATTGGCAAAAAGTGATTGCATAATAAGCCCTGCCAAAGTTACTATTTTGAAGCAACCAACATTTCATTAGATTTCAACATTTTGTAGCAATTTGGGCAGAAATGAGTTGCTCATTATTTTGTTCTGTGTGGCATTGATGGCAGTCAGTTGGTGGCATTTAGCTGCCTAGTGAGCTGATCTGCAGGTGACAATAGTGCACAGTGAGGGACAAGTCAGTCAGCCTTGCTGTAAGTGTGGATAGACATCCTGTATTTGGCCTTTTATCCTGTGTTAGTTTCCTGCACATGGTAACTTGGACTTCCTAGGACAAGCAAAACTTATGGCTGAGAGAACAATCTTGGGCTTGGGTTATCACTACCTCTCCCAAATTCTTTTCCTCAAATAAGTCATTAAATCCAACCCAGATGACAGAGTGAGTAAAGTTATCTCAGAGAAAATTTGGAATCGTTTCTAATCTACCACAGTATTTAGTTGAAAAGAAAAGCATAACATCAAAAAACCCTAAGCGGTATTTATGCAAACAAAACTGGTAAATCAGATAGACATAGCTAGCTACAAACAAATGCAGCCATAATCTGAACATGATCAAGGAAGAGCCATGGAAGCTCTGGATGGCATTTTATGCTGAGCTTGGAGGAAAGGGTAATGTTTCACCATGCTAAGATAGTGAAGAGAATATTCTCAACAAGGAGCTCTTTGCTTAAATAGGGTGTGAAGCTGGGATTTTTTATGCTCAAAATTTCTTTGTTGAACACCTCTTAGTTTGCTGCACATTAGTAAGCAGGTCACAAGGGCATTGTTATGAGCCATTTTTGAAAGACACTGGAGAAAACAACATGTGCAATTTCTAACACTACAGTTGTGTTTCACAATCATACTAGTCATACCTCTGTTAGACCTGTTCTTTTCTTTCTGATGAGAAATAGAACTATTCCTATTTTCTTTTTCCCATTGGCTTCTGGGAAACTCGAGCTTGAAATTGAACACCAAGTAATTATTTGCCATTTTCATACTGTTTTCCCTTTGATCCTAGCACTTTCTTGTTGTTTGGTTCTTGTATGAACTTTTTTGCTTGGACCTACTCAAAACTTTACACAAAATGAGCTTAGCAGATGTGTTGAGCACATAATATATGTGTTAATCCTTGGACCTAGAAAGAAGATTTATATATAATTATGAAAGATAACATAAATCTGTATTCAAAAACAACACATATTTGAGCTTGAAATGTGTAAGAAGATATTAAGGACAGCAGCAAATTTGAAGAATGGATTTCAATGTGATAATTGCTCAAAGTAAGGTAAATGACAGGAGTTGTGGATACCTGATTTCAGGCCTTAAACATTAGCATCTAAAGCACAGTGCTAATCAGAAAAAACTTATGCCAATAATGCATGGTATTTCCAACTGGTACATTAGGTACCTTCCAAAGTAGTTCAATATTTAACAAACACCTTAGTCTAATTTTCTTGTGTGGGAAACAGATCAGAATTCTTACAATATTTTTTCAGTCTAAAGCATTGCAGCCCATGAACAACCTCTATTAAAGGAGAATGTCGGGGCCAGTAGGGTGCATTTTTCTATCTGTACTGAGCTTAAAGATCAGCTTGGGAGACAAATAAGATACATTTCTTGCATCCCATTTCTGGGTCTTAATTCCTCTGTCCCTCTAAAGCAATACAGGAAATGAACGTTTGCCTCATTATTTAGTAGAAGAAATACAGTCCTCGAGCATCAATAGTGGTTCTTGGTCAATGTTAAATGTATAGAACAGGAAATAATTAAATGAGGTCATGTGAACTTGGTTTCCAAGGTATGGTTTACTCTGTTTAGAAAAAAAAAAGTATGCCTGGCTTTTATTTAACAAGTAGACCTCAATTTTGATAGGTCACTCTGACCTCTTATGAGTAAAATAGCCTGAATGGGGATTCCAGGAGTTTCATCTGGTGGCCATGCCCCTAAAAGGGACAGTTGGGTCAAAAGCCCAAGGATATTAGAAGTAGAAGGCCCTTTTTATTTTTTTATTAAAGTCTGGTCTGTCCCACAGTGATCCAAGAAGGGTTGTGGTAGTTGGAGTAGGAAAGATGACACAGTCCTTTCTGGGGTGTAGAGGTCGAAGCAGCACATCACCAGATGTTAGTTTGGAGGAGTAAGACTTTCTCTGATGGCTCACTGATAATCATCAATTCCATTAGACACTCTGACAGCTTCTAGTGTGAGTTATGCCTTTGGCCCTTCACCTCTCTAGTCACCTCTCTTCCTGCCTCTGGGAGGAGTGGCAGGAAGCCAATGAGTCTCAGCCGATTCCATCTCTATGACTAACTTTTTAGAAGGAAGGGACAGGCCTTCCTGTCCTCTCTAGAAACAGGCCCCAGCCATTGGTTCTAGAAGCTTGCCTCCTTCGAGGTGGAACAATACTACAGAGCCCTCCCAGCTCCTTCTAGGGGCTGCTGAGGTCTTTGCTGCAACCCAGTGTCCTCTTGTCCCTGTGCTGCTTCCTTCCCAGCACCACAACTCTTGATAGAGTGACGCATGCTGACTGCCACCTCAGACTGCCCTCGGGAGACCTAAGCCCAAGACCTGAGCTGCCTACAAAAATTCGCCAGCTATGAATATGTATATAGTTCACAATCATATATACACAATTGTACTCCCAAATGCATGTATGCATAATAAGTATGCATATATATCCTTGTAAAGAATATATACATTTGAATAAAGCCTATGAGGACTACATAGGCACATAGGGATCACTCAAGAGTATATGAGCATCTTTGAACTGAGTAAGATGTCTCCTTTCCCTTTCTACTTCTGGCCTGTTCTGGGGTCTTCTGCCTGTGTTTGTCTTTATCATTTAGTTTCCTGTACTGCCCAGTGAGGTATAAAAGGTGATGTTTGGCTTTCATATCTAGTGTGGGGGCAGTGCCCAAGCACACGATGAAAGAGGCCTTACCCCAGATGCTGATGAAGAGCAGCATTCCTCACTAATTACAAAGAATATAGGCTCCCTAGATCTATTGATTTCTATTAAATTTGTGTGGATTTATGAATCTTAAAATGGAAGTCCACAGCTATAGCCACCTTAGGATGTTGTTTTATAGCAAGCAAGAGTCTATTGAGGCTCATAAAAATCAGCCGTTGAGGCTTGTCTTAGGGTTTTATGACTTAAAGAATTGCTTGTACTTTATCTGCAAATGTTTCTCAGCCATGCTTTGCAATGCAGCCCAGCCTAAGGAAAAGCTCTTAGGGAAGTGAATGCACATTTCTGGAACTCTCCTAAAAATGGCTGTTTTCTCCCTGTGCCCCTTCTTCTTTTGCCTGGTGCTAAGGACTTGCCTCACATGGCTGGTAGGCTTCTGCTGGAGCTTCACTCTCGGCATGTATTGGAGGGCTGCTCTGCGGAGTTGCAAGCTGCTGTCTAGGCTGAGTGTCTTGTTACATCCTCATCTCAGTGAGCTACACACATTACCTTGTAACACACAGGAGGTCAGAAAGAGCAGAGTGGACTTGGTGTCCTACCAATGTCAGGTAAGTCTGTCCTGGATAAGTTTTGGTGTCACAGCTGGAAGCCTTACAGAGCTAGAGACCACATTGAAGTTAGAGGTGTCTTTTCTTTGTTCTTTTCTCATTTCTTCAACAAGCATAGGATGGACACCTGCTTTGTTCTGTCATCTATGTTGGCTTCTTTTTCCTCTCTTTCCTATTTTCTTTCTCTGTTTTCATTTTCACTTCTGTAGCAAATAAATGCATAAGTGAGGTCCTTCCCAACAGTATGGCTGGGAAAATGGGGATGCAGCTCACGGCATAACATGTGCTCATCATGCTCCAGGCCCTGAGTGTGATCCCCAGCAACAAAATAAATGACAAACAAACAAAACAAAAACAAACAAGACAAGCCAGAAGATAGCTGGGTTCCCATCTTTGTGCTTATAAAGTAGTTTCAACAGTTCATTCAGAAGTACTTAAACATCAGGGAAGTTCTGACCAAGTCCATCAAGAGATGATTAAATGTCATTTTGTGCTATTACAGTTTGTTGTACGGCTTTCTTCTTACCAGAATGCTGGTATGTTGTTATGGTTGTGTCTAGCTGTCCCCCCAAAGGTTCATGCAATCATGGGGCAGGGACTTCTGGAGTTTGAGACTAACTCATGATACCCTAGGACTATGGGTCTTAGTTCTTAGTACTGCTGGGATTATGGGTTTGAGTACTAGCCTGGGCAAGTAGCCTGAACGCAATTTAAAGAACACAGACTCCCCCTCTGTGGCCATTGTTGCTGCTGCTCCTCACTTTTGCGCTTTGCCACTGCCATGAAAGGTTGCTCTCTGCCTTGTGCAGCTCTTCCTTGGAGCCAGCTGAATATGGACTGAAACTTCCAGTAACTGTGAGCTAAACAAACCTTTCCTTCCTTCATTTTGGGTGTCAGGCCTTTGTCCCAGCAACAAGAAAAGAGAGAAGAGTAACTGAGATGGTGTTCTTCCTTCCAGAAATCAAAAAGCTACTATGAATTAGAGGAGAGACAGTGGCGTATGGATATTTCTCTTTCAGCCTAGTATGGATAGCAATGAGATTTCTTTTGCATTACAAAAATTAAACTTGGATCTTCCAATACAGCCTTCATCTCATGTGTGCTGAACATTCCCTGACAGGTTCTTTTTTTTTCCTGTATTTTAGGAAAGGGTCTACAGGATGTTCAGGGTCTCACTACTAGATTGGACTCATAGTGATCTGCCTATGTACAGCCTCCCAAGAGCTGGGATTACAGGCATGCGCCACCATGCCCAGTCTCAATTGCTATCTCAGCATGCCCCAGGGATGGGGCCGGCATGGCTGGCCCTGTGTACAGGCACTTTAATCTGCTGAGCTATTTGGCTGGCCCTTCCCTGACAGGATTTAATTTCAATTTTTCTTCCCTAGTCGACTGACATAGGGAGGAGAGCCATTGATATATATGTATTTTTCTCATTTTACCCTTTCTGTTATTGCCAAGTTTATGTCTATTATTTATTGAGTACATATGGTAACTGGTTGACTAGCACAGAGACATTGAAATCTAACAGAACTAGGCCATGGACACAGTGATAAAATACAAACTTGCAGAACATAAGCCCTGATTAGTGGCATTTATTGATTTTCATAGTGTAAATATTTCTACCATGTCAAATTTCAAGCTTCCAAGTGAAATCATCATGCACAGAATTGGGAAAAATTGGGCACAGTTATTTCTTAAAATCTGGTAACGTAGCCATCAACCCTGCAAGTAAGCCCAAGATCTACCCCTTGCCAGCCCTGAGGGTCACTAATCCTCTCTCAGTCCCATCTATTTCATGCATGAAATGAGTTCCAAATGAAAATATTTGTCCTAAGGAATACTGTAATATTTAAATGATATTTCACATATAGCATTCTGTCCTTTTCTGGGGCTCTATCAAGATCCCTAGTGGATGCCTGAAGTTAAGAATAGTAGCCAACCCCAATACACTACCTCTTTTCCCATCAGTACACATATATACCATAGACAGAGAGATAATAATGTTCAATATCAGTTAACACCAACCGGAGTGTAGTAAACTCATTAATAATACAATAAATTAGCTATAACATAAAGGGAAAGTTATTTAAATCGTGTAAATTATTTGTTACTTGAATTTCCACTAAATATTTTCTGCCTTAAGGTAACAACTAATAAATGAAACTAGCAAGTGGATCCAAAGTTAAGAAGAGGGCCTTCAGCTGTATACCACTTAGCAAGAAAAACAGTTAACATTCAGTAAGGGATGGCTCATTTATAGTTCTATTGGGTACCCACTATCTAATCAGTAAGCTAGCTCTTTTTCTGGAGTAATCATTGCCCCTGGAAAAGTTTCTAGTGTGTACCAAGTACCTCCAGTGTTGATTCCAGATGTGGAAAGGAGCTGGCCTCCTTCGCGAAGGTGCTCACTGAGCAGAGGGGGGCTGGTAGGCCCGGTCTTCTCCACAGTTGCATAATGCTGCTTAATAAGAAGCAACTGGTAAGTGGTGACCATTCATGAAAGACTTTGCTGTATGAGGTAATGAGAGGAGAAATACCTGAGCATGCTTAGACTTCTTTCCAGCACTTCATGGCCTAGTGAAGGGAGACAGACATATGCAGAGTAGCTCACAAGCGTAAGGCAGGTAGACCTCAGCCAGGGAAACGCCACTGGTGCTGCTCCAAAGGAGACTGCCTGGCCACAGGCAGCGCACTCAGCCTCTGAGCCAGGTGACCCGTGGCACAAGCTCTTGAGTGTGGGTTGGGAAAAGACTCCCTGCTATACAGTTCTTCCTGGACTGAGGGTAGCTTTAGCACAGAGTCTGGTGAGGAAGCCTGTGTTCTTTAACATGAATTGAGACACTAAAACTACATGCCCCTACTCCATGCACCGTGAGCTGTCTGAGCGAAGGATACATAATATATACTTTGAAATATTAATGAGAGCAGACATTTCTGCCAAGGGGTCCCCCATGCACACTTCCAGGAATCCCCATTTTTCTGCATCTACTTCCCTTTTCTGGATTATGTGGGGAAAGCGAATTTCCCAGGTCAGCATTTGCCTCCCATTGGCAATGCCAAAGCTGCACTTGGTAAATTTTTATATCGAGCTCTTGAACATCCAAGTATTTTCCTGTTGTATCTGACATCTAAGGGCTGCTTGGCTTAAAAAATGCAAAACCAATATGATGATGTACATAAGCTATTGTTTGAATTATCTGTTTTTCCATCCAGATTCTGGATGGTAACACTGGAAGAATAGGGGACTTACTCTTGGAGGCCCCAGCGCACAGCGATTTGACAGTAAAGAATGTGGACTGACATGTACTCCTACAGCAAAACCTGGAAGGGAAGTGTTGGATTTATGCATTTTCCACAGTCGCTGAAACCTGAGGTCTGGCTCCCTCTCAAGTTTGCAGCTTCTCAGGGGTGGAATAAGGAGTCCTGACTCAGAGCCCCTGCTGCAGCACTGCCGTCACCTCCTCTTTTTCTCTTCTTCCCAAGGCCCACCCCTGACCATACCATCTAACCAGACTAATCTTCATTTTCTCCAAACTGTATGCTGTTTGCATGTATTTGCTTACCCCACTAAGTAGTCAGATATGGAAAACCAATGTAATTTTTAAATAATAATAATGATGATTTTTAAGTATTGAACTTCTCTGTGCTTTTAAGACTATAAAATTGAATGTTTCCAAAAATTTACCAAAGCATTTTGAACAGGTAAGCACACAAAATTCTGGCCAGCATTTTCCAATAAAACTCATCCTGGTTAGAAATTAAATTGAGATTTGTGAAATGTCCATAGCTTTATATGATTCATATGGAAACACAGAGAATATTGTCTCCTCCCTACATGAATGCCAAAGGAGACTCCCTTGAGAAATCCATTTTAAAAAAATGGAAAGTAGTATTTCATTATTTACTATGCAATGTAGTGGTAAACAAGACATGTAGATTTAGTTTTCTCATCTTCAAATACCCTGATTGCCCTACCTCACAGGGTGGTTGAGGGGATAAATAAAACATTTATGGAAGCACTTAACTTTGATGATATTTATGAGCCATCAGAAACAATATAATTTCTAACAACTTAGAAATACAGACATCAATTTCTGGCTCGGTGGGAAGGATTCCCAAGCACTAGACTTTCTCTATTCTCTTTGAATTCACAAGACCCTTCTTAGGAATGCCTCTCCACTTGCTTCGGTTCAGAAATTGGGGGTAAGGAGTGTGAAGGCCCTCAGATTGGAAATGGCATCCACCTTGGGGATATATATATATATATATATATATTAGTATATTATTATATATTAGTATATTATTATATTATTATAATATAGTATATATATATTAGTATATAATTATTATATATATTAGTATATATATAATCACTGCAACTTTCATGTAAATGTTCAAGTTGGGAAGGTGCTTTTGGAAATTACTGCCTTCTCTGTCAGCCATAGTTTCTGTCCCATTTCCTTTGCTTATGGCCTGTATTTGCGTTTACATTTTGCTTGATTTCTTCTTTTCTGCTCTTCCAACAAAGAGTATGTAGGTATGTATGTTATGCATGTGTGTATGTATGCATGTATGTGTGTGCATGTGTGTACCCCTTTCAGTATGCAAGTAAGATACCTCACCTTCATGAAGCCTGCTGTACTCTCCAAGCCAGCATCCTCTGAACTTGCTTTTGTGTCCTGCTATCCTTATGCCATTCCAGTGGCCCTGGTCCCCTGCCTACAGTGTTATAAATTGGGTGGCACCTGGCCTGCCAAATACTGCTGTAAGCTGAGAGATAGGCAGTGTGTGAAGACAGAGACCTGAACTATCTCCGTAGCCTGCCTTGCTACCAATATAATCCCACTATCTATTTATTACTGCTCATTAAAGATTACCGGCCTAGGTCTATGCTTTCCAAAAGTGTTCTAAAATATAAATGCGTTAGGGAGTATCCAGAACTCCCTTTACTAAAAAAATTGGTTCTGGCAGCATTGTGGAAATCATGGGGTGTGGCTCATGAAGATCTTAAATCACTGCATTGCTAATTGTTTCTGCATATTGCAGTTGAAAAATCCAGCTCTTTAGTATTCCTTCCTCCTGGGAACCTCATAAATTACACATCCTTTCTTCTTACTGCCAAAGTATGAGCCTAATTAGCATTAAGCAAATTTTAAGTATACCCACTTTTTAATCTTATTTTTCACTAGAATAGATTATTTCTGCTGTCTCTGTAAAAGGCCTCTCAAGTGGTAGAAAATGAGGCTCACACAACTTCTCAATGTTCTCTGCAGGCCCCCAAATATTTCCAAGCTTTTCCATCTTTTATTTTAAAAGCTTTTATAAGTTACTAAATCTTCCTGTTTTGAAATATTTTCACTGAAGCTTACTTTCAAATCAGTTATCTTTCTTTTATGAATGGTGAGGGCATGGACTTTATACACATTAGGGAAATAAACTGATAAAACACTACTTCGTTAGACTTCTCTTTAAGAATCTCAGCCCACTTATGATTTAGTTTCTCCTTATTCCTTTTCACTTCTTTCAGGCCCTGCTCCAGTGGGCACTGTCTTGACCTCAGAGGGGCTTCACATGGAACAGCTGTGTCCAAGCACTTCCCAGCCTGTGCTTCAGCTTTCTGATTTATGCCAGCTGACCTTCATTCAGATAACTCAAAGATTGTCCAAGGTCATCGTGCTTGGAACAGAGCCCTAAATTCCCCATGGGCTGCCCCTTGTGCTGTTAAAACCTGCTCCTTCTTATATTTTTTCCCTTTCTTTAATGGTGCTTCCTTCTGTCTAGCTACCCAGGTCAAAAACATCTCAAAGACTCAAGACAAGACAAAATAAATGGTTTGAATAGTTGAATCACCCATTCTGTTTTATTTTTTAGCCTCCTCACTTCCCTTGAGCAACCTCTAGAAGCATATGTGTTGCCCAGTCAGTGCTTATGTCATCCCAATGACCACCCCCCTTTGAGTCCTCTCCTCCCACCCAGATTACTCCATGGCCCAACAGGTCCTTGGGTTTCTGCCCATGTCGTCAGCCCCATAGTCTCCACAGGACACCCAACGTGACCTTTTGACTGCATCAATCATATACTATCAGTTCCTTGTTTATCATAACATGACAGCTTCCTCTTGGAAAAATAACCTGCTTCATATTCTATGTGACCTCCCTGAGTCAGCTCCTTACCCACCTTTCTTCAGCTGATCCTATCTCCATGGCACCCATTGTTGCTCCTCCACGTTCCCATCTCAAGCAGCTCCTTCTTAGGTCTATTACGATTTCTCTCAGGATTCTGAAACAGTAAACCTTCTGATTACTCAGATCTCAGCTCGAATGGCACCTCCTTAGAGAGAAGTTCCAAGTCCTACATACGGGAGTCGACAGAGCCCACACATTCCTGCATGCACGCACATGCACATAGGAACTCCCTGTGCGACCACTGTCTCGCTGTGCACTTCTGGCTTTTGTCACTGTCCGTGATGAGTGAGGGAGACTGTCTTTTCTCATCAGAACACTACTTGAAGGTCAGCAGCAGCAGCAGCGGCAGCAGTTTGGGTTTAAATTCTGGTTCATCAGCACCTAGAACAGCTTTTAGCACTTTGTAGATACCCAGTAAAGGCGGGAGAAATAGGCTGCATGCAGATGGATTGGCTCTTCACCTTGCAACTGTGTATGTTCTGCTGAATTCTTCTACATTTATTCTGTATCGACCAACAGTTTATTATCAGGACACCATATAATATAATAATATGAACTTTTCAGTAAAATAAGTGCTAACAAATATTTTTCATCATATGGACATTCCTTTTTCTCTGTTCCATCTGCCTGCTCTGGAATCTTTGAGCTCAGCTGTCTGTAAGTCTGTAAGTCTCTGTAAGAGCTCAGCTCTCTGTACAACTCCTGCCTGCCCCCCCAACCGGAAGTAAACTGTCCTTACTCTTCCAGCTGTGTCTGCCTGGAATGTGGCACTTTCTCTTTCTCTAGTGTTTGCTGTTTCACATTGTTTATTGCCCACAATGCACTGAGCATTGTGATTTGGGTACAAGTATTTATTTTTGTAAATAGTTATAGGCTGCGCTTGTCTGGGTTAAAAATCTGAAACTTTTTGAGCAGCAATATGTTACTAAAAAGCTCTCTAAAACATTTGATATTTCAAATTTTTGTAGTGTGGTGGATGGACAACTGGTGGTCGGTGTGGTGCTGCATATGGGGGCCCTCTAAGCCCAAGACTGTTGCCAACAGCAAAAAAAAAAAGGAGAACTAGAGAAGAAGAGGTGTTGTTGAGGGGCTGTTGGAACCAACAGCTGGAGGAACCAAGCTCCTGGAGGAGCTTGTCATGCTAGCTTTCCTGATATGAACTCAGCTATTCTTACCATCAAAGAAGCTCAAGACTTTGGTTCTGTGAATGCCTACAGTTCACTTTGCAGGGAGCTCCGGTCCTCACACGGAGTACCACTTCCTGGCTCCTAGGGGAAGATGTGTACTACACAGTTTCCTGGAGAGGCTTGTTAGGTTGATTTTCCTGATGAGAACTTGGCTGTTCTCATTGTCAGAGGAGCTCAGGACCTTGCTATTGCTGAGGTCATCTGTCATGCTTTTCAGGGGAGTTCTGGTTATTTCTTTGAACATTACCTTCTGGCTCCAGTACAGGATCTTCAACCTGCTGGCACTGATTCTTCATCCCACTGGCACAGACTTTTTAGTTTGCACCACTGATCTCAGGGCCTTCCCAGAACAGATCCTTGAAATAGGCCTGGATGAGACATTTGTCGCGGGCTCTTGGCCTCCAGCTGGACTCATAGGGGAGGCACTGTGATGGGCTCTAGGTCTTCAGCTGGACTCATGCAGGACATTACTGTGGAACCCAGGCCCTCAGCTGGATTCTTTGTGTCTCTAGTGTATAAACAGATTTCCTACACTCCTTGTACTAAACTCTTTGGGGACTATTCTAGAATAATACTACAAATTATGTGTCCTGTACTGTTTGCCTTGCAAACTCTAACTACACTGTGCTGGGATGATAAAATGTATGCAAATATTCTATAACTCAAAGAACTCTAAATATTGAAACAATTCTAGCTACAAGCATTTTGTAAGAGAGATACTCAAACTGTATTGGATTATTCTGAGCACACTATCTCACATTAGACTGTACATTTAGTTCTCATTTCATATATGTGGAATGAATGAATGAAAAGGAAGGGAATGTTCATATCTGAATTGGTTTTATTATTGTTTCTGCTACTGCTGCTGCTGCAGTTATTGTTGTTGTTTGAGACAAGATCTTGTATAGCCCACGCCAGTCTTGAATTCACATCAATCTTCTTATCTTAGCCTCCTCAGTGCTCAGATTATAGGCATGCACCACCACCACACATGGCTTCATCTCTGAATCATAAGCTACAGGATACACTAAATGTACCAGATTTGTCCATCTCTGTGTTTCATGCAGATATAGGAGGAATGGGGCTGTGGCTTGCTTCAGATCTTTCCCACTCCACTGGCAGATGCCCACAGCCCATTGCACCTTAGGTTTATGAATCCCTAAAGCAGGGCTCCCTGATCCCACATTTGGCTCAAGCCATTGTTTTTGGTCTTTCTTCTTTTTTAAGACTGATTGATTGGTTGATTGATTGACTGACTTGGTACAGGGTGTCACTATGCAGCTTGAACTCACAATGATCCTCCTGTCTCAGCCTCCCCAGCTCTGGGATTACAGACATGCACCACCACGCCCACTTTCATTGGGCAGCACAGCATGGGGCTGGCTTGGCATGTGGTATTAGGGATCCAAACCAGATCCTTGCTCTTGCCCGGCAGGTGTTTAGACCTCTGATCTATAACATGGGCCCTGTTTGCTCTTTTTGAAAAACAGTGCTACCAGTAACTTTAAAAACCAGGTTATCTTGGGTGTTCAAAGAAAATTATATGGGGTTAAGTAGTTGAGATGACACACCGTTGGTGAGTTTCCCTGTGTCATACTTCCACAATCTAAACAATCAACTTATTGATGGTTTTCTTTGATCAGTGAAAATCATACCACATGACCCAGGGTCTGATCAGGTGAGCTGGGGCCCAGCAGTAAATCCCTACCCTGTGCTAGCTCTATCAGCCTCCACAGTACAGACGGCTGCTTTTCTACTACATTCGTCTGCCTGAATGTGTGCATTTTCTGCAACATATTTGTTTTTATAACCTAAGCCACCTGCTTGTTGCTTATAGCCCATCTTTTAAATGTTACAATGCAGCCAAACCACCAGACACTGATATAAATTGTCATAGCAGCTTAGACCACAGTTAGTTTTCCTTTTTTTTTTTTCTTTGCTATTTTAATAGTGGATTCACAAACTGAAATTTTCTTTATAATTCAGAGCAACTGTAGTCTTACTAATTACTTTAAACTGTCTCCATACAAAAGATATATAGCATGACTGGCATTCTTTGAGTTTCTAAGAGTGAATTACATCTAGTAATTCCCAACTAGTATAGCATCCCTTAACGGAGGACTGTATCAGCCTAGATTCCATTTTATAGATAAAAGAACTCAAAGAGACTGATTCAGTCTTGACTTTTGAAATTCCATATCTTATCTCTTATTTCTCCCCCTCTTTGACTGTTCATTTTACTACATGTTTTGTCCTAAAATCTGTAAACTTGGCTTACTGTGGAATCAACACTTGGGTACTTACAAGCCCCTCAGCAGCCCTGTGGATTTTACTTTCACAAATAATGCTGGGAATTTGGAGTGTGCCATGGAATTCACTTCTTCTTCAGCCTTCCGGGATGAAGTGCACAACATTTTACCATTCAAGCAAATAGGCATATTCATCAAATTTTCAAACAATTTACAGATAAAGGAGGAGTGAATGCTTTTAAACTTGCATTGGGATTTGGGGAGAACTCAGATGGCAAGACTAAATTAATGATGCCTACATAGGAAGAAGACAGATCCTAATTTAGCTTGTGGCTCCAATGCTTGTGGCCCATTCCACTTGACAAGCCCACTGCAAAGGCCATAAAATGGCCAGGACACTTTAGTGGTCCAGCAGTATCTGAAATTTCACATCTAAACCTGCATTTTATATATAAATACTGTTTGGTAGACATACAGTAAGAGTCATACATGTAAGTTTTAGTTTCCTACTAACCACATTGAAAAGGTACAAATAACCAGGCAAAATTAATTGTGTATCACATTTAACTCAACATGCACAAAACATAATTTCAGAGTGAATGTAAAAATATTACTAACACAATTTACATCCATTTGTCTACTGTCTTTAAAAATCTAATAAGTATTTTACACACAGCACATCTCAGTTTGAACATTCTTCATTAGAAGTACTTCATTTGCATTTAGAATTTGCAAAATTTACACTTAAGAAAGTAATTTCACACATCCAGGTTGTTCCAGAAAAATTCAAAAGATCATAAAAAATGAAATCAGATATCATTTTTTACATTTAACTTTGAGCTATTTCAAATTAAATGAAAGGTAAACCTCAGATCCTTACTTACACTGCATGTAGTTGGCGTGTCAAGAACCATAGTGGCTTCTGTGGTTCCCAACACAGTCTGGAACTCACAGTCATCCTGGTGTGATACCCTGATGGGGCAAGGCCTTTGATGGGAAGAGACAAATGAGCCGTGGGAAGCGAGTAGAGTGCTTTTCTGCCCATCATGGGCAGTGTGGGAAAAGGATGGACACATTGGCCCCTACCTCAATGCCAGTGTGTTCATTTTTTCTTCCTGGCCTGGGCCTAGGGATCTTACCATTTGCTGGGGGCTGGAGACTCATCCTACCTGGCAATAAGGTGTGAGCTTTTAGTTTTTTGTGTAGATATGGTTTCCCTTACTTTTTTTAACGTTCATCTCTAAAAGTAAGCCATACTCATAGCTCCTCAAGGACCCACTGCATCTTCTAAGTAGCTAATCTCCCTTTTGGAAAGACAGCTGGTGCAGCATGCTTCATCAGCTTAGCAGAGGCCCTGCTAAATGGGCTGTGAATACTGATGGGTAGAGGATTTAAAGAGTAGCTATTGTCCTCAGCACCTTGACCATTGTCGCCACCGTCACAGCTGTCATCACCATCACTCTTGCCATCATTATTCTGACTTCCTTTCAAACTCACCATCCAACAACAGGTGCCTTTTCCAGAACAGGGATAACTAGGCTCTTGTCATGTCAAGCTATGTCGTTTGTGGCAAAAGAATAGAAACTGAAGTGTGGCAGCCATTTTTCCTGTCACCCTCATGGAGAAAAGGCTGGTCAGCTCTCCCTACCTTTTTCCCTCCAAGATCGAGAACACAGATGCAAGGTCCACAGAGGCTGAGCATCTTGTTCCAGAGCAGAGGGATGGGCTCGGGTGTGGATCCACACAAAATGACTCTAGGGCCAATCCCTTTCTGCTCTTCCTGTGAGTGGAAAACAAAGGTCAAGAAGTGCAATCTGAGAGCAAGTCCTTGTGATAACTATGTCTATAGCCAAGAGCTGTGTCATTTATCAAAAATCTCACATGAAAACTACCTGCCTACTTTTCTGCTGCATATTCAACTTATACTTTTTTAATGTATATATTTAGTACAGGATCTACAGTATCTCACTACACAGATTGGACTCACAGTGATCCTCCTTTTTTCAGCCTCCCAAGCACTGGGATTACAGGTATGCATACAATGCCTAGTCTCAGTCAGTGTGCCCCAGGGGCAGGGGATGGGGCTGGTACGGCATGCTGGGGATCAAACCTAGGTCCCTGCATCTGCCTAAACAGGTCTTTAATCTCCTGAGCTATCTGGTCAGCCCTTTACAGTTTTTGTTTGTAACAGAGCACACTCATAGTTTCATATCACTTTCCTCACACTTCCTCGTAGTGGTCCACATTTATTAGAATAAAAATTCAAGGGGTTTCTGACAGGAGACATAGGTGTGTGAGTGTGATTTTCTGTTCGGTGTAAAGTATCTCAGAAGCACCACTCCTAGGTACAGGCTGCCTGCTAGGGAACCTGGAATATGTTGTATAAAGAAAGTGTGAGGCTACCAGCAGGAGACAGCCTTGTTTCCAAGCTATGAGTGATGAGCGCTGACTGGCAAGGATGGAGACACGTTGTGGGGAGCAGCCAAGTGGGAGTGAGGAGGCAGCTCCCACCGAGAGCCTCCTGGGAAACTCTGCTGGACTCCTGCGCCAGGGAGCCCACATCCTGGGAAGGCTCTGCTCTGATGTAGTCACTCTTTGAGGGAGATTGAAAAGGCAATTAAAAAAAAAAAAAGCTGAAGCATCAGTCAAGATTTAGTTCTTTCTTGGGATTTTCCCTTAGCCACATGTGGAAAATCTGACTCCACTTTCCAGGGGGCATGGAGAAGAAACTTGAGAGGGAAGGGAGGGCAGACTTAGTGCAGCAATGTTATGTGTCTTTTAGGATTAGTTTTTATCTGAAGCTGAAAACCATAGAAAGGGCCACATAAATATAAACACAGGACAAAATTAAATAACACAGTAAGTTCGTAGTGAAATTTACTTATTTTGGGCAAACTATTTTATCACCTAACCTAAGAATACACTGCTGATTTGAAGCACATGTACACTCTGGCTGAGGAGAGATAGGGGGCTAGGAATGCAACACTGCATTACTCTATCTCACCCCAACTCCATGGGCTCCTGTGGGCTGGGGGATACCTGCAGGCCCTCTCAGAATACTACCTTGGTTCGAACCACCATGCTTGATCCACAGAACTCTTGCTATTGCAGCCTTGTCTTGGGCGCAAGAGTCCCACAGTGGTGGTTTCAGAGAGTGACTGTAATTAGCATAAAGAGCTAATGTGACCCTCGGAGGAACACACTCTGGGTCGCTTATGCTGTGTTTTCACTTGTAGCCCTAACATGTAGAGGTAAGTGTGGAGATTCATGGCTTTAATTCAAAAGTAAGTCACAGTCAACTTTCGCTGACCCATTGCGCTTTAAAGCTTTTATATTTAACTGTCAATTAAAATGTGCTCCCAAAGCCAGGTGTGGTGGGGCAGGTCTGTAATCCCAGCATTTGGGAGGCTGAGGCAGGAGGATTGTTGTGAGTTCGAGACCAGCCTGAGCTACAAAGTGAGCTTAAGGCCAGCCTGAACTGCGTAGTGAAACCCTGTCTCAAAAAGACAAAAAATAAATAAATAAATAAAAAAAATAAAATGTGCTCCCAAAGCATGGCTTGTTCTAGACAATATCTTAAACAGCAATGGCTATCTTCACAACGGCAGTTGTCCCTCATCTGAGCCTAATGGCAAGAAGAGTTCTACCACCGGACCTGGTAAATGCTAGTCTTTAAAAATATCCTTCTTCTTTATCTATGCATACATATTTTGATACAAGCCATTTTGTGTAAATACTTCTTTATAAAACAGAAATGGTCACAGAATCGAACCAAGGTAGTATTCTGAGAAGGACTGCAGGTATCCTCCAGCCCACAGGAGCCCATGGAGTTGGGGTGAGGTAAAGGTAAGCAGCAGAGAGCGACTCCCCAGAGAAGACCCAGTGCACACTGTTTGGACTTGGATTGTCCAAGTTCACATCAGACACACTGTTTCAGAAAGGTTCAAGGGAAAAACTGATAAAATCTAGCCACAGAAGGGGACAGAAAACTGTGGTCTGCTGAAGTAGGGCAGGATCTCTGATACATCCAGCGCTGCCTCAGAGCTCTGAGAGATCTTCCTACCATGCATGGTAACACCTTGAATAAATTCAGTTCCAAGATCCACACCCTATTTCTTAGGACTCCTAGGGGCAGGAAGTCAGTTTTCTGCATGGATTCTGATGCATAATGAGTAAATATGAAAGTTTGTGGTGGGCAGTGAGAGAGAGAGAGTGTGTGTGTGTGTGTGTGTGTGTGTGTGTGTGTGTGTGTGCATGAGTGTGTGTGAACACTCTTCAGTAATGTACCAGTGTCCTTTTTCTTTTGGAGCATATTAACACAGGTGTACTCCAATAGATAAGCATTTTCTTCTCTACTAATCTGTTTGGAAATTCATGCAGGACAGAAAACTGACTTGTGTTTAGAAATTTAAAACATGAATGTTTCTGAAAACACTAGGGAGGGAGGAAAGAAATTGTTTATAATTTTGCACCTAATTTTTTACTAAAGTGATCACTTAGTATTTATATGATCCAAGTAGAAACTGTGCAAAAGAAATGATAAGACAGAAATATACAAAGAATCTTTGTATTTTGTCTGATAACCAAAGGCTTTTCAAGTTGATGTAAGATGCATGCCTCACAGGTCTGTATATATAGGTGTTAATATACAAGAAAGTGACTCTCGTGGTATCCTAGCAGATGATCTGTGTTATTTATACTTTTAACCTAGTATTACTACTAGCTGTATAATTATTAGGATGATTAATTAATCAGGTCAGTATTCATACAGGCAAAGCTGTATTTTGTGACTAGAATCGTAATTTTCCATTTTAGCATTCCGAATCCAAGATGCTCGGGCATCATCAAACACCACAGAATGAGTAGAGGATGCAGTTATCAAGAGCCAGCCAGCACACAGTGCCATTCTTGTAAGCATGGCAGAAACTAGTGGTGGATGGGCAGTGTTCTCTTACTTGTTTCTCTATGCCTAATTGTTAGGCAATGAGAAAATTTACAAAACAGAGACGCCTACCCTCTGTGGTCCACTACTAGTTGACCTGACTCATTTCCAGAGTAACCCCTTTATAATTAGTTGAGTTACCTGTTTTCCTGGAGGATATTACACTGTTGACAACCGAGAATACAGCACAAATTTAGCCCTGAAGCCACAGCTGCCTGTGTTTTCCATGCAAAAAGCCATAATCATTTTTAAAAAATCAGATGAGCACAGAAACATCGAAACCTCACTCTTAAATTGCCAGGGAAAATGCACTCCCCTCTTCCTGTGCTCTGCCCATGGAAGTCTTGACACTCTGTGCTGGGACAGAAAGGCAATGACAAGCACAGAAGCTGAAGGAACAGGAACAGCAGAGAAAAAGGATGGTCTAATCTTCACAATTTTGTCAGTGCACCAAGTCATTTGTCACGTTTCATCACATCATCTTGAGTTCTCTGTTCCCCTCTGAGACCTGACTGGTCAGCCCTAAAGCTTTTAGCTGCCTATGTGAGAGGAAGACCTTGTGCTCCCATGAACAGAGCAAAGATATTAAAGCTGTAAGCTCAAAGGGCCAGTTCTGTTAAGTTCTCCTTTTCCTGGCACGTCCTATTGGGATGCCGCTGCTCCAGGAAACTAATACAAGGCACAAGACTGGCTTATAAAGACTGCAAAGGTCCAAGCTGGAGGAGGTAAAACCTCACACCGCAGAGGTGTGAGCCACATAGGCATTCTAGAAGCCATGAGGTGAGGAAATTGTTTATCACTAAGGGAGCTGGGGGCCAGGCTGGCCTTTGACCTGAAGCCGGAGATAGGACAGACTTGAGGGCGGATTCCAAGAACAAATACTAAGCGATCTATTTGAGGAATGTCAGACCATCTGTTTATGTTGAGCATGCAGAGTTGGAGGAAATCAGAAGAGAAGAAGTTGAGAGTAGGTAGTAATGAACCTTGAAGGCCCAAATCCTGATTCTGTGAAAAAGACTGGGAAGTAATGAAGATCACTAAATCTGAAATGGCTTGTCAGACCTGCAGCTTAGGAGAGCATAATTGCTGCATAACTGCCAAGTACAGCTGTCCTCTGCGTGCCTAGCTCTTGAGCAGAAAGCAACGTCTGCATTTCTCCTGTAAAATCCTACATCAGACCTGTTCAAAAGATCTGCCAGTCTATGCTTCTATCTCCTCGTGAGACGAGGTACATCCACCCACTTAGTTGGTGCGACTGAAAAGCTATATATAAAAAGTAAGATACAGAGCCTCGCGTCCCCGCCGCCCTGTCTCTCACGGGCCCACGCAGCCAGTCACCACGCCACGCAGCCTCCCACTGCCTGAGTGCGCGCCTTCCCTCTTACTCCGGCCACCCACTAGCCTAACGCAGGCCCACACCAGCTAATTCACTTCTTTTTCTTTCCCAGACCAGCTTTCACACGACTGCTGATTATTGTTTGAAATGATAAATAAGTTAATGCAGCTTTACAATGCTAGAGGAATTACTGTTTCCACTACGCAAAAGATAAAACCTGCTCCTTAGAATACCAAAGAGGAACTGTGCTAGTATTGCCTTCTTTACATTTTTTTTCCTTTAAATCGTATCGCATGTTTCCCATCTTACCCCCATAGATAATATCTTGGCTTGCGTTTCCACGTAAGTGTGCTTATTCCTATTTCTACACTTTTACACAGAACGTGGTGCCTTTGCCCTTTTTTCCCAGCTCCTACTCACCCTTCAGAATCCAACTGGAAAACCGGCGAGATAGCTCAGGGGTCTAAAGCACCTGCTTAGGCAAGCTTGAGCAGGTGCAGTGACTGAGGTTCCATCCACAGCACCACATGCCGCCCCAGCCCCGCCCCCAGGGCAGGCTTAGCTGGCCAATAAAATAATAATAATAGAAATAAATAAATGCAATCCTTCTGGATTCTCCGCTTTCTTCCCTCTTCACAGTGACTAACTCCCCGGTACATGACCTGGTATCTTACGTGGCATAAAATAAAGAGCTTAAAATTTCTAATCCATTGAATCATAACAAGACATCTCACCAGGTGACCTCTTCCACCAGGCTTCGAGTCATCTGAAGGCAGTAGCAGTCTGAATGAGCTGAGCTCTGCTGCTACTCAGTCCTCAAGTGACAAGAGTGAGTGTCTGTAAGTGAATGAGAGACAGCAGTGACTACGAGAAGCTTGATCTAGGATGACTAGTGTGCTGTGTCTCACCCAGGCTTTCAAGTCTTCCCTAAGTGCATGTGTTATTCTTCTAGAACAGGGATTAATAAAAATAAAGCCTCTAGCATAATATCTGTGTCTAACAAATATGCCATTCCCACCGCCTACACACACATATGCATGTGCACATTTTTTACATCACTCTACATAATAATAATTACCACTGTGGCCTATGAAACAGAACATGAACCACATAGTTAATTGGATAATAACAATAATAACTCACCATTTCATGCCTTTGGAACAAACATCTTTCTTAGCTAATGTATGGTACTCAAACATTAGATTATGTATTTGTCGGCTTTTGGGAGGGTAGGGGGCTGGCTATAGGCCACACTGGAAAATTCAGGCTGCCGCTGAACTCTCTGTGTAGCCCAGGCTGAGCCTGAGCTCATGGCCGTCCTCCTGCCTCAGCCTGTAGGAGTGGTAGGTGCACATCACCGTGCCTGGCTTGTTTGCTTTTTGAAATTGATGTTTTTACGAATTCTTTTTCAATTTAGTTTTTCCTCCTCATCTCCTGACCCTCCCCCAATCCCAACAAAAACCTATTACTTATTTGATTTTGGATTCTGTTTGCAATATTAGCTATAACATGGAAGGAACCTTTTTTAATTTGATCATTCTAAAACTCCTGCCCTGAAAGTCCTCAGCAAGGAGTCATTTGTCGTGGGTGTCATTTGTCATCCTTGACAGTTGCAGTGCTGATTTGTGCCCAACTCCTCCATGAGCTTGTTAGGTCATCTTTATCCAATTACATTTTACAGTAAAAATCATTTTAATGTTGTGAGACAGAAGAGGTTAGAAGAGACCCTGTTTGACTTAAAAAAAAAAAAAAAAAAAAAAAAGGAAAAAAGAAAGATTCCTCCACAGCCTCCCTCAAATGCATGCCAGCATCTGCTTGAATGCCACGGCCCTCATTATCTGACCTTACATCGTTTCTGCTATATTCTTGCCAGAGACAACTGTTGACCAGATGCCTCTCACAACGTGATGTTGTCAAGTCCAGAAGAATGACTCCAGTAAAAATAACAGATTTTCAACATTTAGTAACTAAGTCATGTTCAGCTGGTTCTGCTGACAGCCAGATTTCTCTTTCTGATTAATTAAAAATAAGAGAAAGAAGAGGCTCTGAATAGTGATAGCAATGGCTATATTTTTTGAAGAGCTTCTAAAATTAGTTCTTGTAGGGTTTTTGGAACTTCCTTGAATTAGGTTGCGAAGAAAGGAATGCCAACTCGGTCCCTAGTCGCCGAAACCCTAAAAATTGAGGGCTGACCACAGATCAGAGAAAATGCTTTCTTTTTCATTTCATTGTCTGAAGTTGCAGCCTGGAAGAAAAGTAGTCTGTGTGCGTGTATTTCTTGTCTGGCTCATGAGGGTCATCTTCTTTGTTCTTGTCCTCCACACCCCTTGAGAATCATTTTCTTCTGGTCTTGTGAAGGGATGGTGCCACAGTGAGGGCAGTATTTCCTGTGGGGACAAGATGATGGCCTTTCTGATTTAGTCTTCCTTTCCTTTCACTTGCTCCAAAATTACGTTTTCCTCTGTTTAGGGCTCTATTTTAGAAACTCCTTCTCTGTCTCACTTGATGCAAATTTTGTGATATTATCTGTAGTAGCTTGTTGCAATAGAGTTGTCAAAGAAACTTCAGTTGTAAAAGCAGTGAACTAGGAATAAGAGACGTGTTTGAATATGACAGTGAATGCTTAAACATGTTTATTACTGTAAAAGACACATTCCCATTAATCCTCCTCAAAAGACTCCCCCTTGCCTTGACAAGGCATACTTGTCCCATTGATTCTGCTGAGTTCTAAGCACTTCTGGGAGTCCAGTCGTGAGTGTCCTTATTAGATGTGACAAAATGCAGTGAGTACTGCTGCTTTGTACCAGCCAGTGGAAAGGCAGGCTTTGAGAACATGGCATGTCCCCAACCACTTTAATTCACCAGATCGGCAACTAGCCACCTCTGCCTCTTCCCCAAAGTCAAAATGAACAAGGGGGATAAATATTTTGCAGTAGCTCAAGGTATCAAGGCAGCCAGGACAGACCCATGAGGCTGTCACAAAAGAGGACTTCCAGAACTACTGCAGAAAGTGACAAAAAAAAGATAACAGGAGTATGTTCAAGCAGAGGGGGACAGTTTGAAGGTGACAAATGGCAATGTTTCCCCCTCCTGTAATATAGACTCTTTTAGATTTAAACATTCACCATAGTTTTGATCATACCACATATCAAATTTGAGAAAAGAACCAGGGTAAAAAACAAAAACTCTGATAATTTGTCAATGGAACACGTAATGGTGGGTAGGTTATTTTATCCAGATTTGATATTTAAGCCTCAGTTAAGAATTTACTTGAAGTGCATTTAAAATATGTCCTTCAGAGGCAGGTTGCTAATGTTAATTGTTCTCCTAACGTGAGAAATAGCTTTAGGGCACAGGACTGTTAGAGGGAAGGGAAAACAAGAGAGCTGAGGTGTATCCTGGTCTTAGCCACTGACCTGGACAAGCCACAGGAGGGCAAAGAGGCTGAAGCAGAGGCACAGCAGCTTGTCCTGGGTCAGAGAGAACGTGGCACACCTATGTGAATCAGACAGATGGTCACACCCAGCTGTGGTGGGGCGGGAAAACCCACCCCACCTACGAGATCAGGAGGAAGGGGACACCAGCTGCAGGGGGCAGAGAGCTGTCTCTTGCCTGTGTAGGCCCTAGACCAGACCGGGAATCACTGGGCCTCACTGTACTCACTTGTAGGATGAAAGTTTCCATTCACAAATCTGCTATCTGTGAAGCTAATTTGGTAATAGATCTGATTTCGGTACAATATGTGCAGTTCATTCTTAAAGGAATATTCCAGCGCTCAAGAGAATTGTAAATTCTCTTAAGACATGGGCTGTTTTATCACTTTGATTAAAAAGAAGCATTCCATGTGACCTCTTCTCTGTTTCCCACCATGCAGAATGAGGTAGCTTTGTTTGCCTTTCTCCTTGGCCTCTCCCACCCCTTCCTCTCTTCTACTTAACCCCAGCAGGGCTCCTGAGCAAAACACAACAGAAACAAAACACAACACCACCACACCACCACACCACCACTCCCTCTCCTCCAAGGTAATGTTGAACTCGGGCCAGCTCCCTCTAGGATGGAGGCCAAGCATTTTGGCAGATCCTTTTGGAAGTTGGAAGGCAGAGTGCTGACAATTGAGACTTCAGTGAATGGGTCTGCAGAGGAGCCACTGCTGATTAACGACACACACACAAGCTGCCCAGAGAGAGCTGGCTCTTGCTGGGGCAGTGATGTCATCCCTAGCAACAGGTGGCAGCCCTCTTTTTCTGAGCCTTCCTCTGCAGAGGTCCCAGTGTTTCCAGGGAGGGTTGAAGGAAGAACAATAAGGCATCCTTGGGGTTAACTGCCACTTTCACTGGCTCCTTTGTAGTGCTGAGGCCTTTCCCATAGAAATGTCATTGGCTTGAACGGATTTCTTTTTTTTCTGCTGCCCAAATGTCAGCTTCTAGTATAAAAGTGGATCATGAGCAACTTTCACCACTGAGGCTTTTCAATAGCACCATAATGATGTGTGCTTCCCTTGTACAAATAGAAGTGATGTGCTTGCCCTGAGATCCCCATCAGGAAGGATCATCAGAGCAGTACGAAACTGCCTGGCAGGTTCAGACTGTGCTTTTTAATCTCCTCTGGCTTGGCAGCAGAGAAGGCTTTCTGATTGGGTGGCAGAAAATTAGTTTATGAGAATTCACTCTGAGTTCTTACAGGAAGTTTCCCAATGCATACCTCCCAGTCACAGCCAATAGCAGGTCTGAGGTTGGCCAAATGCAACTTAAATCAATAGTTTTCAATAATGTTATACCAAAGAGAGAGCCTCTTTAAAAATGCACGTGTTCAGGGCTTTCCACATCCTCACTACAGAAGGTGGGAGACGCCAGGAAAATGAAAGATGACCTCTGCGCACACAAGATTAAGTCCAGGGAAAGGCAGTGTTTCTAACAGCTCGGGTGATTTGCATTCACACTGCCCTCAAGCTATGTAAGACCTTCCTTGAAGAAGCAGAAATTGTTGTAGAGATTGTGACATGTATGAGTAAGATTTGGAGTTAAATCTGGATTCTGCAGCCCAGAAGCTGTGTGACCTTAGTCCAATTATTTAGCTCTCCTGGATCTTGATTGCCATTATCTATAAAACAAGGATAATGGCAACCTTCTCACTGTGAAATTTAGAGCATATTTCAAGCTTCTAGCAAAGTGTCTGGCATATTTTAAATTGCTTAGTGAGCCTGTCTTGACAGTAGACACAGGTTTCCAAAATTTCTTATCTGTAAGATGTGAGAATTGGATCATCAACCTCTAAAGATATCTGAGCATTCATGTTCTCTTGGGCCACTCTGACATTGATAAAAACCTCCAGTGGGCAGGTTCAAGTAGCATTAAAAGTTTCTAAATCAACAAAGGAGTCGCTTCTCTGGATGTTAGAAAACAATGCAGAAGCCATGAGCCAAGGACACTTAAATAGTAGTGCCAAACACTGACAGTGGTAACACATGGTAGTCTTCTATTATTTTAATTTACAGGATTGCAGAGGTCCCATAAAACATCTCTGGCTTTCCAGGACACTTTTTACAGTGCCATCAACCATGATTTAGCTAGATCTCTCTCCAGCTTATGTATGCTCTCACCCTATTCTCTGCCTTGTGAGAAAACATCTAAGTTCACTATTGACACCTCAAGTAATCTTTTGCTGGCAGAACTTTTTTACTTTTTGTAGAAAAAATTCTTTTGCCCTTCAGCGCTTAGGCTTACTTTTGGACAGAAGGCCTAGCTTTAAAACTTTCTAGCATCTCACACAGTCCTTTAATACTCCTGAGCCTATAGGTGTAGGTTCCAGAGCCTGGGAGGTGTGGTACAAGTTGAATGCCCTCTGCAGTCATGCCATGCCATGCTTGACACTCAACGGCCCCTTTCTTGATTTTCTAGGCAGGCCTAGGGTCATTGTATCCTTGACCCTGCAAAAACACAGATTCTGGGCCTGTATGTTTTCAGGCCTATTGCTTCCAGACGTGGTCTGTCCTACGCAGAATTCACCATGTGGACATATCAGTTGCCAGTTTCTCGGTACTTGACTATCTTGGGTAGAGCCCACACTTGAAGCCAATCCACTTATCTACCCTCGATTAAGCTAAGAAGGGCTGCCATTCTATTGAGAGGCAGGGAAACCATATGATGCTGATGATGGCTATATTAGTTTTTTTCTTTTTGCGGTAGTGGGGATTGAACTCAGGACCTGCCAGGCAGGTGCTTATTGTACTGAGCTATCTCCCCAGCCCTAGCAATACGCTTTTGAGAAGTGCTTCTGGCATTCAGTCCCAATTCAATCCTTTTCTAACCATAGACCTCAGGGAAAATCATTTCATGTCTGAACAACTGTTTCTGATCCATAAAATGGGAATAACCATGTCAGCCTTGCCATGTCCTCATGGAGTATGTGACTGACTGAATCGTTTGTGAGGCATATTGATACTGTATTATTTCTGAAGCATATGGATACTGCTGTTCAAAAACAGGTAGTGTATTAGTTGTTTTTCTCTCCATTGATGGGACAAATCTCTTGCACTCAAGCTTAGGGAAGGAAAAGTTTGTTTAGCTCACAGTTACTGGTGGATTCATAATTTAAAGCAGCCAGAATTATATAGCAAAACCTCAAGATACTGCCGTCCTACATTATAGGGTCTGGAAGAGTCTGGGGCACCGCTGTGTTCAGGATTATCCCCTCCATACCTCCAGGAGAGGCCACGAGGCCTGGGGAGGGGTGGAATAGGGAGGTGCATGCTGTCAGTTTAATGGTTCACACCACTCTGGTCCCACCCTTCAAGTCCCACCCTGGTCCTCTGGCCCCACCCCTTGAGGCATGCTCTGTTCCTCAAAGGACGACTACCCCATGATTTATCTGAGGCTTTGGGGAAACAACTAGATACAAACTATAACTGTACAAGGGAAAAGGATCACAATTCATGTACCACCAGCAGGCCTCAGTACTGTGGAACCCCTCCAAACCTGTTCTCTAAACTGTAAGGTACAAAAACTATTCTCATGTGAATACCACATTAGTGCTTGGGGGTTAAAAGGAGATAACATGAAAGTAGTGTCATGATTTTTATTTGATGTTCCAGGACTTGTCCTGTGTTGGTGGTACCCAAAGAATTTCCCTTCCTGATAAGGTACCATCTGCTTTATCAACATGCTTTTGAGGACTGGATAGTCTCTCATTTATCTTAAATTAATATGTTTGTGGTAGGGATATTTCATTCCTTTTTGTGGAAATGATTGCCTTTCATTCTGGAAGATTCTTTAAAGACAGACTTTGTTTTCACAAATTTCAGAGACTCCATGCTGATCAACATGAAAATCAATGCTTTCTTTGCTCAATTAGACAAAAATCACTACAGAGTCTGTTCTAGATAGGGATCTGTGGCGACAGTGCATGTTTCTTTATCAATGAAACACAGCAAATAGCATCCTCTTAGAGGGCACTCAGATTACCTCTGGGAGGAAGCACTTTGTTAATGAGCTAAACGGCCTTATTTGGGGAGATGAGTTGTGTTGACATATCGAGTATCCTTTTGAGACAGTTTGCCCAGTGCCTGAGAACCAGGGCCAGACAGTGTTTCATGCTACAAGTTTCCTGAATTCCACTGCCCTGAATTTTCTGTTGCAAAGTGAGAGCTCGATTGTTTACAGTGTGATAACATCTGTAGAAGAAACAGCTTGAATTTCAAAAGAGAAAAGCAGTTTATAAATGGGTCACACCTGTAGAGGGGAAATAAGACAGGTGAAATGGACAAATTGTCTGGACTCAGAATGCTCCATGTCAGGCCAGATCATCGTCACCCGACAAGGGGAAAGCTGGGGTCGCCACTGATCCGTGCTGAGAGTCACATCACTCCTTTCCTCCAAAACCCTTAAGGAGCTTTGCGTCTCTATAAATACATATGTTCTTTAAAACCCTGAGCCCTGCAAGCCTCTGTAGAACCTCACTACACTGTCGCTCCCTGGATCCCAGATTCACATTGGCCTTCCTTCACCCCCACAGACGTACCAAGTTCTTCCTTCATACCTCAGGTTGTGTCAGTACCCTGGTTGCTGCCTACGCTGTATTCAGGCTCCCACCTTTCACCCGCACTCACCTTCAAGTCTTTCAAACTGGCTTTCTCTGTACCTCCTCCTCAAGATTGGTTCCATTTCCCCTTTGGATTGCAACTAATTTTTTATTTACATTTTCAATATACTTATTGAAATTTTTTTAATATATTTTCCAATTCAGTATGTGTGCATTTATTTTTATTTTTTTACTTTTTTTTTTGACAGAACCGGGGATTGAACTCAGGCCCTTACACTTGCTAGGCAACTACTTATTCTACTGATCTATCTTCCTTGCCTGCATTTGTTTAATGTATATTTGAGGGGCTAGGGAGATGGCTCAATGGAATAAGCTCTTCCCTGGCAAGCACGAGGCCCTGAGTTCAATCCCCGGTTCTGAAAAAAAAAAAAACAAAGTGTACATCTGGAGCTGGGGAGATAGCTCAGTGGTCTAAGTACCTGTCTGGCAAGTACAAGGACCTGCATTTGATCCCTGGTACCGCATGCCATGCTGCCCCCAGAATGCAGATGCACTGTGTCAGCTACTAAAGCCAGGTATGGTGGTGCATGCCTATAACACCAGTGCTGGGCAGGCTGAGACAGGAAGCACTATGAGTCCGAGTTGCTATATTGAAACCCTGTACCAAATAAAGAAAGAAAATGAAGAAGATTAACTTGTTTCTGTCCTGCTAGACTGTATGTTGCATTAAAGTAAGGATTAGATTCCCATTGCTGTTCTTTATACCCTTTTTCTGTCTAAATGAAGTGCCTTGGTAATTTTACTGGCTTATGAAATAACTTATGGGACAAATTAATGAACAAATTAGGCCCTGTTATGGTTCACTGCTGAGAAAACAGAACAAAGTGCACAATGGGTAGCTTCTCTTTCCCAGACCATTCATCTAATCATAGTTCGCAGCACTTGGTGTTGAGCTGTCCTTATTCCATTTGAAAGACTTCTTTAGAGTCAGTTCAGCAATGTGGACTGAATCTCACCCTATGTTTCCTGATCAAGAAAATCTAACCAAAGCATAACTACAGGAAGAATGCATCATACAATATTGCAGATGTCAGAAACTTTGAATTAAATACTTCCGAAACCCCTGGACTCTGGTTTAAATGGTTAGTTCTGATGGAATATGTTTTTGTGTAGCACCTGACGACAACGGATTCTGGCATAATGACTGTGTATCTCAGTATCAATTAGATATCTTTTTAAAAATTACCAGCCAGCACAGTGCTCATCTGTGTGCTTCTTGTGCCCTAACAAGATACACAGGCAAGGGCCTTTTTCAGAGGATGGTGACCATGATGTGACATGATCTGAACTCTTTCAGTCAGAGAAAAGAACTAAAATGTAACAGCTATCCTTGACAAACAGATAGATGAAGGGGAAACCACTAACTACTTGTCACTAACTATTCAAAGAGATGCCACATGAGAATAGAAGTGAATTTCCTTTGTTTTGGGGAAACTCCAAACTAGATTAATATTACAAGGATAGTTACTTTTAGCATTCCTCACTACTATAGGATCAAGAGAGTAACAGATAAATTTAAAGACTTCACTTTAAAACCAGGAGCAAGACCAGGATGCCCACTGTCACATCTCCTGTTCAGCACAGTTCTGGAGACATTATCTGGAGCAATTAGATAAGAGAAAGAACTAAACAGAATACTGATTGGAAAGGAAGAAGTGAAATTATCATTATTTGAAGATGATATGGTACTCTACATGGAAGACCACAAAAACTCCACCAAGAGACTTGTACATTTAACAACCAAATTCAGTAGCGTAGCAGGCTATTTAGGCAACACCCCAACTCCCAGGTTTTTGTACACAAATAGCAAATGCACCAAGAGAGAAATTACAGAAACTATGCCATTCAGTAAACACCCCAAAGACCAAAACATTTGGGAATCAATCTCACAAAGGAAATAAAAGTGAAAATGATAGTACTCTGAAAAAAGATCAAAGAGGATTTCAGAAAATGGAAAGATATTCCCTGCTCCTGGATAGGAAGAAATAACATTGTGAAAATGGTCATATTCCAAAAATTATTATACAGGTTCAATGCAATAATGATTATAATATCATTAGTATACCTCACAGATCTAGAGATAGCATTCCTCATCTGGAATCAGAAGAGACCTAGAATAGCAAAAACAATGCTGAGCAACAAAGGAAAGGCAAGAGGCATTACACTTCCTGGCTTGAAATTATACTACAAAGCTACTTTATTAAAATCAGCATGGTACTGACAAAAAAAAAAAAAAAATAGATCTGAGAATCAGTGCAACAGTTTAGAAGATGTATACACAACTGTAAACTTACTCAGCCATATTTTGATAAAGAGGCCCAAGCACTCGGGAGGCTGAGGCAGGAGGATTGTTGTGAGTTCGAGACCAGCCTGAGCTACAAAGTGAGCTTAAGGCCAGCCTGAGCTGCATAGTGAGACCCTGTCTCAAAAAGACAAAAAAAAAAAAAAAAGAGGCCAAACACATACACTGGAGGAAAGATAGCCCCTTTAATAAGTGATGCTAGAAAAACTGGCTTTCCACATGCCAAAGGCTAAAATTAGACACATATTTATCACCATGAACAAAACTACAGTGAAAATGGTCTAAAGATTTAAATATTAAAAACTGAAACACAAAATCCTCTGGAGAAGAAAGTAGGCATGAATCTTAAAGATGTAGGAGTAAGTAGAGAGTTTATGAACTTTGCAGGAAATGCTTCAAAGAATTAACAACTGGGATCTCATATTTTTTAAAAGACATCACCAATAGAGTAAGAAAAAAATCCACAAATTATTGTAACTGACTGTCCATGAGACAAAGGACTTCTACCTAGAACATACAAAGAATAAAAAAAAAAAAAAAAAAAAATCAGGCCTCCGAAATTCAGACCCAATTCAAAACTGGATATCTGGTGTGACTTCCGCACAAATGAAGAAATGTAATTGGCAAATAAATATATGAAAAAATATCCAACATCATTGGTCTTTCAAGAGATGCAAATTAAAACACTGCTGAGCCTCCCTCTCTCACCAGAAAGAATGGCTGTCATCAAGAAGTCAGCCAGTAACAAATGCTGGAAAGGCTGTGGGGTAAACGGACCCTCTTTGCGCTGTGGGCAGGAGTGCAGACTGGTACAACCACTAGGGAGATTCCTTAAATAGCTAGAATTTTAGATCCCATTCAAACCAGCTCTTCTCCTCCTGAGTATTTTTCCAGAACAACTGAAAACCCTGTACCACAGCAATATATGTCCACCCATGTTTATAGCAGTGCAATTTGTCATGGCTAAATCCTAGGAACAATCCAAATGCCCATGAACTGAAGATTAGACAAAGGAGATGTGGTATTTTTACACAATAGAGTCTTATTCAGCTATAAAACAGGATAAATCTGAGTCTTTTATCAGTTAATGAATGTAACCGTAGAACATACTCTTAAGTAAAATAAGTCAGACCTACATGTGCAAATATTGCAGTGTGTCATTATTGTGAGGAACTGAAAGAGTAAATAAGATATGGGTATAACAGATACTGTGAAAGGGAAAGAATTTGTTCAGTGGGAAGGAAAAACTGGGCTGAAGAAAAGGTCAAAGAAAGAAGGGGAAAACATATTTACACAGATATGCAGGACAGTTTAGATAATTGTACTGATGATTTCTGCTGGTCTATTGAAAGAGACAGTTAATATTTAATTTTTTAAATTTAGAAAATATTGCTTTATCCTCTTTATGTCTTATAACTTTTTTCAATATTTATTTTTTGCCATTTTTCCAGGTTTATATCTGGTATCCTAAACAACTAATTTGAAGATCACATTATGCAATGCAACAACCATTGTTGAATTTCTACTACTTTGCTTAATGATACTGTATATTATTTCTAATACTTTTTACCATTTTGTATTCTTTAAAAATAATAAAATAAAAGAGAGTTAAAGAATATCCTTTCAGAGGTTGAGATTAGAATTCAGGTAGAGGTTGGTTGTCCAGCTGGTACAGACGCTGCAGAAAAGGTTTGATGTATTTGTTCTGAGGTGGATTCAACAACTCTTTCCAATTCTACAAATGAGTGAGTAATTATTTACAAAAATCTAGTCCATGTGATTGGACTTTGGTGTAGGCTTCTTTACATCCTACCTGAGGAACAGAACATCAAGCTAAATTTAGCATTGGCTTAAAAAGCAAAACACATTGAAAGTAGATTATATCCTCATTTTTATAGATCTCTCCTAGTGTCTCTGCAAGTGTCATAAATTTTATAGTGTTCTGCAAGTGTCATAAATTAAAGTTTCTCCAAATGTCATTTTATTTCAGTTTTACCTATTAAGTATCCAATTACATTCAATTCAAACAAACACTAAAGAAAATCTATTCAGTTAATTTGTGTATTTATGATGAGCTGTGTTACACACTGAGAGCAAAAGTGTTGTCCTTGGAAAAATCATCGTCAAGTTCAGGAATGTTTATCAGATCAAATCCAAACAGCAGGGATTGTCTTATGCTATGTTGTACATGGAGTGAAGATTATAAAAGCCTTCATGGCTCAGAAGAAGGGTCAGGAAAGCTTTCTAGTAGGTGTTAACTGGTAGGCACCTAGATGCAAAGAAAATTGAGATGTATTTCCTAAGATGCCTAAATAGTAGATCTTCCTGTGCTGAATTGTTAAAATAATTCCCTATCTCTGACATGATCGCTTGGCAAATTAGTCTATATTTTGGACTTGCAACCAAAAATGAAAGCTCTTAAGAGCCTGGAAAGGAGATAATCCCAAATCTAAACATTGGTAGGAAGCCAGGTGGGCCTTGACTGTTCCTGATCTCTGCTAGATATATTTCTAGACAAGGTTCTTGTATCATGTGCACAAAATAAAATAATTTGGAAATCTGGAAGATGAAAATTGTGACATTGTTTACTCCCAGGTTTAGGAGTCTGTAATGGTTTATGACAAGGAGAAAAAAGATATTTTGGATTGTCGCTATAGTGCACAGGAAAAACCATTAAGAACCTGGGGTCAACACTACACTACTGCTTTCTTTTTGTCCCATACCCTCTGGGTACTATATCTTGACTCTTTGTGTCACTTTACCTGGCATTTAAGTGCATAAAACTATCAAGAAAAATATACATAATTAGAATTTTAAAAAGAACAGGATAAATGAATTATGTTCACTAATATGCCTTCATAAATAAAGCCTCTTCTGAGAATTAGAATTGCTAGATTTTATTCCTTGTTACTCCTCTGAAATTGATTTGCCTGTTACTCACTTTTTTGTCATTTCAATGGGATAAAAATGCTTGTTACCTTCATAATTGAAAAAAGACCTCCTGAGGATTCATTTCCTGTAGCTTCTGTAGTTAAGGAAAGCTAACTCTCAAACAGGAAGCATGCATTCTATTCTCTTTGTGGTCCTGAGAAACATTTATCATCCATGTGTTCTACCAAGAGACACAGTGAACAGTGAGAAAAACCTGTCTTCTTAGGGTCAGAGAGAAATGCATCTGTGTGATTTGAGGAAGAAAAGAGTTCCTAAATGCACAGCCAGGTCTTTGGAGAACCTGTTCCTTGCAACAGTTTACTAGTTAACTTCTCAATGTAGGAAGACAGCCCTTCAACTTAGAACTCAATGGGTAGCAATTAGGAGAAATTTAAGGCATACCCTTGAGGTTCCAAAAGTAAATATTTCTGAGGGCAGATGTGTTATAGCTGAATTAACTGGGTGTTTGTGCAAGGGCGATGAATCGGAGAGATAACAGTCTTTATTGTCTGTAGATGTAGCCCACAATTTCAAAATACAAGTGGTGTTAAATGTTCCCAGTAGAGATTCAAGCAGTTTGCTCAGCAAACCATCACTGCTGTCCGGTTCTCATCATGCTGCCTCAGGCTGTTTGTCCAATTCCAAGTAACAATGTTCCCATCGTCTTCCGTTTGACATATGTTTATCTTAGGAGAACTTGGATCAAATTGAATTTAAATGTCACTGGATCAGATTTTCTGCTAAGAACCAGTCTGAGATGAGTGAAATACAAGATTCATTTCTTGGGCATTATTCCTTGTTTAAAGGTTTTACCAGAGAAAACATGATCTCCCCCTTCAGGTTCATTGGGTGATTTGGGGTGATTACTCCAGCCACTTATTTTAACAGGTGAAAATGTAGCCAAGAGATGCTGCGCTCTGGATACTCTTTATCTGTCTCACCCTGAGACCACTGACAGAAGCAAGTTTTTATGACATCCTTGAGAGAGAACAATTAGTTTATTGACGAAGGCCATAGGCTCAGAAAACAAAGAATCAGCAAATGCTTTTATAGCCATGAACAGTGAAATCCAGGTTTTGGCTTCTAGTGACCATTTACCTTTGCTATAGTGTAGTGCACTTCACCAAAATGAGTATCATTCTCAGTGGAAACTGGACTGGCTTGGAGCCACTGAGGCAAGGAGAAGGTAGGTGCTCACAAGTACTCTGCCCCTGAAACGCCTCAGCTTTCATGCTAGGTATATACATGTGTCACTGTAATGTATAAGCATGTAAGGTTAGTGCCATTGCCTACCTGCCAGGAAAGAAAGCGGCTGCTTCCCAATGCCACATTGACGGCAAACTAATACTGGCCTTACTGACACTGGCCCTTTAGAGCCCCTTCTCTGACTCCCACATGCTGCCTTTCAGATTTGTTCTCTGCCAAAGAATATCCTGGAACTTTTAGTGGTAGAATCAAAACCAATACTTAAAACATTTGCTCTAAACACTGAAATATGACAAAGTGCATGTGAGGTTTTTAAATGGAAAGATGGGGGCTTGGGCAAAGTTTGTAAAGATTTCACATATGAGTATTCATTCTTCTATTTAACAGTTATTTATCAGGGGGCCCTCATGTATCACTGCACTTCTGAGTGCTGAGGATATGGCAGTGGATAAAACAGAGATGAAATACCTGCTTTCCCTTGCCTCCATTCTAGGGAAGGAGAGAAACACTAGCAAATGAATACATAAAGGAACAGGTTAGTTCCAACCAGATTGCATCAAATAAATAATATGCAGGGAAGCTTCACATAGGTTGATCAAACAGAGCAAGCATTTTCTCAGGAAATGACATTTGAACTGAGGCCTACTTGATTAAAAAAAAAAAAGGCCCTGTAGACACCTGGGTAAAGGAGGAGAAAACAAATAAGATTCTGAGCCAGGGAAGGTGAAAGACAAAGGTTTAAAGAAAGAAAATGGTTTATGCAGTTAAGAAACAGGAAGTAGAGTAGTTGGACCCTGATAATAAATCACCAATACTTTAGTGAATTGAGTATAATTTATTTTAAGTAGGAAGACTCTGATTTCAAGAGACAATGTTGCTGAGAGGAAGGGCCAGAGAAGGATACACCTGCTAAGGAGAAAGCTCTAGAACGAAGTAGAGAAATCCAAATGGTGAGTTGGACAGGGCTCTTGGGATTAGTGTGGAACAGAATTGCTATTGTCTTCTTTAGCTAATAGGGATCCCACAAGAAATGTAATGGGATAAATCCTGCATCTGTTTATTTCCATGAAATGAAAGCACTCACACCCGCCAAAATTGCACTTTTTTGAAAGAAGTAGTGGGGTCAGATATGCAGGGTGTGGCCCCTTGCATAAAGTAAATAGATTCTTATTTGAAGTTGCTTTAGCAGTAACTGTAGAAACTGAATGGCAGGCAGAATAAGATTAATTTGTGAGGGCTGGAAAGATAGTTCAATGGACTAAGTGCGTGCTTTCACAAGGGCAAGGACCAGGGTTGAATCCTGCCCAGTCTGGGTGTGATGATGCATGCTTGTAATCCCAGCACTGGGGGGATGCTGAAAACAGGAAGATCACTGCGAGTCTGAGCTGTGTAGTGAGACCCTCAACCAAACACATAAAAAAAAGAATAATACATGAGTATGAGAAAACTATTCCTATGTGTCTTCAACTATTTCGATGGAGTAAGTTCTAGAAAAATAATGAAGGATAAAGTTTAAAAGGAGGAGCTCTGTATCTTTGGGGTTCTGAGTAAGAATCCCGAGCTGGACAGCACCATTAAGTTTCAGAGTTCTGGTTCTGCCTAGGGGCAAAACCTCTGGCCAGCCACTTGTTCTCCCTGAGACTCTGTCTCCTCCTCTATAAAATGCTGGTGACAATAAAAGTATTAAGTCATTTAGAATTGGTTGGAGTATTAAATGAAATTTTGCACAGAAAGTGGAGAACATGTCATGCCTGTCACATAGAGAATTATCAGAAAATATCATTTGTTGTTATCTGTATTAGGAGGAAGTTGGAGAATTTTTAGAAACATGTGATACATGAGAAAAGATAAAACGTCATAAGACAGTTCCAAGTGTTTTCAGGTAACAGCATTAACTATTGGAGCTTTGAGTTGTGTAAATGAGTACAACAAATCCTTGCTTCTATCTGGGCCTTGAAAGCCATAGTGAATCCAGGGCAAGGTAACATGCCCTCTTACCTGGGCTGGGCCGTGAAAATCTGTTTGGCAAGTTGGTCATGGAGCCTGAGCATTGAGTTATGATGTGAAGTGGGTTAGCCATCTATTCAGTCTTTCCAATTGACAGGCATTTCTGGTAGGCAAGCCTGAAACTTAAATGCTAAGATCAAGGCTGTCCTGGGCAAGTTGGAAAGCCTAATGGTCCCATGGCACATCCATTGCTTCTGAGAGGAAGAGGAGGAGGAGGAGGAGGCTTGGAAGGAAGGAGTGGAGGAGAGGCTCCATCTTTTGGTGCCGCCTGACTGGCACGCAGTCTGTTCTCCACTTGGTTACTTGGTTGGGTCAGGTATTTGCTTGGAATATGGGCAAGGTCCCTTTGTTCTGAGCCTGACAGCAATAGAGAAGAAAATTTTTCCCATTAGCACCTACGTGGCTGTTGTTTGATGTGTAAAAACACTCCTATGTTAAGAGTTGAAAGAGCCCCTTGCAGGGCTAATTGCATGCCTATAAGGGAAAAGACATTATTTTCCTTCCATTTCTAATAATATGTAAAACGAAATTCTAAGGTTTCCTCTAAGATCTCATGAAGTAACCTGGAGACAGGGTTGGAGATCATCTCCATCTCTAGGTCTTTCTTTCCCACCAGAATATATTAAGAATGTCTCCTCCTCATCATCTGCCCAGCAAGCTTGCACACTCCCTCCAGCCAGATGTTCTGCCTAGCAGCCCTCCCTTGCTCCCCCAGGGATGTTGTGAAGTTGTTAAAGAACAACTTTTTGTGCCCTCATGTTGCCTTTTGCATAATTATACCTGAGCCTTTAACAATATAGCCCTAATTATTTGTTCGTTGCACGTTGCCCAATACATGTAGCATTTGGAAAACCCAGTACTACAGTGCCAGGGCCAGTATTGTAGTTCATATTGTATTAAGGAGCCAGAGTCCCACCCTACTTAACCTCCTATCCAGAAAAAGGTAAAGTAAAGACAGCTGAGAAGACTATAGAACACGACCTGCATCCCTCCTGTCTATTGCTTTTCTTTAATTGTATTTAGTGCAGGGTCTCTTACTATGCAGCCTGGACTCCTAGGGATCCTCCTGCTTTCAACCGCCCCAGCACTAGGATTACAAGTGTGTGCTACCATATCTGGTATCAGCGGCCAGTTCAGTGTGCCCTGAGGTGGGGCCAGCATGGCATGCGCTGTCAGGAATCAAACCCCAGTCCCTGCACTTGCAAAAGCAGGTGTTTAGTCCACTGAGCTGTCTTTGGTTTGTTACTGTAAAACCTTCCAATAACATTTATTTTTCCTTTGTAAAAATGAAACTGTAGATTCAAACTCGAGTTGAACTAGCTTAAGTCCTGAATTTTCCAGTGTCATATATGAATGTAACTCAGAAGAATTAAAATTACAGCAAAATTAAATGGTTTCCTTGAGTGGATGCTAAACCAGGCATTGGGCTGCATGACATGTGTCATCAACGTGTACAAGTACTAATTATCCACTAATTACAGCCACATTAGCACTGAGCTCATTTTCACTGAGAAGGGAGGACTGACACAGTGTTGTGATTGCTTTAAAATCAACCTTGTGGCTCTGTGCATTGCCATTTGTTCAGAAGATTCTGAGTTTCTCAGAGTACAAACAAAGACGAAGACTTATTTTCATCTGGTGACATATTCACTTGGCTAGCACATTTTCCAATTGCGTACCCACCCAGTGGAAATCCCTGCTCCCAAAGAAACAATGTGAAGCTATTCAAAGTGCAAGAAATCTTTTGCAGTTACATTTCTGGCCCCTTTTCTAGGCTGGTCGCTTGAGAGAGGATGGCTAGGGATGTTAGGGTGACAGGTAGAGGAATAGGGAAGGAGAGACAGAAGAACCCAAACCAGAACACTCAACTGACCCATCTTGGGAAGAGAGGTGAACAAAAAACTGTAGTGTTCTATGCCAATTAGGGGCACAACTTGTCCTGAGCGGGCTAAGTGTTTTCTTAGTAATGTAATGCCCAATTAAATGGTATGTGCTCCATTGTTTTTGTGGGTAAACAGGGAATAAAAAAGATCTAGAGCTAAATGCGGCAGCAGTCTTTGAGGCTACCACCTCTCCCCTTCCTCTATTCCACAGAGGTTTGTTGCTCTCCGAATTTTTTCCTTGCTTTTAAAAACTTCTCTCAGTGATTCTCTCACTTGACTAGCAGTTCTTTTATTTATAAACAAGAAACTGAAATGTTACCTAAGTTACCCTTTAGACAATGCTTCAGCCTCTGGGCACGTTTTGGAAACTCAGTTCATCCGTGTGCAGCTAGGAAATGCGCTCTCCCTAGGGCTCTCCTTTCATTACACGAAGTCCCCGACTTGACGGAGGTCACCGACTCACCGCAGAGCTTTGTGCAGACCCAGAGTACTCAGACCAGTCATTTTGGGCAACATCACCCTTTCTGGTTTTTATTTTGCTCCTGCTGTTTTACTCTTTTTTGAGAACTAAAACATGGCTAGGCCCTCTCATAGAGGCTACCAATCCCTGTTTATACATGACAGATTCTTCTTGGATAAATGACATAATTCAGTTAAACAAAATGTAGACACAGAGGGCAAGTAAAATATGTATTAGGAAAAAGTCAAGAAAATCTCATTAGCATCAGCAGTCTACATTTCCCCACCATTAACCCCAATTAGCCCCACGAACTGCACTCTTGACATAAGGTAGCCAAGACAGGCATTTTATGAACCCGTAACATTGTCTATTAAAGACCCAAAACAATAATTATCACAGCATGTAATTTCATTTTAAATTGAATAGAAGCTTTTCTCCCAAAACATGAAGTTTTTATAAGCCATAACATAAATGCTGAGTATTCTCACATACATGGGGCATTCTTTTGGATGTTTGTATGTGTGTATAATGTATATCACACACAAAGATTTTATTTCATAATTTCTAACTGCATTTATAATATATATGCTACTATTTGAATTACATGTTACTATTTTTTACTTACTAACTATACTGATATTTACTAGGTTCTTCAAAAGCCACGTCCTATGCTAGCTGTGAAACATAGGACAATTACCTTAGTTTCTTAACAGGTATTCACTTAAAGAATAAATGCACAGATACCTGAGAACACAGCCTATTGAAGAAACACAGACATACAAAGTGTAGAATTGTTTCTAAAATTCTCTGTAAAAGAACAGAAGGTGAGCACAACTGTACTTCCCTGAATTAGTTTGATATTTCTTCCAAGGAGTTGTAAAAGACTCTAACATATTTTATTTTCACTTAATTTTATATAAGGAAAAATATCGTGGGTTCCCACTAGGGAGGAAGAGGTTATTTACTGAACTATGAAAACAGTGTTCCATATCCAGGAAGAAACTAAAGAACATAACACTTTGAAAGACTTGTACAGTTCACTGTTTTGGTCAACACTCAAGTACAATGTCCATCATTCTTCCAAAATGGTAGTTCTCCCCAAAGATATGCAAAGATAGTAAAATCCCATTAAGTTGGATTCTTGCTGAGGAGGATTTTATAGCGATTCAAACTGTGGATTCCAGAGTATTTCAAGAAACACACACTTACTGCTTTCTAATAAACATGTAAGGTTAATGCTTTTATGAACTTAGTGTTACCAGGAGAAAGACAGCCTTGGACACTCTAATGTACGCTTACATGGGCCGTTCGCAATTAGAATATGAAAATGATGGTAGTTAATTTTAAAGTGCTTTGCAAATTGTTTGTCTTGGGTGTATTAACTATTCCCCTTGAGACTTTTCTGTCCTGTTAATTTAACTATGTTGTACAAAGGTAAACTTCAACCAGCCATGGAATTATTATGAACTGTCAGACAGGTGACATGAAAAATAATGAGATTTTTTACGGTGTATAGGTATAAATTTAAGATGAAGGGAAAGATTAGAATTATGTGAAAATTAACTGGAAAATGTGTGGCTTTTGAAACGTGTCATTAGTAACCTAATAGCATTCGAAGTTTTCCCTTAGAAGTGATGTTTTTTCCAGCATTTTAAAAATTTTATTTCAAAACACTATTCCTACTTAAGAGGTCTTGTATGAATTATAATGTAAAAAATGATCTAAAGAACTACACGTCTCTAATGGACACAGGCATTTTCAAGAATTTGCACCTTCTCTGAGTAATTTGCACTTTATCCATCCCCTGATTTTATCTGTCCCATGAAAACAGATATAGAAAAAATTATTTGCAGTGAAATGATTTCTGAGAAATCAGTGTGGTGCTATTTTCACACTTCTGGAATGTGGCAGGAATCAAAGAATGTTCTAGTGTTCATTTGAACAAACAGAGGCAAACTTGAACTTTCACTTGCCCGGTGATTAAATTTGCAGACATTGGTAGGGTCACCCATCCAGTGACAATAAAGTTTCCTTTTGAATATAATTAGAAGTAGCATCCCAGTGTTCTTGGAATTTTAACAAAAGTAAAGTCTAGTGAATCATTTCCACAGACGCTGCTTCTGTTTTTCAGGCAGCATCTGGTACGAACAAGGCTTCATGCTAAGTCCTTCATTTGTATTGTCTCTAACCCAGCCGGCATGTGATGAAGTGACAACTGTCTTCAATTCAGGAAGAGAAGAGTGAGATTGCCTTTGTTCATATAGTTAAAAGACAGAAGAGCCAGAATTTCAAACCCAGGTTTATCTCTTTCATTAAATTTCTGCCCCTTTAATCTCAGATGAGTATTCCACATCTTAACCTTCTCCAGCTTCCCTGTCACAACCTGCTTCACTATTACAGCTGCAATATAACCTACTTATCTTTTCTGGTTTCACATTTCAGAATGAATCTTTCCTTCTTTAGCCCACTTGGAGTTGTCAAGGGTATGTATTAATTATTGCCTTGGGCTGTACTTCTCTGAGTACATGTCTATCTCCCTCACTAGATTATTTTTGTTCTTTTTATTTTGTTAAAAGAATAAAAACATAGTAAAAAAGGCATTAGAAACGCTGCAGAATTTCACTGAGTGAAATAATACAATCATCAACAATGACTGTTATATGTTGCATATTGTGGTCTTCAAATTAGTTGCTCAGATTACCAAAGATAAGCATACAAAGTTGGTTTTAAAAGTTGTAAGAAATTTAAGAGGGAGAGGAAAAGTGAGCATTAGTTACTCCTTTCAATAAACTAGAAGAAATCAGCAGTACAATTATCCAAGCTATCCTGTGTGTGTGTGTGTGTGTGTTTCTTCTCACTGGATTATTTTAGTTCAAGCAGACATGGGCCTTACTTCTGCACCTCTATGTTGTTCCAGGATGTCTCTGTGCACATACACTTCTGTGCAGAAGAAGGGACATCAGCAGTGTGGTGGTCTTACCCCTGCTGGGGGTCTGGGGCCACATGGGGCAGTAAGAGAGCACCTGGATGAGGGGACACAGCTGTCACAAAGATAAGCCAGAGTCGTGTCATGAGGAAGCATGTGTCTATGGCTGAAACCAATGTGGCACCCCTTGCTGAAGGACTCTGAAAAGGACTTTAAGAATTACGATAAGAATATGCAGGAGACTGGGTTGCAGGTGCCACCAGTTCAGTTGTGTCATGAAGTGTGGCTCACGGTGGGAAAACTAGACCAGTTAAATATTCAAAATATTAATTACCAAAACCCTATCATCCAAAAGATAGCAACTGTATGTATAGTGATTCTCACTCTTAACTGAATAGTTAAATAACCTAAATGATTTATTAAAACCTCTAGGCATAGGGTTTATTATCCACATCACATAGTACAGAGTCTCTGAATGCAGGACCCTGACATAATTATTTTTAAAAACACTCTGAGTGATATCGGTGTTTGCACAAGTTTGAAAAACATCAGGGGTGTAGAGACAGGCTTCTGAAGGTTTAATGTGCAAATAGGTCACCAGGGCTTGAGAAGAACCTGTGGTTTTGCATTTCTCATCAGAAATGCTTCCAGATAAAACTCCCAGTAGTGATCCATGCCATACTCTGAATAGCAAGTGTCAATGCCATCCTGTCCTGAGCCTTAACAGTGCATGGAAGAAAAGTTTCTTTTCAATAAATCTATGAGCAAGTTGCTTAAACTCTGGGCCTTAGTTGCTTATCTGTTGTATGTCAGGGCAAGGAGTAGACATCTACTAACTTTTGTCATTGTTGTTGTTCAATGTCTGGAAACACTTGAGAGGCACCCTAAGATGGGAGGGAGACAAGGTGAGTCCACCAAGCACATGTAGTACTTTCGGTGCTGTTCTTGAGGCTGAGGACAAGAGTCATATCACTCGTGCATTCAGTGCATGCCGGGAGACAAGCTGAGCATCTGAAATTGATTACTTAATAAAATAAGCTTCATTTTATAGATGAAGAAGCAGAAATTCAGTAAAGCTAAGCAAATTGGCCAAGGACATGCAGCTGCTGGGGTTGACTTGGAGGGGAAGCTGACCAGTCAGCCTGAAGCCGTGCCTGAGTGCTGGTTAATACAGTATGAACAGTGTTCCAGGAGATGTCCCAAACTCTAACTTTTAGAACCTATCTGCATGGCAGAGCTTACATTGCCAGCCTCTTCTTCCTTACTTTGATCACCTGGTATTTGGAATTACTAATAAATCTGGGCAGAAAGAAAAATGGGGAGATACATGCCATATTGTGCATCTAATTACATACACCAGCAGTGTGTTAGTGGCAGCTAAAGATGGCCTAGTTCTAAACAACATCTTAATTATTAGTTCACCGTCTGCAGCTTAGTGTGTTTGAAGAAAGTCAATGTGGCAGTGAAAGTTTAGCTAAGTAGCCTACAGAGCCTTTCAGGTGTATAAATGCTTCTCGTTCAGGCTGAATCAAAAGTCAGGGCTGGAGAGCTCTGTGCCATTAGAAGGACTGGAGGGAAGAAGAGTTCAGGGAAGAACAGATGGGCCTGGGACGCATTCAGGATGATAGGAGAGCTGGCTCCGGCCATGCTCGTGTGCATGTGACTGGTACCTATAAGGATGTTAGTGACAACACCACCCATTGTAGGACAAGGCAGAGGAGAAGAGCTTGGAGATTATTCTTCATGCAGGATCTTTACTACCCCCTATCTTGCTGACCCTACCTTAGTCTTCACCCTGGGAACAGGCGATCCCTGCCCAGCTGCCCCTTCATCAATCCAGTGTATCCTAACTGGAAGAGCAAGGAGGTCAGGGTGGCCTGGACCTCAGAAGCCTTCCTCGGGCTTGTGGACAACTCTACCTGGCACCTACACCAGCAGAGAAAGGGCAAGGATTGTTCCAGAATTAATAGTTTTCTTTGCCAAGCTGACTTTTCTGCTTCCTACATTAGCAGGTATAAAATCCTGAAGCTGAAGGGAAAAATGTATCTGGCAGGAGAGTGCTGACTGAGACTTCCCTGATGCGAAGGCCGAGTAGGGCAATGCCATGCACTGGCTTGCAAAGGGTATAGTCATTAGTTACCTTGGGTAAGGCCTGTAACTCCTTTTCCTCTTATAAATGGAGTCCAAATAATTCCTATTTCTCTGAAACTTCAAGATTAGAGGAAAAATTGAATTTGAAGTTAAGACATTTTGAGTTAAGTATTAGATCCATTTTAAAACAACTACTGTATTACCCAAGCTCTATAGTAGCTCAGTTACTATGAGATTACAAAAGGCTACACATGTGAGCTCTTTGGACCAGCCTGGTGTGATGTCAACAGGCAAGAAATGTTGGCTATGACTGCGTTACTGTTTTTGAACATTTCTGTACAGATTAGGTAGAAAATAGGCTCTAGAAGGACCACGAATTGCCCCTGTGGCATTAAAGAATACAATTTTAGTCAATAGATTTTTTAAAAAAAGGAAACTATCTGGAATTTTTCTAAAACACCAAAATTATTCAATCTATGGAAGAGAACATTTATTTTGTACTTTTTTAGAGCAGGGTCCACAGGGTCTCACTACTAGATAGACTTGTAGTGATCCGCCTGTTTACAGCCTCCCAAGAGCTGGGATTACAAACATGCGTCACCACACCCGGTCTTGGAAGAGAACATTTGGTCAACTGTAATTCTCAGGCACAGGGACCATATGGACACTGAATATGAAACAACACTAAGAGTTGTGGAGTATCATATCATTATCACTTTCACTGCAGTGAGTTTTTCTTGATGCCTACAGTGTGCCTGGTTTTGTGTTAAACTCTAGCAAAAGAAGATGATAAGGGCCACCGATTCAACCCCTCTGCTTTTTTGTCTTGTCCTATTAGGGAAGACTCACTCTTTACCAAACAATTATGGCAATTATGCTGAAAGAGTACTACAGATACACTCTGTACCTGGGACAGGTACTCGTCTAAGCTCTGCCTTGAACTGAACTGATCAACTACTCGAAGACTGCCTTTCTGGAACTTCTATGTGCAGACAATAGAGAGCTCCACTCAACATGCTAGTGGGCCTAGGGGCTGGGGAGGATTCTCATCCCAGAACTGCTGGGCACAGACATGAAGAAATGAGAAACAGAAGAAACAGAACATCGGAAGTGGGAAGGCATTCATTACTGGGAGCGTACAGGACTGAGAATTCCAGGGGTGTGCGTGTGTGTTTGATACCAAACCCAGCTTCTAGCAATCTTGGAAAATTACACTGAAACAGCTAAGACCAGCACTACTTCAAGTAGCACTTGAAGAAAATGTGAATGTCATGGCAATAGATTACACAGCTGTGACCCAAGACACCCACAGGGAGAAAAATCGGGGAGAAAAAGTCATCCCTGCAAGCATCACTTCTCTGACCATAACTACTTAGAACATTTTGAGTTCTTTTTTGAATAGGCAGCCACATTTTTTTTTTCTGTTTCTCAGACAGATGTTAGATTTTTCTGTCTCCAAAACAACAACAAATCAAAAGCAACCATTTTTAAAGTAATTGCACAGTTTGAGCATATGTTTTCCTCCCTGCTCCCCCTTATCCTTCTCTTAGTGCTGGTGTGATTCTCCCCTAAATTGGAGGTTTGCATAAGTAATTATATCAAATTATGTGTTTGTTTTTATCTCCAAACCACATTCAAAAGCTTGCCTATGATTCCCTTTGAAATTCAATTCTAGCATGTCAGTCCTCAATTTAATGTGCCCGATGGGTCTACAGTTATGTGGGTGACACACGTGCCTCTCTTACACAGATCCCAAGATCGAGTGGCCTTCCACAGAGGTGGCTTAGAGAGATTCAGCGGGGAACTTGCGTAGCCTTTCCTTCTTCTCCATTCCCTTCATTCTAAGACCACAGAAGCTACAACAAACTAGGTAAAAGTAAAGGAGCAGTATTGGTAATTGTTATGGATTCTTCTAGATCACACAGGTTGACTCACCATGTTCCTTTCTGGCTGTGGCAACAAGACGGTGATGCTGCTGTTGTTCCATAGCTCACCCTGAGGTGTCCTCTAGAAGGAAGAAGGCCTTTTAGTACTTCTTGGTTATGCTGATATGAGCTTGATAGCAAGATTTATTGTTTAGTGCAATAGTCTAGTAGTCTTTGCTTGGACTAAAAAAAAAAAGTCATTGCTTCTCACTCCCAGATTCCCATGGACAAAAATGATCACTTTATTATACCTCCTCTCCACACCTGAATCCTAAACTCATTCTTTCTTTCTTTCTTTCTTTCTTTCTTTCTTTCTTTCTTTCTTTCTTTCTTTCTTTCTTTCTTTCTTTCTTTCTTTTTCTTTCTTTCTTTCTTTTCTTTTTTCTTTCTTTCTCTCTCTCTCTCTCTCTCTCTCTCTCTCTCTTTCTCTCTCTCTCTCTCTTTCTTTCTTTCTTTTCTTTTTTCTTTCTTTCTCTCTCTCTCTCTCTCTCTCTCTCTTTCTCTCTCTCTCTCTCTCTCTTTCTTTCTTTCTTTCTTCTTTCTTTCCGAACAGGCATTCACCTGCCCTGTTAAAGCTCAAAGAAACAAATAGCCCCCTTAATTTTTCTTCAGGAGTCCCTTAGCTGTTCTAGGCTCTTACTTTCACTATAAAGTTTAGAGTCAAGGGTTTTTCCTCAAAAATCTTGTTAGGATATTTTTTTGCTAAAATCACATTTTAGAAAAAAAAATGTGATATGAATCAATGTGGCAAAAGCTGACATGCTGGCTACAGTGACTGTATGAAACCTAATAAATATATGGACTAACTCCATGAAGATTTTGATGCTCCTGAATAGTTATAGATATTTTCTATGGCACACTTTCATAATTTTTGTATCTATGTAGTCTAAATCATCATTGTTACAACAAATAGTATCTTTTGTAATGTATATTTTGTACTAGAAATGCAACTTATTATTGTATATTGGTTTTATAGTCAACCACCTTGCTAAACGTTCCGTGTGTGTGTGTGTGTGTGTGTGTGTGTGTGTGTGTGTGTGTATTTGATATAGGGTCTCACAATGCAGCTCAGTCTGAGAGGGATCCTCCTGTTTTCAGCTTTCCCTGCACTGGGATTACAGACATGCACCACCATGCCCAGTTTCTGTAGCCGGCTCAGTGCACGTGGAGGCAGGGCCAGCATGGCATGTGGTGCCAGGGATCAAACCCTGGTCTCTGAGCTTGCCTCATCAGGCGCCTAGTCCACTGAGCTATTTGGCCAACCCTCCTATTATTTCTAATAATTCACCTATAAATTATTCTGAGGTTCTTCTCTCAATAATCGTCATGTACAAAGAAAAGCAATTTAATTTTTTTTCTTTCCAATAGTAAAACATTGTGTGTTTTCCTACTGCTTTGTAACAGCTCTGATGTTATGTAACGTATAAAATAGCATTCATTCTTCGTAGAATAGTCAGAAACTGTGCCACCATCGCTGGCATCTTATTTAGAAGTTTCTCTTTACCCCAAGAAGAAACTTTTTTTTTAATTTAGTACAGGGTCTACAGGGCCTCACTATGTAGATCGGACTTGTAGTGAACCTCCTGTTTAAAGCCTCCAAAGGGCTGGCATTACAGGCACACTCCACCTCGCCCAGTCTCCTAGAAGAAACTTTGTAACCTACAGTAAAACTATCGCTGTCCCTGTCTTCACCTCACATGTGTCCACTTTTGCCTTTTCTTTATATCTGTGAGGACAAAAGAGACAGGAGCCCCAAGAGCTGAGCCTACAGAGGTTTTCTGCCATCCACCCTCCTCTCAGTAGGGCTTGCCTAACTTCGCTCAGGCCAGGTTTAGCGTCCTGCCTATTGTTTGAGGCTTCTCTGGAAACCGGTCTCCTTAGCTAACAAATGTGTGATAAAGGCATCCTGCTGAAGGGCTGCAGGAGAAGGAGACCACAGGTGGGCCTGCGAACATGGAGGCCTTTCCCAAAGAACTGCCCCTGGTATCTTCGGGAGACGGAGCAGGCCTCTTCAGTTCCGTCTGCGTGGAGCACCACACTCCTAAGTGACAGAGGGCAAAGTGGAAGAGCCACAGAGGAGCAGCAGGGCAGTGGCTCATGATGGCCTTTTCTCCCATGTTCAGCCTCCATAGAACCAGTTTTTCAAGAACCACCGGAAACTCTTAAGAGGGGAGCTGCTCCTCGCCCTCCACAGCTGTGAAGCTCTGTGGAAGCCCCTGCCTGGTGAGAAGTCAGCCCCTCTCTACTCCTTCCTGACATCTGACCTGCTCAGGTAGCACAGTCTGGAGATGAAGAGCACGTGGGAGACCCTCACTGCTGCAGCCCCGCAGCCCCACAGTCCAGTGGACCTGAGCGCTGGGCCGCCTCAATCCTCTTCCATTGCCCATCCCCCTGCACACTCGCACCTTGCACATGCGCCCAGCCCAGAGGTCTGACCCAGGTGCTACAATAGCCAGCTGGTTCTTGGAGGAGGCTGGGAAGGCAGAAAACTTGACATGAATAAAAAGTTGGAGTGAGATTCAAATGGAGAATAGTAGAACTGGACGGCAGCACGGTTCTCTGCGTGTTAGAGCCCAGTTCAAACCGCATCCTGAGAGATGCTGATTCAGTAAACAAGGAGGGAGCTGCGCAAGGAATCTGAGCTCCAAACTTGCCTGGGGGAGGGAAGTGAGGGCTGTGAGTGAGTCTCTGACCTCTCCATGGCCTCTCACAGGACCTCGTTCTCCTGTCCAGACCCAGTAGCCCTGAATTCCCACAGAGGACCCCCGAGGGATCTCTCCCTCCCCAGCCACAGACGCACTACACCGAAAGCAATAGCTTTGTGAACAAGTCTGTTCTAAGTCTGGCAAAGATGAAAATGAGAACATAATCAGTCTCTTCTAGGTCAGCACTTGCAATGGAAAATTATTGTATTGCAGTTCTTTGTGTTAAGCAGGGAGCTATGTGCTATCGAGAGGCAAGACCTTCCCTAAGGTACCTGTCTGTCAATCAAGTGGAAAATTATAGACATGCAAATTGGGCACGGTTGACACATGTCTGTAATCCCAGGGCCTGGGAGGCTGAGATAGGAGGATCACTGCGAGTACCCGGCCTGCCATGCCGGCCCAGCTACTGGGACGCGCTGAGAGGGCAGTTAAAATGGGCGTGGTGGTGCGTGCTGTGGTGGCACACGCCTGTAATCCCAGCTCTGGGGAGGCTGTAAACAGGCAGAACACTAGGAGTCTGATCTAGTCATGAGATGCTAAACACCTTGTAGACCCTAATATAATTTTTAAACAAATTAAACTGAACTGTGTAGCGAGACCCTGTATTAAGAAAAAAAAAAGTATTAAAAAACATTATAGCCACGCAATCAACGAATTGTGCATAGGGCCATGCAACACAGGGCAGGACGGCGCTGGTTGTGTGGGCCTCCCCAATGGGCACCCAATCTGGCTGCCACCTCAGCGGAAGTGCTATTGCACAGCTTATTGAATATCCTGTATAATAGTGGACTGTACAACTCACAACCAATGACAGTAAAATTCAAAGATTCTCACCACAAAAAAAGATAAATATTTTGGCCAAATACACGTTAATTTATTTGATGTAGTCGTTCTGTGTCATATGCGCAAGTGGTTACATACATCCTCTGTACCCCATTTGTGTGCTGCTGCTTGACAGTGAAACGGAACAAAAGGCAAAAAAAGACCTCTGCGTGGGGCCGAGGGCAGGCCACACCCAGAAGGAATACACAGAGAGGCAGAGCGCTGATGCTGCGGCTTGCCACAGGCTGGCCTTCTGCAGGGACCGAGAAAGGGAGGGGACAGCGGCTTGTTGAAGAGCCCCGCTATGCTGAGCAGAAAAGTAGTACTTGAAAGGCTGTAGCCAGTTGCCCCCTCTCCCAGGACTTCTTCTCAGAGTTCTCTAAATTCCTGTACTCCCACTTACCACTCTGCTTAAGACAAAAGCTGGAGTTCCAGGGCTCCAGCGACACCTCTTTTTCCTGTTACGTAAACCTCACTCACCAGCTTTGGGGAGAAGCTTTTCTTGATTTTCTCTGTTCTTTGCTTCACAGCCAGAACATACCATAAAAGCCAAGCGTGGTGGCACACACCTGTCATCCCAGCCCTTGGGAGGCTGAGGCAGCAGGATTGCCAAGAGTTTGAGGCCAGCCTGGGCTGCCCAGCAATAGCCTTTCTCAAAAAAAAAAAAAAAAAAAAATGGGGTGGGGTATGAGATAATATACCATGATTGCAGCCCAACTCATATTTTCTTCACAGACATTATTGAATTGAGAAATGGACAATAAATTTGAGCTCCTAATTGCCATTTGACATAAAAATAATAAAACCTGCCAAAGACAAATTGGCCCAATAAGCTGGGAGGCCTTGAAGGTTTTAACTTTGCATTTGCTTTTGTCTTTATACTCGAAGAGGCAATTCTTTTATGAGAAATGCCACTGGAGAAGAAATAATAAAGGTATTTTCCATGTGGAACTTATTTCTTATAAAGACTTAAACAGAAAATTATAAAATTATAGTATAAAATCATTGGTTTGTAAGTGAATAAATTTGAACTGATTATGTATACAAGTAGCTTTGACAAAAATAACCTTCTTTGTGAGTGCAATAGAAATCATGTAGGCATATGAAATTAAATTTTCAAGATGTTTTTTTCATAGTGAATCTCATCTCATGTCAACAACCTACTGATGGTTCAAGAAGTTTAAAATCTTTAATGAGGCTCCTACAGTAAAATGCCGGTCACATGTAAATGAATGTTTGAAAAAAAGCCTCTTTATCAGAAAAAATAATGGTTCTTTAGTGAGTTCATACATCCTGAAAGATGACAATACCTTCTTAACTGTGGTAAGCATAACTAAGGCAATTTTTCAAGCTGTATTAATAAATTTTGCTTGTAGAATAATTTTTGAGACTGTTGTGATTGTTATGGGAAATTGAGTTTCTGTTTCCTGTCACTTTTACTTTTCTTCTAACTGGACTTTCTTGCCACAGTCAGTGAGCTACTTGAGCCCAGATATTTAAAAGTCAAATATTCTCATTTCTACACAGGTCTGATTACCACCACCTCAAGGAAACTGGATCGAGAACAGCAGGCAGAACATTTTCTGGAGGTAAGCACATAGAGAGAACTGGCGTTCATTAAAACTGACTTTCGCTAAACTTCTTTAACCTTCATAACAGATGAGAACATTAATATTTGAACAGTGGGTTTTATGGGAAGAGATCACTGTTGGGCTGATTGGTTCAGAATTCAAAAATTTCTGTTGCCTTCCTCTCAACATCCTCCTGCGAGCTGAGCAAGGGCGGTGGAGGAGCCTTCACTGGCCCCTAAAGACAGGCAGGTGTGTTGACATAGTCACCCCAGGTCCAGGGCCCTCTGTTGGTCATTGAAGAGTAAGGTACCTAAGCAGAGCCCAGGAGCCCTGCGGCCCCCCAGCTCCTAAGTGTAGAACCAGAAAGAGCAGTGGTGTTGCCCACCCGTTAACCTGAACCACATCATTTGTGAAGAATCCTGTCGCTTCCCTTCTGGTGTCTTTTGCAGGGCAGGACAGAGGGCTGGGAAGGGAAACCTGCGAGTTGGTTCATAGCCTGAGATGACTGCTTCTGAAACTGTAAAATGTGCTCTTATAATTCATTAAGACAGGAACAGGCACAGTAAATTCTAAGAGCATTATTTCTGGAAAGAGAGGAAAAAAAAACTGTAAAGCATGGGATGAGAAAATAGATATGAAAGAGATTTGCAGAGCATTCTCTGTGTATCAAGGATTGTTAGTGGGGATCGTGAGGCCTGGGTAGTCTGTGTGACATTGAGTTCTAGGTGACAAAGTCATACTCTGCAGCCAGTACTTTGTTAATGGTCTGCAATTGTTCTTATGATACTAAAATGATCTTTGTGTTTTTAAAGCCCACTTATTGCTATATGTCCTCTACACACACACACACACACACACACACACACACACACAAAATCCTATGATAGGATCTCCTCTGGTGTCCTCCTTTAAATTATTTCAGCAGTAATGATTTATTTAAAGACTTGTGAGGGTAATAGAGACAGCTCAGCTGTCTAAGCACTTGTCTGCTCAAGCACAGAGACTAGGGTTCGATCCTCGGCACCACACACTCTAGTGGCCCTGCCCCTGGGTACACTGAGCGGGTCATGGAGACCAGGCATGCTGGTACATGCCTGTAATCCGAGCACTGGGGAGGCTGAAAGCAGGAGGAACACTACTGAATCCAAGTTGCATAGCAAAACCCTGCTATGTAAAATATGTAAAATTAAGAAAAGAGAAGAATCCTGAGCTAGAAATCAGTTTCCATGGGCTTTTGAGCTGTGCTGCTGTGGTTAGCTTTAAGCTTTCAGCTATGCCATTTAGTTGCCCAAGCCTCAATGTCCCCTTCTGTGAAGTGTGTCAAATCATTAGCAATCCATATACCTGTTAGGGTCAAACCTTATATCAAAGTATCTTTGAAACTTGTGAAATATTATGCATAATAAAGGATTATTATCATAAAGTAAGAATTCTGATAATCCTTTTAAAACACTGCTATCATCTCATAAGGATAAAAGCCTCCAGAGTGCCAAAATAAATATAATTCTTTTCTTCAAAAATCATGTCAATGGGCTACAGTGTACTGGATCCAGAATTACAACACATTTGCCAGAATGATCAAACCTTCATGTTGTATTTATGTGCTTCTTTACTCTCCAGAAGAGAGCCCAGGACACCTGGAGAGGCTGTGTTCTTGGAGAGTTGAACCCATTACCTCCCAGCAGGAGGAAGGGAGGGGGTCTCATTAACTGGGGAGTCTAGCTGAGATCACTTAGGCCTGCTCCTCACAAGGTGGCATGGTCAGGCATGTGGGATGCAGAGTTCAGTGAAGATGAAGCTAGGATAGGGAAAAGAGCCAGGGCACTTTCCAGGCATTTGAGTTCATTGTCCCAAAGAATCCTGAATGCTTTCACATTCTTTACAGACTTCCATAAATACAGAGCATTAGTCCCTTGCGTAGAACTAACAGGGTTTGAGGCCTATAACATAATTTCACAGTAGCTCCTCCCGCGGAGAGGTTGAACATCCTGTTCAGTGATTAACGTATGAGTAAAACCTCCAGGCCAGTGTCTGGTGCTAAGTAGGTACTCAGAAAAGCATAGTTATATTCGCTGCAGTGTTAGTTAGTATCATACAGTGATCTCATACGAGAGCTTGCTTGAAGACTGAACTACATCTTTGCACAACATGGAGCTTTGCAGCTGCACACGAGTGAAATGCAGAAGCCTGAGTAGCAGCCTGGGCTTACTGTGTGTCGGAGCTACAGTGCACAGAAGGAATGGGGAGGCAGCGGTGAGTGACTAAGCGCTGTACCTTCAGAGAGCAGCTCTCCGAGATGACCCTGAGAAGGTTCCATTGCCCCCTGTGGTAGTCATGCTTATTGTGTCCACCTCACTGGCATGGGAGCACTGAGAGACTTAGTAAGGCACGCCTCAGAGTGGGCCTGGGTGGGCGCCAAACCTGAGCTGAGATATTACACGTGCAGACTTGTCCCTTCCTTTGTGGCCTTGTTCCCCCACTCTGCTTATCGGCCACCACACACAGGGCACTTTGGCTGTGCCACAAAATTCCACCCTCGCCCTCCCTTTCTGCCGTGAAGCCAGCTGATCATAGACTAAATCCCCTGAAACTAAGTCCCCAAAAGTAAATTTCTTACTTAAGTTGTGGGTGTTAGGTATTGTATCTCAGCACCAAGAAAGTGAAATAACCCCTTTGTGAAAATGTGAATGGGGGTGGTGTGCAATGTTCAGTGGCCTGGTCAGGAAGGCCCACTTGATAGGCCATTTGGTTATATGATACCAGGATTCTGGAAAAAAAAAAAAAAAAACTGGAACCAAGGCCAGTACAATGAAATGTGCAAAGGTGGAGCAGGGGGAGAGGGCAGGGCTGGAAATCTAGTCTGGAAAGGGAGCCAAGCTGACAATTAGGGGAAGGATTTGAAATCTTGTCTTCAGTTCAGTGGAAACTCATTAAACAGGGGTGACAGGCTGTGATTGCCATTGTAAAGGCAGCTGCCCAGGACAGGACACCAGGGAGGGCCAGGGAACAGTATGCTCCTTTTATAGAGATCCAGGTGAAAGACAATAGAAGTTTGAATGGGTGAGGGCAGTGGGTCAAGAAGGAAACAGTCATCTAATGTAAATCCTGTCAGAACTCAGTTAACAAGCAGTCTACTCACTTTTCTAAAGTTTTCAGCATGGAGACAGTGAAGACTGTAGATATCTAAATTGTACTAACTTACTCTGAAGTACACCGTATTACCTCACCTCACAGGCTGCTGCCACAGTTCATAAACCTTCTGAGGCTTTCAGAATCCACCAGAGGGCAGGCCAGATAGCTCAGTGGACTAAAGCGCCTGCTTGAGACTGGGGTTTTATTCCTGGCATTCGGTACCATGCCTGCCCACAGGGCACACTAGGATGGTGACTGAGACTGGGCATGGTGGCACACACCCGTAATCTCAGCACTTGGGAGGTTGAAAACAGGAGGACCACCATGAGTCTGAACTGTGTAGTGAGACCCTGAATTAAAAAGAAGGTGAGAAGACAGAAAGAAAGAAGGAAAGAGAGAGAGAGAAAGAGAGAGGGAGGGAGGAAGGAAGGAAGGAAGGAAGGAAGGAAGGAAGGAAGGAAGGAAGGAAGGAAGGAAGGAAACAAGGAAAAGAAACCACCAGAATGTCACCCTTGAGCTCCCTCCCTCCTTCCTTCCTTCCCTCCATCTCCCTCTTTTCCCCTTCTGTCTCTCTCTACTCTTTTTCCCTAACTCGAATTTCTTGGCTGTGTTGATTCTGTAATCTAACACTGCTATGAGACTTTGAACCATACCCCTTCCTTTGTTTCTTAAGAGGTTACAGAAGCAATATTACTTGAACTTAGCCCTGTAAAACATTGAGTAAAGACATTTCACGGATGGTTCAAAGCGAAGTTTCTCCTTGTACACAGGATTTTGTGACTAGGGCTACATTTTGTGAGCAGTAAGGGCTGGGTGTGGGAATTCACCCCCTGGAGAGTGTTCAGCTGCCAGGAGAAACTTGTGCTCCTTTTAAGTTCACATTAACCTTCTGGCTCTATCTTCTATTTCTCTTGCAAATAAAATAAAATTGACTCTTCTTGAAAGAAACTATTTAGAAGCCTACCTGGCAGGTACACTTCTGATGATGTGTTTATAGTTTGTGGTCCCCATAATGGAAGATGCCTCAATTGTGCACTGGTTTAGGATATTTAGCTTTACGAGTATCACCATAAGAGTTTGCGAGTCTGTAGGGCATTTGTCTTAAATCACCGGGTATTAGAGGACGGTTGTCATTGTCGGAACCCAGAGGACTTGTAAAGCTACAAGAATAGCAGAGAACAGAAGCCAGATTTCACTACACAGCTCACACTGCTCTGGCGGATTCAAACTGTTGACTCTCAACTGATTTGGAAGTCTTTTGTGTGTAAACATTACCCTCCCTGGCTCTCTCTATCACAAAATGAAAGAATATGTTGTTGTTAGCTCCCTAAAAACTTGCTTGCTGGCCAGTTATAACTTTAAGGGAAGTAGAAGACTAATTTTAGGAGACAGATGCACAGTTCGTAATGGCCATGCAACAAAAGCAATGAATTAAAGCTTTGGTTTGGTCACCATAACTTTAGCTCTGATTACTTCATTATGAGAGAAAGAAGCTGTGAAACAGAGAATAAAAACACTCTTTCTTATAATCAGTTGCATAAATTATTTTAGATTGTTCTTCCACCTATTCAATGTTTAAATTCCTCAGAAGCACAGAATTTATCTATTGATAAATTCAATTTATCAATAGAGTGAATTGAAGAAGTGTGACAGAACTCGCTTGTTAAATCCAGGACTATCTGGGTGTGTATCCCAATGCTGCTCACGAAGCCTAAGCAGGCTGCTGAACCTCTAGACCCCCTTTCATTCATCTGGAAAGTGGGAGAACAACCCCATGGTCTAAACAGAGAGTGAAATGACTGTGGAACTTGCCCCAGACTGTATTTGTATCTACTGACAGTGCTCACGGCGTGACAGATTGGACTGTGGTCTGTGTGCTGTGTCTTGCTGTCCTTTGTGTTCAGTGCAGTTCGGTCACATGTGGGAAAGGAGAGACACATAATAAATATGTGAGCGAGAAGAGTTACTTCACTCCTAAAGGAGATCACAGAGAGGGAAGTATTGGCCCATAGGAGAGAACATGACTTTACAGGCTGAAATACACTGTCTTCCTCCGTCTGCATGGGCTTGCCAAGTTAAATTAATTTCCATCTTCTTATCCTTTTGTGCAAAATAGCAATAGAAATGCCTATCCCGTGTACTTCCCATATCAAGAGCCTGTTACACCCCCTAACCATACAACAATCATTTGCCCCCTTTTTCTTTCCCATACCCTCATGCCTGGTCAGTTCTCTTTCTTTTTCTGCACTGTCTCTAATAGTCTGAATGCCTTATAGCGGTGTGATTATTCTTAAAAGATACATCTATTTAAATAATCCTATAGTCGTGGCTTAATTATGTGTGAATCTTTACCTTGCTCAGTGAGAGAGTATTATTTTGCTTCCCTTTTGATCTTGAAATGCTTCTCCGTTCAGGGCTGGATGGTTCTGATAAAAGTCTCCTGAAGAGAACAGAGAGCATTTTATTTGCAAATCAAACAAGATGACAAGGTTCAGTAACCAGTGTATAGACAGTGGATGAGGAATTGCGCTGGCCATGCGTGTAACTTTAAGTGGCCCGGAGAATGTGGCGAGACTTTATATAACTATCAAAATAGAATGCACCACATCTACAGGAATGAGTAGGGTTTAGTGTCTGTCCTCCTTACAAACTCACGCATCATCCTCTGTGAGACACAACCATTTTTTTCTTCCTGTCTGAAATTTTCATTCCTTTTTATACTTTTACTTTCTGAGGGGAAAACACTATTGTTCAGTAAGTTTTTATAACACCTTCTCCAGCCTTGGGTTGCGAGGATCTCTTCAGTGACTCTACACTCCCAGCAGTTTCTTCCTGGGTCAGCAGCTGCTTTTAAAGTAATGGTAATTTCCAGTGGAGAAAAATTGCAGGTCCATTTTGACCCATTAAGCTGTCCATATTTGCACAATTCAACTCCAAGAGAAATGAAAGGTTCTCTTGCAGCAGGTCGATTGATCTGCAACATTCTCTCATCAGGCTCATCATTTGAGCACCCTAAAAAAAAACTCTGAGGGTATCAATATCCTCTCAAGAAAGAGAAATAATGATGAGGCCAAGAAGGAAAGCAGCAGCATGCAACAGGGATCAACCTCAGGGGAAGAGAGAGCCCTCACTCTGACACACCAGGTCCCCCGGAGAGCACGACACCTGATGAAACCCTGGAAATGCCATGGAACGTGGCTGCTGACCTCCTTCCTCTCTCTACTTCCACTGTCCCACATCCACTCCTTCTCGGGCCTTGGCTTTTTACATTCTTATTCTAGGCCAGCCACTGAAGTTCTGCTACTGGGATTTGTGGGCCTTCCCCACTGGGCATTTTTTTTTCTTTGATATTTGCACTAACATCTATTAGAAATGAACTCCATGGACTGCTTTGGGTATCTAGTGTCTTGGGGATAAAGGGTTTCGTTGTTTTATTGGTTTGTTTTTATGTTCAGACTGCTTCTTTCCCATTACATAGGTGCAGACACAGATCTCTACCACCACACACACACACACACACACACACGCACACATGCACCAGCTCTGGACAGGATGCACTGTGCTGAAGGGCACTGACTTTAGATCCAAGACAAAGTCTACCTGAGAGGATGCCGTGCCTACACTCCAGGGAACAGTGTGGATGCCACTCTGGCGTGACTGCAGGTCAGTCAGGTGCTCTGGGCCAGATTGCATCTTTCCAAAAGACGTGTGTGGAAGCCCTGATCCCACCACCTCTGAACATGGCTGTTTTTGAAGACAGGGTATTTTTTAAAGTCATTAATCTAAAGTGTTTTGCATGAGCCCCAATCTAGTATGACCGGTGACCTTATCAAGAGGAATCTGGACACATATAGGTACAGAGGAAAGACTGTAAAAACACAAAGGGAAAACAGGCCCCTCCAAGGCAAGGAGGGAGATCTCATAAGAAACCTGAAACTTCTAGTCCTCAGAATTGTAAGAAAGTAAATTTTTTGTCATTGAAGACCCTCAGTCTGTGGTGTTTTGCTGTGGTAGCCTTCATGAACTAACAGGACAAGTAGAGTTCACCTGCCAACCTGTTCCTGCCACCCTCACACCACTAGCTTGCCAGGCTATTTAAATCATCACACTTTACTAGACAGACTGAAAGAGCTACAGTGACAGGACAGGAAGATGAAGCTCCAGGTAAGTGCAAGAAGTTCTATGTTACATGGTACATATGACAAAAGAAACCTTTTCCAAGTTACAACCCTCCACCAAAGGCCTCTCCTGGTACCCTCAAGCCTTTGTTTCCAGAGAGCCTCCTCCTACACTCTTCTCAGAGAATATTTCCAGCCCACTTTCCTAGGAATCCCTACCTTTTCCCCACAGAAATTGTTCTTGCCTAAGAACAAACCTCACTCATCAATAGAGTCTTCTAAATTGATATCATTCTTAAGTCTTAACTCCTTAGAAAGTATCACTAGCCATCAAGGGCAGCCTCTGACACTAAATCCAAGTAAACAAAAGCACTGTTGGTGGTAGTGTTGGTGATGGAGGTGGAGGTGGTAGAACCCTTGGTATCGGTGATGACTGAGAAGATGCCAGGAGTGGTGGCAGTGCTCGTGCTTGTGACAAAGGTGGTGGTGGTGGTAATCATACTGCTGGTGTTGATGGCGTTGGTCACGGTAGTGACTGTGATGCGCTTGTGAGTTAAGAGTGATGGATGTTTTTCCTAACCACATAAGAGCAGTCTAGGTTGGTACCAACCCTGAAGAACAATCCTGTTGAGGTCTGCCTGTAACGTGCAATTGGACAGAACCCTTAAATTTCCCAAGAGTAAGTACTGAATCTGACACATGCAAACCAACATTTCCAACCAAGCAGTAATTCTCAGGAAAAGTACACTCAAGACAGAAATTAAAGATAATCACAGAACTAGAAAGCAGGTGTACAGCAAAGGCTAAAGGAAAAAGTATGAGCTACTCACCTTCCCCTTCTAGAGAGACTGAGGCCGTGGCAGGGATGTATGCAGGGAGGCGTGACATCATCATCAGACAGTCTTATTGTAAAAAAAAAATGAAAAAACAGCACCATGCGGTAGTGCACACCTATAATGTGAGCACTTGGGAGGTCAAGGCAGGAGGACTGGCACAAATATGAGGCCAGCCTGGAAGGCACACTGAGTTCAACACCAGCCTGAAGCACACAGAGACCATACCTCAAAAACCAAAATAAATAAATACATGAAAAAAATAAACAATACACAAATGAAATCAGATTTATGTGTTAAATATTCCTACATTAAAGGTTGAGAGGGCTGGGGAGATAGCTCAGTGGCTTAAGTGCCTGCCTGGCAAGCGCAAGGTCCTGAGTTTGATCCCCAATCCAAAAAAAAAAAAAGAAAAAAAAAATGTTGAGGATTACATTCTTTAAAAGCCAAGGAGCCCCTGATTTACTGTATTTGATAGAAAACACTTTTTTCTTATCTGGCTCATAATTGGTATATACAGAGTGAAGTTAATCATACCTATTTTATAAAATAATGTTGCTCTCATCTCCCCTTTAGCCCATATCTTTTTTGTTTCCAGAACTGGGGACTGAACTCAGGCCCTTGATCTTGCCAAGGAAGCACCTATTCCACTGAGCCATCTCTCTGGCCCCTAGCCCATAACTTTTCAAAATATGTCCTTTAGAAAGGTGGAAGGGGAGCACGACAAGATAGCTCAGGGGACTAAGTGCCTGCTTAGGCAAACACAGGGACAAAGATTCAATCCCCAGCACCAGATACGGTACCACTCCCCACCCCTCCTACCCCTGGGCATGCTGAGCTGCCCAGGCATGGTGGTGCATGCCTATAATCCCAGAGCTGGGGAGGCTAAAAGCAGGAGGATCACTATGGGTCCAAGCTGCCTAGTGAGACCCTGCACAAAATACGTTAAAATGGGTGTGGGGATAAGAAAAGAGCCTAGGACTGCATCCTGAGGGACTGGATCTCAGCGGAGTGCTACCTACAAACCCATCTCTGTCTGATCTTAAGTGGGGAGTTGTTGCACAGTGTCCTTGGATACATAGCACTGTACAGACTTCTTGTCCACTCTGAGTGTCCCTAATGGTTCTTCCTTGTCCTTACCTCTACCACCGGCTAGCCTCTGCCTGCCAATGGTGCAGACGATCTCCTTGAAGTACACGAAGAGTTGTCTGGAATAAATCTTTGGTTCTATATATAACTACCTCTAATTTACCTAATTGTGAATGGTTGTGTTTGCTTTGTTTCCCTGCAATATGGACACTAATTAGTACAGCAGCAGCCTGAGACAGGTTCACGTGGGCCTGGAAGGCCCCTCCACCATGCGGCTTGGCTCGGAAATGGAAAGGAGCCAGCTCCAGCCGCTCTGCTCACCCGTGCTGTGCAGGCAGAAATTGCTCCAGGCAGCAGGTCGCAGCTCGTGGAGCTGCACTCACAGGCTGTGGGGGTGGAGGCTCTGCTTTGCTTCCAGTTGTGAATGGTTTCCAAATGTGGTGCTGTGTGGCTGCTTTCAACCTTCCGGGGGTGGCACAAGCAGCTCTAACATCCCTAAACATTGATTGGGTTCTTAGGGTGGGCAGCAGGAGGGGGCCTCTTCCTCCAAAGTCTAACACAAATGGCTTGTCCGTCTCAGAGAAGAGGCTCAGATTTCGCTCAAGGTTCTGAACACTGTTCCTGAGAATGCCTTCTTGCCAGTCCCGTGTCCCAAGGGCCTAGATCCGCTTCTCTACTGTAGTGTAACGATAGTAAATTGATCCCTTGTTCTTCACTTCTGTAGCTCATTTTCCTTCCCACGTTGCTTCCTTTAATTTATTTTGTACAGAACACTCTGAGGCTCAGAATAATTGGTCCAGGCTAATTTCATTTGGGCCCTTCGGCAATCACCCATGCCCATGCCTCACGCCGGATGTACATGACCCAGATGAACGCTTCAAGTCAGCTTGGTCAAAAAATAGAAGACGTGATGGCAGCAGGTTTAGCATATGAGCTTCAACTAAAGTGCATCTATTAATAATCAGGAAAATCTGCTTTGGTTTGCTTGCTGCCTACAGTCAAGGGCTTTGTTCAAATGAGCTATTGTTTCAGGACCTTTCAAGTGACATGCTTTGGTGGCAAAGACATGCTGGTGACATGCCGCCAACCTCTTCTTGTCCTGGCAGGCATGGGTTAGTGCACTGCTGACAGGGTGGCCAGCGTAAGCATGCCGAGCCCTACGACATAACAACTTCCGAAGGTTCTTAGATGTCAGAAACAAGAAAAATACTCTCAGGTCCTCTAAAATTAGAGAAGACTGCAAGAAAAATGGCAATTTTACTTGTTATATATAGCACTGGATCTATTTTATGTGATTATTCAATCTTACTCTCTGGAAACTAAATCATTTATAAAACAGTATCCCAATTTTAGGATTTTTATTTCAGATGGATTTCACATTATAAACCTAGGCAAGGATAGCTTAAACAAAGGAGTTGGAGACAGACAGATATATATATATCTCTGTCTCAGCTGTGTGAGCTTGAGCCAAAGTATTTAACCTCAACTTCATCTTCCTCAACTGTAAAAGGAAGAGAATAATAATGCTCATCTATAGCATTATGTGAGGATTAGTGTGTTCTCCTCACAATGCATATATAAAGCATTTGACATGTTTAAGCTAGTATAATTAGCTTGTCTTGTAGTCTTCTCAGGACAAATTCAACATGCTTAGGGCATTATATTAAGCATGGTATTGATAGTTCTGCTCATAGGTTTTTAATGTATTTATGGTACGTCAGTGAGTCAACCTTTATGAATATATCCAGAGAAGGTCCCAATGTGAAGCATGCACTAAAAATATGATTTCCTTCATTTCCTAGAAGTCCAAAGTGTCATAGATTAACCAGCTCCCGCTTGCCCACCTCGCGTGCATAGACAAGGATCGTGTGGGTGGGATTTATTCATAGGATAGTGAGTCAACAAGGAATCTGGGCTGGCTTTAAGACAGGCACTGTGTCTGTCCTCTTGAATCAGTGATCCCTGGCCATTATAACCCGGAATCTGAGCTGGAGATTAAGGTCTCCCAGTAGATCAACAGGAATCCAGCAGCTCGATCAGACAGTTGGCCTTGAGGGTAAGATGGGTAAGTGGCTGATTTCTGCAGGTCAGCTATCTCCGATGTCACCCAACCTTGTCATTATGCCCTGAGCTTTCCTCCAAGGTCATAATTCCTTTAAACCCTAACTAGTATTTACTCATTAATGTAGGTAGTGCATTTAATATTCAAACACCTAATGAGAATTTTTTGTGTTTCATTTAGATGTCAAAATCTTAATTGTAGGATGTCTTAAGTACTTTTCTCATTGCTGAGAGGAAATAACCAACACCCAAAGTTAAAAGGGGAAGGGTTATTATGTAGCTCACAGTTTATGGCACTTTCAGTCCATGATTGGCTGGTGCCAAGGCAAGGTTCACAGAAGGCAGTGGTTCATGGTGGGCAGAAGATGGCCAAAGCAACAAGGAGAGGCCAGACTCTTTCTGTTTCTTATGCTGTACTCAGGCTACCCAACCTAGGGCAGGAGTAGCACTCACAGGCATAATCCCAGCCTTGGGCCATGAATCGGTCACAAACTCTAAATTCAGGCCATCTGTAAAAGGCCTGCCTCCATGACTGTGTGAGGCTTTGGGGAAAACTAGGCACAAATCCTAATCTGCCCCTGACCCTCCACCCAAAGTTTCCTGTACATTTCTTTATACAAAAGGCAATTAGTCTACTTCTAAGAGATGTCAAATCCTAAATTTCACAATTGCTGAAAACTCCAAGTCCCATGTCTCTCCTGAGGTTTAAAGCAAACTCTTAGCTGTGAACCATGGACAAATGAAAAGAAAGTTAAACACTTACAGCATTTAAAGGCTCAAAATAGACACTATCAATATGAGGATATGAAGGAATGGGACCAAAGGAAGTCCAGAGTCCAGCAGTGAAGACCTTATGTCCTGTATCTTTATGTGCAGCATCTGAGGCAATCTGTGGGAAAATGTGGACTGTGAAGGACTTGGGAGTGGGGGCTCCACTCTTTCACACTTCTGGTGGTTGCAGCTCCCGTGGCTTTTCTCTTAGCCCCCTCTGCTCTCTCCTTGAGGTTGTCCTCAGATGATCCACATTGTTCGATTTTTCAAACTTTTAGTTCTTCACTATACCTTTGACTTCATTCACTTTACACACTCCACTAACCTTTGGCTTCACATACCATCCTCCTGGGGGACATGGTCTGGCCTCTCATACCTTCTTCTGAAGTCAAGGTAGAAGCCATCTTAACCCATAGCTCTTGAACTCCCCATGCACATAAATCATCAATCTACAGCTTTACTGGAGCTTCCTCTTTGACCAAGTTTGCAGCATTCTAAATCATTCTTTTGTGCTCTCTGTTATTAATTTTCAACATAAATTGGCTAAAAGCCCCCAACGGTAACCATGCTACAGCCTCAACATTTGACTGCCTTGAAATTTCTTCTACAAAATTTATTCGACCAGTACCCTTAATCTCACCCAGAGTCTCAACATGAGCAAATGCAGACTGACTGTGCCACTACAGTCCTTCCCAGAAGCAGCTGCCTAAGCCCATTCTGTGCCAGCCAATCCTGTGAACTATGACCAGTATCTACCTGTCTTAGTTACTTTCCTTTCATCGTTGATACAAAATACCCACCACCCAAAGTTAAAGAAGAAAAGGCTTATTTAGTTTATAGTTTGTAGAAGTTTCAGTTAACAGTTGGCTGGCTCCAAGGTAGAGTGGCATGACTGAGTGACAACCATTCATGGCTACAGAAGACAGCAAACAACACCAGCAAAAGGAGGGCAGGAGAAGATTCTTGTCCTCCTCATATTGGAAGCAGCCTACCAGCCATTGGTGGGGGCAGCCCTCATGTCACCTCCCGGCCTCCTTGCCCATGGGCCCGGGATGCTTACAAAGTGAGGTCCCTGGACCCCTGCTGAGTCACTTAGTTTTATTTCTAAACTTCTCAAGTGGACACAACTGCATCAACCATCACAAGATACTAAAGTACAAATAGCTACCCTAGCACTGCTGTCCATTAGACCAAAGGATATAGAACTACTGAGTTACTTAACTAAGCTTCTAAACTTCTCAATTTGACACAGTGTGTCAACCATTATAATCTACCCCCTGTCAGTTTGGGAACCAGACTCATTTCTTTAAACTGGTTTGAAATGCAAACACACACTCATTTCACAACTTGAACATGGTAACACGGGTTTAATAATCCTTAAGAACCAGTATTAAATCTATCAACAGAATACTAGAACCACTAGCATCTTGCCCCTGAGCACCTTCCCCCAAGCACTTGTGCACACCCTTTGTGTAGAAGGCATTTAGCCCATCTGTAAAAGTTGCCACCGTGCTAACAGTTTCAGCATTGATTAAAAGTCCAAGTCCCAAGTCAGACATACAAGGCGAGCTCTTAGCTGCACACCCCTGTACAAATGAACAATTACTTAAACACTTCCAACATTCAATGGCACAAGATAAACATTTTCATTCCAAAAGTTACAAACAGGGAAATACCAAAGATTGGAACAAAAACAAGCCCAGAACCCAGCAGGGCAAACATGAAGTCCCAAAGTCCACATGTAGCATGCAAGGGCATCCGTGGCACACTGTGAGATCCACAGGACTTGAATGGTCCCATGCCTACAATACTTCCCATAGTTGTAGCTCCCAGGGCTTCTCTCTGGGGTCTGTTTTTTCCCTTCTTGCAGCTTTTCCTAGACAATCCATATTCCTGGCTTCTTGAAACTTCTGGGGTCTCTATTGAATCTTTGGCTTCACCCCTTACCACTACAACACTGTCCTGTTGGGCACATTGCCTCACCTCTCAGGTTTTCTGAATTCAGGGTAGAAGCCACCTTAATACCATAACTCCTGCAGCCATGTCATGTGAATGCTACCAAGGTCTGCTGCCACCCAGAGTGGCAGCCAGACATCCTTCTCTCCTGGCTGTAAGTGCTGAGTGCCTAGATCACTGGGTACTCTGTTTCCAGTTATGACAAGCAAATTTTCTATGCTGGTGCCATTCTGGAACATGGTGTCATGTGCCTTTCTCTTCAAAGCAAACTCTTTCAGTTTTGAAGTTTTGAGCTTGCAAGAGATGGAGACTTGCTGCTTCCTGAGATGCCCTCCAGCCATCTTTTCCATTCTCCTGTTCCTTCTCAACAACAGGGATCTCTTCAGCTCTATCTTTGTTATTCACAACTTCACTGGAGCTTTCCTTCAGGCCAAACTCAGATTTTAAATCATCCTGCTGGGCTGTTAGTTCTTGATTCACAACATAAATCTGGCTAAAAGTCCTCTTAACAGTGGCCATGCCATAGCTTCAATATTTGACAGCCTTGAAATTTCTTTTGCCAGACTAATTAGTCTACCACCCTTAATCTTAGTCTCAGGCAGTGTTAGGACATAAGCAAAGTGCAAACAAACTTTCTGTCAAGCCATAACACACATTATCAGGAGTCTAACATCCAGTGTAGTCTTTCTCATCAGAAACCTCCAGAGCCTGATCTTTATTGGTTTTCTGGTCTTCTGCATGCTGACCACAATCACCCATACAAAACAGGCTAAGGCATTCCAGTGCCACTCTATCAGGCTACATCTGTGAGCCTTTCCAGTCTCTTCCCACAAGCCATTCCCAAAGGCTCTTGAACCACATGGTCAGGTGTAGTCACAGCCCTGGTCGCATTTCTGTGGTACCAAATTCTGTTTCAGTTACTTTCCTTGTGGTTGAGACAACATATCCAATGCCCAAAGCTAAAGGGGGGAAAGGTTTATTTAGCTCATGGCTTGTAGTGGCTTCAGTCCATAATTGGCTAACCCCAAGGCAGAGAACATTATAAAAAGACAGAAATCCATGGTGGGCAGAAGACAGCAAAAGCAGCAGGCTACCCACCCTAGGGCACATAGTCCCAGCCTTGGACCAGGACCATGAATCAATCCTAAACTCTAAATTCAGGATCTGTGAAAGGCTTTCAGGCTTTAGAGGGACAGTGAAACATGAACCATAACATGAAAATAATAACATGGACATAAATGTGTAGGAAACTCCCTTCAGGTCATCTATAGTATGACCAATATCCAGCAGTGGATTCCAAAATTCAAAAACCATTCTTCTTAGTAGTTTCAATCCACTTGTCCTTCAGGCCATCATGAGCTCTGTCAGGTGTAGGATATAGTCCATAGAGACTTTTGTATCCTTCCCTTTCCTGGCCATATCTTTTGTAAAAGTTACCCATAAGAGGAAGGGTTAGAGCTAAGGAGTCCTCTTATTTGGAGTACACATGCCTAGAAAGATTCCAGGGACATATTAGGCATTCAATAAATATTGAGTGGTAGAAAGCTGAGGGTCCCTGGTCATACACTACTAATAATCCATGTTTCGTGTGGTATGATGTTTTGTTCCAGAGATCCACAGAAGAAGGCCAAGCATGCAGAGCAGAGGCTTGGGTGAGAGGTTCATAATGCACACGGGGAGCTAGCTGAGAGTTACTATGCAGAAAGGCTTCATCTCTTTGCACCCAGTTCCATGCAGAGGCCACTGGCCAATCCTTGCTTCCGTTTGGAGCCTAAAAGCAGTTCCTAAATCACATTTACTTACCTGGAATCCATCATCTTCAGGAGGCCATAAATACATAATTTAGAAGTAAGAGCATAGATTTTTGATGAGGTGCCCTGTTATAATTCCTGGAGTGCCACCTTATTCTTTTAAAGATACTAACAAATCTAAATTAGACATGGGGTTAAGCCTTGTGCTGATGTGTATTGTCCAATAACAGTACTGAGGTAAAGTGTACTTTCAGGTGACTAGTTTCAAATAAAATAGAAAACTGTAGATTTTTAAAAATATGTAAGTGCTCATGAGTAACCTTTTAAAGAAGGCTCAAGAAAACAGGGCACTTTCGACAGAGCACACAGAGCTCATGCATGAGCGGGCTGCTCACCATACCCAGGTGTTCTCAGACTTTCTCCATGTGGAGAGGCCCAGCATTGCACATTGTTTGCACATTGAATGTTGTAAAGGCAACTTACGGCCTCGTAGGACACCGAATGACGAATCTTTTGTCTTTAAGGTTTTGGGTCAAGGAGAATAAGTTTGATAGTCTCAGCTCCCTGTGTTCCCTGATTACTATCCAAAGGCTTAAGGACCCGTCTGGTTAGGCCAAGACTACTGTCACTCTAAGCTACATGATAACTTTGCCAGCAGAGAATTGCAACAACAGAGTCACTTTTTCACAGCATGGGAAACTTCAAGATTCTGTTGTTTGGTTTCACTTAGAGTATGACTCGGTTCTATTAAATGCTTTTAAGCACAGGAAATGTTCTGCCTCGATCGGTGGTAGCCAGGGAGCATTTGCCCCACCTCTGGGTGAAGAATCACAAGTCTCTCTGTGCGAGGCCGTGACAGGTCCATGACCTGTGCCTGGCACACGCATGAATACATGTATCCATCTTCAGAAATGACGCTTGCAGAAGCAAGCCATTTGTAAAGCTCTCATGTTACTCCAAGGACTTCAGTACATAAGGAAGATGAACTCAATCTCTGTGACTTAAAGCATGTGTACATCCACCTCAGAGAAAGGAGCAAAATTAAGCTGGTACCAAACTTTCTTCTTTCACATGACCTATGATACATTTTTTTTTCAAAATACACTTATCTTTAATTATCATTCGAAACCTGTAACTATGATGTATAGAAGGGCTAAGAAGATAGCTCAGTGCTTAAGTTCCTGTCAGGCAAGCACAAGGTCCTGAGTTCAATCCCCAGTTCCAAGAAAAAGAAAAAAAAAATACTGTAAATGCTCATTGTAAAAAGAGAAAAAAAAACAAATATAAGTAAATAAATTTAACAACATCCATAATTTTCCCAACCAATTAAGACCACTTTTTATATGTTGATGTATAATCTTCTAGAATATAGATAATATATATCATCCTGTGTAAAATTTTGTCAAAAATCTAATAATGTTATGTATGTTATTTGGCAAACTTTTTCATTTATTTTTTACATTAATAAATTGGCATTCAATACATTCATGCATTGGCCAGCTTAAAGAAAGATGATGAACACAGCCCAGTGTAGCAGAGCAGACTGCTCTAGGCAGCTGCCCACCTTGCACAGAGGTACGAGCAGAGCATCCCCGCCTTGGCTCCTTGGGCCACTCTGAAGAAAATGTATACAGTGTAAGAAAAATTTACATAAATGCCCCTAAAATGTTTGGAAAAAGGCATATTAATGTCCACCAATAGGAAAATTATATTATAAACCTGTGCATATAACCCAAAGGTGTAACCTTAAACATATCAGCAAATATTAACAACAAATATAAACTACCCTCCTCTCTCCCTGTGGAAGCTGATCTTCTTTGTGCCTTCTAATGTTTTCTCATTGAAGGGAATGTGACACATTATAAGCATCTTTTCCCAAAAGTGCAAATCAATTCTGCAACGTCGTAAAGTTTTAGAGTGAAATGGTACCTCAGCAGTCATCTAGTGGTGATGATGGACTATTTAAATCCCAAACAAAAGATCTAGATAAAAATTGGCCAGATGTGGGCATGCAGGCGCTGCTTGCACTTGGCGGGTATCTGCATTCTCCATTCTCCACTGGTGACAAACCGCAGTGTAAGAGGAGGGAAAGGGTCCAAGCCAAGCCGCGCTTGTTGTGTCTCTGTGAGACGCATCTGCCTTTCCTTGTTTAAAAGCACGATCTCCTCCAGTGATGAAAGTGGAACCATCGGGCAGAAGTGCAGCCCGGACTTCCTCCACGCGCTTCCCATCAGTTCCAGCTCAGAGCTGCTCAGTAGAAGGGACTCTGGAAAAGCTCGAGTGCAGGCACCAAGAACAAGATGTCTCTGCATTCAGCCGAACTCCACATTCAGACACCCTTGAGATGTGATTTTCAGTGAGGGAGGGCAGGAAAATGATACACGTCTATGAAGTATCCCCTGGTGAGGGTAAAAATATAAGGAAATGTAACATTTATGAATATGACTCTGCTATTAGACCATAGATTACAAGATCTTTAAAAACTGCCTTTGTTCCCTTCCTGGTACTGAGTTTAAACATTAATGTATTTAAACTCTAAGGCTCTAAGTATGAGCCGAGTGGCATTAAACACGAGCTCTTTCCATTTCCAATTCACTGTGTTTAAATGGAGAAAGAAAAATGCAAATCTCAGCTTACCCCTACAAGGAGTTCTTACCTGAAAAGAGCTTTACCTATGTAGGCGTGTGTCCAGATATTGCAGAGAAAATAAATCTGAAACCGTAGACACCTAAGAAACTACAAAGCGAGTTCAGCAGCCATAGAAGGATGCGCTATCTATAAGGATGCCTGTGAGTGAGAGAAATCCGTCTGAACGTTTCAAATTTCAGCTTCGTGATTGCACCCACAGTGGGGTTGCTTGCTTCCACGAAGACAAAACTCATGGTTGCACATTCATGTACAAAAGGCATTATCTGGACATACCCACACTTCCAAAGGCCAACCCAGCCTGAGAGTTGAAATTAGCTCTGACCGATGTACACTACGCTTGGCATCACACCTTGCTGTGCGCTTCACACGTGTGCGCAGGCGCGGAGGCTGATGTAGCCGCATAAGGAAGTAAGGAAGGAGGCCATACAGCTGCTGGACTGGTAGGAGGGCGGGGCTGGCTCTCCATCTCAGGAGTGACAGGCAAGCCACTGAGAGCAAGCTACCCTTGATGCCACGGCTGAGGATTGAAGTAAGAGTTCACAATCACAAAGGAGGAGAAGCAAAAGGAAAAGCATTGTTCCCCTGCTTTTCTCTGTGCTTTTTGATTGTCATACAATTCAATGGCATCCAGATGTTCCGTTATTACAGCTACCAACTTGGGAAATTACATCGTAGTTACTTTCAAAGTTGACAGAACACTGAACTCAACAGTGACAGTTTATAACCCATTTTCTCTAAAGAACTTATTTTTTTTCTTAACCCTGATGGGCTGACATTTAAATAAAAAAAAAATCAAGATTCTGAAACTCAATTAGCTTCTATATATGCAGAGTTATTATTTAAGCTCATATACATGCATATTGATTCTTAGACATACTACTAGGTACACTGTATTTTAACTTTTCCCCTATTTTTGTACAGATCTGTTTAAAAATGGGACTTTTCCTTCATGTTTTAACTTTAAATTATTGCATTTAGACTACACTATTAAAATTCTTTTGAGATTCAGGTGTATATGTTTCCCTGAAAAGTGAAGGTTAGTTAAAAAGACCAATAACATTAATTTTTCAAAAGCATATTTTTTCATTCTGTTGAAACACATATTGGTATGTGTATCATATTTTACAACTGATTTGTATAAGATTTCCTTGAAAACCTCATCTGTAATTTCAGTTACACAGAGATGAAGTTCTTCAGTTTAATGCCTGCAGCATTGTTATGCTAATTTTGAGATTGGGAGACATGACCACATTTATAAGTGGTAACTGTAGAAAATCGCCCACTTTCAAATCAAACAAAGGCCCAGAGAACTTGGAGGATGCTTTGAAAGGAGGCTATTTCTAACCAGTCTAGTTATAGTGTCTATTCCTAAAGCAGATGAATAGGGGAGTTCTTATAGAACTATTGCTGTTGCTTTTTCTTAGGCTGCCTGTATTATCTGTCTGTACAGTACTCAGCTCCCTGTTGAACTCACTAAATATGCAGAGGTGATAATATTATTACTGAGAATTTATTTAGTACTTTCACATCTTTTGAGCATCTCAATGTTCTGCCTACTAAGTGCACCAAATTTTAATTTAATACTCATCCTGAAACTTAAAGCTTGGAAGTGTAATGACCCAGGTAAGATAATCCTCCATTCTATCAGGGCATCTCAGGAGCAAAGCCATTTAGTTGTTCAAGCATTCATTAAACTATCAGAAAAATTGTACTTCCTACACTGGAAGTTAGAGGCTCCATTTACTGGTTTTCCAATCTCTACCCTCAAAGATGTCTACTGATCTACTGAAAGGAGTTAATGCTTAAATTTGTATTCATTTTTCTTCATTTCCTTTTAAATTTCTTATGACTTTTTAAAAATAATTTGGCCTTTCTGCCAGAACCATTATCTTCCAGTAATTTGCTAGCATGAAGGGCAAGAGGAGGGGAACCTGGTATGTTTTCCAGGCCTTTTAGAAAACATGGGGTTGTTCCTTTGGCCACATACATGCAAATCTACGAAAAGGGTGAGTGATATTGTAGAGATCAAGGGAATAGGTCCTGTGCAAAAAGAAATGTCTCACAAATGTTACCACGGCAAAACTGGAAGAGTCCACAACATTACCCAGCATGCTGTTGGCATTGTTGTAAACAAGCAAGTTAAGGGCAAGATACTTGCCAAGAGGATTAATGTGTGTATTGAGCATATTAAACACTCAAAAAGTCATGATAGCTTCCTGAAATATGTCAAGGAAAATGATCAGAAAAAGAAGGAAGCCAAAGAGAAAGGTACCTGGGTTCAACTGAAGCACCAGCCTGCCCCTCCCAGAGAAGTGCACTTTGTGAGGACCAAGGAAAAAGAACCTGAGTTGCTGGAACCTGTTCCCTATGAATTCATGGCATAAACTGGGGGTGTTGCTCTGCCATTCAGTACCTAATTGGCAGCTTAAGTGTTCTAGGTCCCATGTAAAACTAAAATCATCCTGATTGTAAGGGTGGATTTCTTAGTTGAACAGGTATGTGGTGCCTTCTTACCTCAGAAATATTTGCAGCAGATTTTCACTGTACCTAGTAATGATGTCTAGTCTTTACTTTTCAGTGTTTTTCTTGCTGGAAGACACTGCTGAGGTATTGTGCAGGTGCATATCCAAATATTCAAATATTTATAAAATATTTATATTGGTTTGAATATCTTGTAAATAATCATGGGGAAAAGATGTATCAAAACAAATGAAAGTCACTTCAGAAATAAATGTAAGTCCATTTCAGTTAAATACTTTAAAGCACCAAAAAAAAAAGAAAGAAAGAAAAATAAAAAAAATTTTACATGTTTGCATCTAACAATCTAAACAACTTTTTGTGTGTGTGTGGCACTGGGGATTGAACTCAAGGCCTTGTGCTTGCCAGGAAAGCACTTACTCTGCTGAGCTATCTCCCCAGCCCCTAAACAACTAATTTGAGGACAGCATTATTCACTATAGAAACCATTATCGAATTCCTATTATATTTTGCTTAGTGAAACTCTGCATTGTTTCTAATGTTTTTACTGTTTTTTTAATTTCTTTAAGAAAATTAGGATTCCCTAGCACAAAGAAAGCAGGAAAATGGAGCAAATTTGGGTAGATTTATAATAAATACCTATGATCTATGTCAGAGTTTGGAGCAGAAATGAAAGACCAGTAACACGCTCTTTATCACAACCTCCCAGTTTGTCCTTCAGCCTCACGCAGCTCTCGCTAGACTGTGGAATATCTGATGGTTTACACTTATTTTCACCTACTAAGCTGTATTTATTCTTGGCCCAATAGAAGCTATCCACAATAGTTTTGATACCAATATTGTGCTTAGCACTGACACAATTATTCCTATCTAGTAGACAGTAGAAAACTATTATTCAGTTGAACGAATGAGCACTTTGTGAAGAGAACCCCCTCAGAGTTGATTATTCTATCGCTTCTTTAAAAAAAAATGAGGGGCTGGGGAGCTGGCTCAGTGGAATAACTTCCCTGGCAAGCACAAGGGTCTAAGTTCAATCCCTAGTTCCACAAAAGAGAAAGAAAGAAAGAAAGAAAGAAAGAAAGAAAGAAAGAAAGAAAGAAAGAAAGAAAGAAAGAAAGAAAGAAAGAAAGAAAGACTATTTTGGTTACCTATAAAAATCTCAGTTTTTTATTTTGATTATAGGCCAGCAAGCCTATTTCTTTAAAATGTAATTTATCAAGAAATGTTATAAAATATGCTGTGAATATTTACTTGATATTAAATCAATTTCATTCATGAAAGCTCCTTCAACCTTTAAGAGTGATATTCAGTTAGTGGGTCATGGTTGTTACTGTGGGTACAGACATAAATATTCAGGCTACAGACACAAAATATTTCCACCACTGAAAACATGGGAATATATGGGTATAATGAAGCATGCCTATAAATTCTAGATTATGTTCAACCCCAGACTGGCAAGTGAGAGAGATCTCTTCCTTCCAAAATAAAAAAATAGAAAGTTTAGGGGTATAGTTTAGGGCAAAGACAGTGGGTTCAATTCCCCAGTCCTACTAAAAAGGTAATAGTCCCACTCAACAGTACTCTAAAATAGTTAAGTATACCAGAATAATTCAGTTTTGTACCACTTAACCATAGGAAAATATGTAACACAGTTAACAAGCCTAATCGAGAAGAACAGCTTGTGTGTGCTGTGACATTACCAGATGAATTTATCAGGAAGGGAGAACAAAGTATGGCATGGATGAAAGAAGCAACAGTGTCAAAGAACAGAACATTTGTGATCAAACACAGGCTTAAGGAGGGGTGGGTGGGGATGGCACCATTAGGAGATGATGCCAAGAGGATCCTGGCTGCCAAAGAGAGTAGGACCTGGGAAGGAATAAAGAGACAGGTGTTTTCAACCAGATAGAAGTGGGAGTATGGAGTTATGGAAGGCTTTTGGGCACTATGGCGCCATGAAGGCCTCTTTCCCTTTCAAAGACTCCCTACTACTCCAGACGATCCCCTTGCCTCCCTTCCTTTCTGCGTCTCTCCGTCCTTTCTTTCTTCCTTTCACGTAAATTATCTTCTTAAAAACAAATGCTGACAGGGCTGGAAAGATATCTCTGTGGTCTAAGCACCTGCCTGGCAGGCACAAGGACCCAGGTTTGATGCCCAGTAGTACACTCATGCTAGACCCACACCTGCTGGCCAGCGAAACCAGGCATGATGGCATACACCTGTAATCCCAGTGCTGGGGAGGCTGAGACAGGAGAGACGGTATGAGTCCAAGCTACATATCGAGACTCTCCATCAGATAAAGAAAGAATCGAACTTGTTACTTGTTTTTAAATGGTGATATGATGAAAGTCATATGCAAAGATAATTATCCAGTAAAAGGAAAATTTGGGGGCCGGGGAGATGGTTCAGTGGAATAAGTGCTTCCCTGGCAATAGCAAGGGCCTCAGTTCAATTCCTGGTTCCACCAAAAAAAAAGGATCTTTGGAGTCAGAAAATGATCAAGGTCAGACCAGGCAGTTGAGAGGAGGCAGAGCTGAGAGATATAAGGGTATTGTCACCTTGTGGCACCTGGGAGACCAGTAAGAGGAGATGGGCAGATGAGCAAGCAAAACTGGGTAACTGAATAGGACTACAAAGGGAGGAACTGGGACACATGCATCCCACAGAAGCTAGAAAGTGTTGCTCAGGAGCAGTCTGCATAGATGTCATGAGACTGGTCCACTTTGTGCTACTTTTTTTTTCCGCAAAGGAGGTGATGTGGTTGTCGCACCCGCCACTACCTGCTCAGGAGGTACCTGTTCACCATTAGGTATGACCCAGCTCTTTGCTTCTCGTGCTTTTTTGAATTTCCACTGCAGAAAAGAAGGCATGCACAAGCATTTTCTGGAAACACAACATCATTCTTTCTTCATTCTATTGGGAAAAGTAAATTCATGTGCTTTAGTTTTACTTGATCTCATTACATTCCTGGCCCTGCACATTGTGGTCATGCTAACTAACTACATTATTTCTGGAACAGCTGAATTTGACACAAGAACTCACACATTTTAATTTTCTTCTTTATTGCATGCTTAATTAGGATTTGACAACAATGAGTCAGCTCTTCACTCATTGATGCACAGAATTGCAGAATTGCTATGATGCAGAGGATTCTGGAGGGAGGTTCATTCAGGGGCGGGTGAGAGATATCCCTTCATGACTCTTATAGTGGCCTAACGTTCCTACAGAGAGTAGCAACTAGCCACTTTTCTACAGCTGGAAGAAACCCACCGCTGAAGGCTGAGGTTGAGTAGTACTGTTGGAAGGAGGCTGAGGCAGCTCCAGGCAGACCAGGGCTGGACTTAAGACCTGGCCTTACCTTTGCCAAATGACATAGCAAAAATTCTTAGTCCATGATAATGTCAGTGTCCTTGGCTGGAAAGTGTATAATAACTTGAAATCATTTGTTGTTTTAGGTGCTGTGTAGAAAGCATTTTTGGAGAGAGTAGCAAAACACCTTGTGCATAGCAATATATGAACTATTGTTAGCTCTCTCTTTTAAAACAGAAAAACAACACAGGCAACAAATAAAACCATTGTGTGTGTCATTGTCCCTAATGATCTCACAATCTCAATGTCTTCTGTAAGCATTTTGCTCAATGACTGCAAAAAAAAAAACATAAGGACATTTTGAGAACAGGAAAAATAAAACTATCCACCATTGGATAGACCTGATTACCTTCCATGGTGGAAATCCAAACTCAGCTGTTCAGTTGAAGTGCACCCGCATAATTGGGGTGGGGGGTGCATTGCCCTTGCAAAGGTGAGTGGTTTTGTCTTACCTCACAGATCTGTCAGGGGCCTCCTCTTGACTCACCCTCCTACAGACTAGATAGTTAATTATGTTATTAGAATGTCAGAATGATCTGGAATAGCTTTGTCTCCCACCTGACAAGAGACCTCAGTTTGATATTCCTGTGCTTAAAATGGCTGAAAAGTGTGGATGGCGTACGAAATGTATTCACATGTATAGAGCTTTTTTTTTTTTTTCAAAATGTCTTATGACAGATCTTTTTTTATTCTCTCATCCCTCTGCTCGAGCTGTTACATTGTTCTTTTATTTCACATCAAATACTACTCTTTAAAAGCCTAGGATGTGCAGTTTCTGTGCTTACTGTTATGGGAACATAAAATAAATAAGATATGACACATTAGGGCCCTAAATCCTACCTCTGGAAAGCTGGAGAAGCCCTTCATCAAGACAACATTGTCAGTTATGATATTCATCAAGAATTTCTTTTTTTACACAAAATGAGAGGCATAAACATGGATAGTGCTGAGCTGGATTTACCCAGGTATCACTGCGGATTGTAGAACTATCCACAAGTTTTTGCAGCTCCTCTTCTCAAGAAATGCACACTGTTTTCATAAGTATTGTAGTTGGACTGGTTCGATGGCTAGTACAGAAATGTTATTCTGAAGTTTGGCCCTGAGAGATCTTGTTTCTTCTCTTGCAGTGCTTATAATCTCCTGATACTGACCTGTTTCTAGGATGTGGTCATTGCTCAGAGGCGAGAAGAACCCTCCATCCGAACTTTGATTCAAAAAGTTAATACTTATGATGCCACCTATTCCTCCAAGAAGATATTAGAGTGCTGATAACTTGCACAGGGGCCTTCTGAGGAGAGCAGCATGGACTCCTACCTGGCCTTAAAGTAGCTTTCTAGAAAGCAGAAAAAGGGGATTATCTTGGAGTTATGTGGCAGATAGGAGCGGGGCTGGGTGTGGGCTCATGTATTTGAGCTAAGGCTGACATGACTTAGCTTCCTGCCTATACAAAATCAAGAAGGTCACAGACATTCTAGAGAATGTCCACGTGTGGACAGACAGAAAAGCTAGCAGAAGTGTAGCTGGAAAGAGAACAGCCAGAGAACTGTTCAGTACTTTTCATTAAAAGTGTTTTCAAAGCATTTAGCACCTGAACACAGTCTCTCTCTCTCTCTCTCTCTCTCTCTCTCTCTCTCTCTGGTTTTTTTTTCCTTTTGAGGCTTTTTGTTGGTTTTGTTCTTATTTATTATTTTTTTTCCTTCCCATTCTCTCCAGGTTGTGCCACACCAGACCTGCAGAATACCAGCTGGATGGATTGGGTTACTCGAGCTTTCCACAGAAATATTTTCACAGCATTATGTTCTTTACTTCTATCAAAGTTGCTACACTGCACAGCCAGGGGCACTTACTTCTTTATGAATATTTTGCAGGAGCCACACTTAAGACAGTGCCCTCTTATGACTTACTGCTTTCTAGGAAAGAGCAGTGCAACAGTGGCCTCAGAGCAGAGCTAAGCACATTCATTTTTTCCTATATTAGACAAAAGGAGTAGGCAGCAATCATGGTAGTTTAATTTACTTTCAATTTGTCATATCATGTCCTCTCTGTATCCCCCAGTTCTTGCTGTGTGTGTGTGTGTGTGTGTGTGTAATATATGAATATGTTATATATATTACGAATTAATAAAGGAATGTGTAATTCTGGACACACACTGGGAAAACTCCCAATAAGGGTTTCCTTTCAATGGTCCTTTGTCTGCTTTAAGAGTAACCTGGTGCAGGGCTGGGGATACAGTCCAGTGGCACAGCACCTGCCTGGCAAACACAAGGCCCTGAGTTTGATTGCCTGTATCACTTGCCCACAAAAGAAAGCCTGCCACAGGGGAGGATCCCAAGATACTCTCCTCGGTGTGGTGCAATATTTATTACGTTTATCATTGTACATTTAAGGTCACCAAATGTTTGCTACATTGCTCTCCTCTAGCTGGTTTGAGTATCACAGGGGCTTGATTACTGTCCTTCAAGATCAGAACTTATAATCTAAAAAGATCAAGAATTTGAAATCTTCCAAAGATAATGCACAGGATATCTTCTAGGTAAGGCAAGAAGTTGATTTTTCATCTGTATCTTCTTACTGCTTAATGCTAGCCCTGGGGCCCTGAGACCTGTGCAGAGTAATTACTGATTGATCTTCAGGAGCATTTTAATATCTTTCAGTCTCTGAAGTTGATTGTCTTCTTTACCTAGAGCTTAATAAACTGAACATGAAACAAGAAGTCATTGTTAATATTATCATTTGAGCCTACAATTTCAAATGCCTTTAGGCTGGGGAGATAGCTCAGCGGTCTAAGCGCCTGCCTGTGAAGCACAAGAACTGGGGTTTGATCCCAGTATCACATGCCACACCAGCTCCACACCGAGCTGGCCATCAAAACCAGGCATAGTGGTACATGTCTGTGATCCCAGCACTGGGACGGCTGAAACAGGAGGATCACCGTAAGTCTGAGCTGTATAGTAAGACCCCCAACCAAATACATAAATTAAAAAAAGACAAAAACAAAAATAAAATACCCTGAAAATTATAATCTACAATTGTTGTACCAGTTTACATTCCCACCAACCATGGAAAAGCATTTCTTTTGCCCCACAACCCCTCCAGCATTTGTTATTGGTTGATTTCTTGATGACAGCCATTCTTTCTGGGGTGAGATAGAATCTCAGTGTTTTTTTTTTTTCAATTTGCAGTTTCTTAGATGATCAGTGATATTGAACTCTTTCATATATTTATTTGCCATTAGTATTTCTTCATCTGAGAAGTGGGTATTTATTTCAGATGCCTGTTTTTTGGTTGGGTCTTTAAATTCAGGAGGTCTAACTTTTTTTCAATTCTTTCTATGTTCCACAAAGAAGTACTTTACTTGAGGAATGCTGACTAATTCTTTTACCCATTGTGTGGGTTGTCTTTTCACTTTGTTGTGGTGATTTCTTTTCATGTGTGGAAACTTTTATTTATTTATTTATTGTTATGAGCAGAATAAATTCACTGAGGGAAAGAAAGCTCCCATCCAAGAGAGAGACAGGATGGGGGCCCAAGCGGGTAGTTCCCCATGTGGAAACTTTTTAATAAGATGAGATCCCAGTTGTTGAATCCTTGAAGTATTTCCTGTGCAGGTTGGTTTTTGTTCATGAGCTGTCTGCCTACCCCTATGTCTTCAAGATTTCCTCCTACTTTCTCTTCTAGTTGACTTAGTGTTTCTGTTTTAATGTTTAGATCTTTAATCTATTTTGACTTTAGGGCCAGCCAAATAGCTCAGCAGATTGAAGCACCTACAAGCAGGCACAGGGTCCAAGGGTTCGATCCCCAGGGATATGCTGAGATGGCAATTGAGTGTGGGTGTGGTGGTGTGTTCCTGAAATCCCAGCACTTGGGAAGCCGTAAACAGGCAGATCACTTCGAGACTGATCTAGTAGCCAGACCCTGAACACCTTGTAGACCCATCCTTAAAATATTATATATATATAATTTTCTTTTACTTCAGTGCATGCTGATAGACACGAGTCTAGTTTTAGTTGTCAGCATGTGGAAAGCCAGTTTTTCCAGCATTATTTGTTAAAGAGTCTATCTGTCCTCTAGTGAATATGTTTGGCCCCTTTATCAAAGATAAGGTGGCTGAGTATTTTTGTAGCTGAATGACATTCAAAACTAGAAAGATACTTAGGTGCCTAAGATAAGTTTTCCATGTACGTCAAGTTAAAATTTGTTAAATTGGCTGAAATACAAAATTAACACATGTAATTTTCTCTGGGTAATCTGAAATAACCAAAGCCATTCTGCTAACTTGTTTTATTTAGTAACTGTGATACATAATGAAGAGTTTATGTCAATATGGTAATAGTATGAGCAGACCCAACAAGAAAAGTGAAACCTTACCAAGGCATTAGAAGTAAGTAATGAGCTGGAAACATAGCTCAATGGCATGAGTACCTGCCTGACAAGCATGAGGTCCCGGGTTCAATCCCCAGTACTGCAAAAAAGAAAATAAAGATGGGGTTACTCAAGAGACCAGGATACTACTAAATTTATCTTGTTATTTATTCAATAGAAACTTAAATCACCATATGATTTTTAATTCTCAATAAAATTAACATTCAGTAAAATATAGTTCCTCAGACACAATGAAAACATAGTCATCCAGAGCCTCCCTGAAATCTTTAAAAGCTATTAAAACTACTCAGTCTAATGTGAGTTTCCATTAACTTCATAAACACTTACAGGAAAGAAACGTTTTGGTAAATTTAGCACATTGATTTTTGGCAAATTGGCTTCTGGCAAACTGTTGTTTTTTTTTTTATATATATTGGTTGTTTCAGCATATTGATTTTTAGCAGTTTGGCTTTCTTCTGATATCTGGTGCCCTAAGACAACCAACTGTGTAATCAAAGATTCATTAATAAAATAAATGTGTATAAAGTGGCAGCTGTGGCCAGGTAGGAAATGGGTTACCTGGCGCTGACTGAGACCCGCACTGCCCTGAGGTCAGGCGATGTGCAATCTTCCAGGGAGCATGCATATTTAAATAATTATGTAGCTAGGGTTGGACTGAGTCCTTAAAATGGTGTGGAATGAGTGTACACAAGGGGAGGAAGCTTTTGTTTGTTTGTTTGGGTTTTTTTTTTTTTTTTATGCAGAACTGGAGATTGAACTCAGGCCCTTGCGCTTGCCAGGGAAGCACTTATTCCACTTAGCCATCTCCCTGGCCCCTAAAGAATGGGTTATTTTTTTGTTGTTGTTGTTTTATTTTGTTTTTTGGTGGTACCAGGGATTGAACTCAGGATGTTGTGTTTGCCAGGCAAGCTCTTATTCTACTGAGCTATCTCCCTGGCCCTGATAGGAGGAATTTTGTTAACTTAGTTTTTAATTGAAAAATCTGTAAAGTAGAAAATGCGGGCCCCACCAGACAGCTCAGTGGACCAAAGTGCGTGCTTAGCAGACGCAGGGACTGGGATTCAATCCCCTAGTGTAAGGTGCCTTGTCCCCAGGGCATGCTGAAATATGATTAAGACTGGAAGTGGTGGTGCATGCCTGTAATCCCAACGCTTAGGAGGCTGAGGCAGGAGGATCACTATGAGTCTGAGTGAGACCCTGTAGACCCTTTATTAAATACATTTAAAAAAATTAAAAGAAAACTAAAAAATAAGAAAATGCAGTCTCTTTCTCTGCAATGAACTGGTGCCCATGTCCTCGTGTGTGAGGGGAGTGACATGAGGGCAGCAGGAGCCCATGCAGACAGGCGCTGTGGCTGACGTTCCTTGAGTCCCTAGTGATCCCCATCTGCAGGGGATCCTCAGCCTCTCTCTCATCTGCCCCAGTGACGATGGCTGTCTTCATGGTGCTGTCCCAAACCTCCCCAGCTCTCCCTCTTTGAGTTTTCAGTAGCTCCTCTCTGCCTGCTGCTTATGCCCTTCCTACCGTTGTCCCTTCGGCCATGAGCTGGTCTCCGTTATTCTCCACCTCTGTGCTCTTCGACTCTGTCACTTTCCAACTTTCTTGGGGTTTTCCGCCTTTGAGAGAACACACCAGCCAGTCGCGACATTCCTGAGCTTCCTACCTGCATCTGAGCTGCTGCCCCTCTGGGTAGCGTGCTGTTGCAGGCTGACACTCCAAGAGAATTGTTTTCAACCCCTGTGCTGTTTGAGGCCCTCTGTTCTCAGGGTCTTTAGAAATACAAGTCTCAACGGAGGTGAGCTTGAGATCACCAGCGTTTTACCTTAACTGATAGTAGAAGGAAAGCTATTATAGCTGAGAAAAGCTCTGAATATTTAGAATTTGTTATGAAAGATAACGAAGCACCAGAGAATAAAAGTCTGTGTGTGTGTGTGTATGTGTGTGTGTGTGTAACTTGTTTTATTAAAAAATCAGGAATAAGGCCTTAAGCAAAGAAAAATGTTTTTACTCATAAATTTAACAAAAAAGTTCAGACTTTAGAAGAACTGAGCTGCTATAATAAAGGATATGGACCTAGCTTTGCTTTGCTTTTGTTTTGTTTTAATTAGAAAATATTTGTTTCCTAGGGCTACTGTAAAACAAATTACCATAAACTGGTTGGAATGGCATAGTAAGAATTTATTCTTTCACAGTTTTGGAGGCTAGAAGTTCAGCATCAATTTCACAAGTTCAGAGCTAAAGTGTCAACAGGGACTGCTGGTCCTGGAGGCTTCTGGGAAGAATTTGTTTTTGCTCCCTACAGCTTAAAGCAGCTGCCAGCACCCTGGGTGCAAGGCAGCAGCATCACTCTAGCACCTGTCCCCTCTGCTTGTGTGTTTAAGTACCCTCTGCCTCTCTTAAGGATAACTGTGACATCATCTGGGCCACCAGGAGAATGCAGGATGACCTCATCTCCAGATCCTTAACTGGATCCCATTCAGAATGACATCTTTTCCCAATAAATTCACTGGATTTGTTGCCCTTAGGGCCTTGTTCAGCCTGTTACACAATGGCTGTATTGTTTCTGTTGAGCACAAAGGTTGACAGCTTCCTTTGCATTGAATTGTGGGTGTTCCATTGTATCTGTGGGTTTCTGGATGTAAACAGTGGCTTTCCCTCCTGGCTATCCTGCCAGAGGCATCCACCCTCAGGATGGGACTCCTGTATTACTTTCACAGTTGTCTGCCTGCAGAACAGCTGACCCGAGACAGTGCAGGAAAGTAATTCCCCGTGTCAGCCCATCCTGGGCAGTTTAGCAAGAGCCTGCTACCACAGGGGAGGCCTGGGGATATAGCTCACTGCAAAGGCCCTGGGTCCAACTTCCAGTATTTATTTATTTTTATTTTTTATTAATTTTATTGAGAAAGAAAAAGCAATGAGACAGTTTCAAAACAAGTTAGTAAGACAGTTACAATAATTAATACATTGCATATTGTTGTCTTCGTAGTATTCAGAAGACAAGATGCAGACATGATATCTTCTCTAAACACCATTAGTACAAATCTTTCTTCTCAAGAGAAAGTAGCTGCATATCTATTCTATTTTGTAAATACATATATATATATATATATATATATATATATATATATATATATCCCCTTTTTTGTTTAGTTTTATCAGAGAAGGGTATTCCATTGCCATTCAAATATTATAGGAGCATGATTATCTTTTCTACTTTAGAATTCCAGTCTGTTTTCCTTTACATTAACCTATGTATGCAGCAATGTTTGATATTTATTGAGGGCTCTGCATTTTCCAGTCAGGTTTTACTTTGTTTTGTTTTCTGGAAAATGCAGAACCTTCAACAAATATCAATCATTGCTGCATATGTAGGTTAATGTATAGGGAAACAGGCTGGAATTCTAAAATAGTAAAAACAAAAATACTAATGTTAGGTAGATGCATGAATTTATATCAAAATTACTTTTAACTGTTAGGTTAAAATTTAATTTAAAATAAATTTTAAATGCCCATTTATTCTGAATATTTTTTGAGACAGCCACAGAAGTCGGAGAGAATTCTTTCCTCAGAGTCTAAGAGGTTCACTAGATACTATGAAAGGGAAAGAATTTGTTCAATAGGAAGGAAAAACCTGGATGAGAAGCAGAACAAAGAAACAAGGGAGAGAGACACACTTATACACATAGGCAGGCTGATTTGGATAATTATACTGCTAATTTCTGCTGGTCTTTGAAAAGAGCAGTTAATGCTTAATACTTTTCTTTTCATTATTTTTTTTTTTACTTTTTAATTTCTGATAACGTTGTTGTTGTTGTTGTTGTTGTTGTTGGAATCAATTTTGTGCGTATAGAGCTGGTACCTGAACAACTGATTTGAAGATAGCATCATACAATACAGCAACCATTGTTGAATTTCTGTGACTTTGTTTAGGGAAATTTTGTATTGTTTCTTTACTACTATTTTGCATCTTTAAATTGTTTTTTTTTTTAATTTTTTAAAAAAGAGATTGTCCTAGATACTGGAAAAAATGTCTGTTTCTAGGGATCATCTCCAAAGGATTAATGGGATTGAAGCTTTTTATATTTATTTTCCTATTTTCATGGTTTTTCTATATTAGGCGTATCTTACACATATAAAAATTGATTACAATAATGCATTTACACTGAGATTTATGGTATACAATTTCTTCATATGCATATGATTTACAGAAATGTTTATTTATAACAAAGTAACATTCCATTCAAGTTTCATAAAGGACAATTTTAATAATGCAGTTTTTAACATAATCTCTCACCTCCCGAGAACTAATACACTTTCTCAAAGAAAAGCAAAATAAGATCTTTCTAAGAAGGTGACTTCAGGATAAAATGTGATGCGAAGTCCCTGCTCCCTCGCTGCCTCCACACTGGTCACCTGCCCAGCAGCTTCCTTGCAGCTATTGCCACAAAGCCCGTTGGAGCATTGATGGAAGCACTAGGAAGCCCTTCAGTCCCGCACTCCTGTCCTCATTCTAAGACTTGGTATTGCGATTGCATATGGAAATGAATGCAAGGAAATTAATTGATTTCTTTTCTGGTTTTTGGTTGTTAAGATAGCAGACATTGGGCCAGTCGGATAGCTCAGCGGACTAAAGTGCCTGCCTAGGCAGAGCGCAGTGGCTGGGGTTTAATTCCCAGTGTGCCATGCCAGCCCCCGCCCGGTCACTAAGACTGTGATTGAGACTGGGTGTGGTGAAGCGGGCCTGTAATCCCAGCATTTGGGCAGTTGAAAACAGGAGGATCACTATGAGCCCGATCTACATAGTGAGACCCTGTAGACCCTGTACTGAATACATTAAAAACATAAATTAAATTAAATAAAATAAAATAGCGGGCATTGGGCATGCAAGGGTGGAAGCCAAGGGTGCTGACAGCCCCTACTGCAAAGAACTCTATGATCTCAGCCTGCCTCAGTGCTTCTGCTGAGAAATGCTGGCATAAAGCAGCTCGGGAGCACCCACCCTTCTCTTGTCTCCTTCAGGTGTTGTGAGCTCCTTCCCCACCAAACTGCATAATGATATCGACTTTACAAAATACAAACTTACACCCAGAGAAGCAGCCCTATTCCAACGACCAAAATTCACTCCTCTCCCTCTTGGATAAATGAGCCTAGCAAATGCTTTTCAGGTCATCTCATCCAGGATAAAGAAAATGTCTTGCTCTCTGGACCTTAAGAATTTCTGTGAGGCTTTGGAATTATTCCTTAGGGAAAAAATTTAAGCAGCAATTAGGACAACAGGAAGATTTCCAGTGCAGCTGCTTTGGCCTCCATCTGTGTATCTACTCTTTATATCATTAGTAAAATTTGTTTTTTTAATAATTTAAGGATAGAATTGTAGTATCGTCAGTAAATTCAGTTATGGCACAGTGCCAGTACTTAGCATAATGGCACCCATAAAAATCACTTTAATAAGAGTTTGTTGAATGACTGGCTTTAATTGCACTGTTCAGTTTCATGTTCAGTGATAGATCATAAATTCTAGTTACCTAGAATTCCCCATCACATTTCCAGAGTTGTTCTGCCTTTGGACTTCCGTTTTACTTTTCCAATGGTTTTATTTTTGTTTTCTGAGGATTTATTTTCACTCATTTAATTTATTTATTAATTTACTAATTAATTCATACACAGGTGCTGGTAACATCACCAGAAAGGTACGAGGTCTTTCAGCAGTGGGAAAACAAAGCTAGAATGAAGGCAGTCTATAATGTAACTATAGGGTGGTGAAATAGCTCAGTGGACTAAATGCCTGCTTAGGCAGCTGAGGGCCTGGGGTTCGATCCCTGGCACCACATGCCATGCTGGCCCCACCTTGGGATTCCCTGACCCTGTGACTGAGTCAGGGCGCATCAGCATACACCTGTAATCCCAGCATTGGGTAGGCTGCAAACAGGAGAAGCACCATGAATCCTAGCTTTGTAGTGAGACCTCGTACAAAATACATAAACAGCCTCACAATATAACTTAACCATAGTGTTACAAATGACTGAATGCTATAGAATATACTCTCACAAAAGAAAGGTCAAAATTGAATTATAGTCATAGGAAGCAACTTGGGAAGTAAAATGACTCAACTTGTGTTCTTGCGATGGTATGGGATTTATTTTTTATCTATTGCTTAAGCTTCTAGTAGGTATATTTTGAGCATCGACTATGTGCACAGAAATACAAAATGAATAAAATGCTGTTTCAAAATCAAAAAGATTATGGCATGGTGGAGAAAATTGATCAGTAAACAAACCTGGGGCAATTTGATAAATGCCATTCAAAGGATCACAGAGCAGGGATTGATTCTGGCGAAGGGAGGGGTGACGGAGGGCAGATTTCCTGAGGGCTAACCTCTGGTTTGATGTTAAAAACTACTGACAGTTAGAACTTGGAAGAAACTGATCATGTGTTCCAGACACAGGGAACAGTGGTAGAGGGGCAAGGAGCTCCCTGAGGTTGGGAGGGCAGGGAGATATGGAGCAGGAAGAACACAGGGACAGTGGGGACACAGGAGCAGTGGACACTGAGGCATAGAACCACCATTAACAGGGTGTGTGTGTGTGTGGGTGGGTGGGTGTGTGGGTGTGTCTGTTAGGATGAACATGGAAACTTCTGGGGGAAAAGAAGTGCTCACCTGCCACTTAGTAAATATATAACATAATGTTCTGGGAAGTTTGCTGTGAGGTGAGGAGAACTTGGAATGTCCTATGGTCTAGAAAGGCTTGCATTTGAAAGAAAACAGTCAAGAAGTTATTGCTGTGGTCTAGGCAAGAATGACAAGGCTCCCAGCAACAGTGATGGATTTTCAATATAGGTAGGTGGTAAAATTAACAGAACCAGGTGATTAATTAAATGTGAGAATAAATTGGCAGGGAAGATAAAATACCACAGTTTAGGGACTCCCTGGGATATCTGAGTGTGTCTGACTCTGGGCCTGCGTATGTGATCCGATCTTGGGCTGAACGCTGAGCCAGTACTTCCAGCACCAGGGCTCCTCTGAGTGTTACAGTGACATTGGGAGAAGTAGCATTAACACTTTGGGGTCACTAGGGGGCTAATCACAGCCATTTTCATGATTGTAAAGCTGAATTCCAATTTTGAGAGAATGATCGTGGCAGGACACACAGGAGCCTTTCCTGGAAGATGATGTCATTGTCTTAGGGCAAAATCATTTGCATTAGGCCATTCCATGAGGCCAGTGTCTTGAAAACCATTATGTATACAGCTTTTGTTCTCAATTTTTCAGCCACCTTAGACATCCATTACGTGAGATCCTCTATGTGTTCTAGACATGGATGTGTTGAATTTATCCACACAAACTATTCGCAAATAGAAAAAAAGAATGATTCGAAGGAAAGGTGGATGGGCATAGATAGATAAGTAGGTTAGACAGGTAAACAAAAGCCAAGTGGATATAAATACTGTAGCAGTTACTATTCAGTACCTATTTATATTAAAAATTGTAAAGAAAAAATAGTTTACAGTAATTGAGTAAAAACATAAGCCTACCTTTATTGACACTGGCTATATGCAAAGCACAGCATTGGACACCTGCATGCTCGCCTCCCTCTGGAAGACAAAGGGCAGAGCTGTTTGCCTCTCCCATCTTCATTTGGAAGTTAGTACTTGTCAAGTGTGAATGTTCTCCAAGATCTGCTCAGGAATCATCCTATTGTTCTGCTTAATTCTAGTACAATGACTGTGAAGTAGATATTTGCTTTAAAAGGATATGGTCATGGATGCCTAATATATATATTCCCAGGTTGCACCACTCCGAAACAGAGAAATCAGACTTCTCACACAATCCTGTGTGATCCTGAACTGGTTTTTCTCTTTCTCTGCTCCTTTGGAGATGGTTCCTTGAAGTCGCTGTCTGGCCCTACCTGAGCTTCTGCACCATTCCTGGTTGGGAACTGAGGTGCTCTTGGTCCTCCTGGGGAGGCGTCATGATGGCCAGCCAACACATTGTCCATGTGGAGCTGCTCATGAGGACAGCTTCAAACAATAAAGACATCGTGCCCCAGCCTGCAGGAGGCTCGCCGAGCCCAAACCTGCACCTTCTGCGGAGCAAGCTGGAAGTCTTCACCCACAGACAGCGGCCCGTGCTCAGCTAACCATGAAAATGATTTGCACTGAATCAATAGAACCCAACTGTACTGCAAAAGAGTAGAATGGAGTAAAAGATCAGCTCTTGGAGGCTGAAGTTTTAAGTAATAGGAAATAAATAATGCAAATCTAAGCTTTGGGTGTTTAATCAGGTCCGTACTGGGACTTCTAAGAGAATAGATTTGGCACAAGGTCTCATTGTGCAGCCCAGATTCACAGTGATCCTCCTGTTTTAGCCTCCCCGGTGCTGGGATTATAGCTGTGCACCACCACACCCAATCTCAGTAGCCAGCACTGTGTGCCCCAGGCAGGACAAGTGCAGCATTGCCAGGGATCAAACCCCATCCTTGTGCTTGCCAGGCAGGTGCTTAGACCACTAAGCTACATCCACAGCCCCTTAAGAGCATAGTTCTCAGGCACCTCACCTGCCTTGTGTGTCCTAGGACCCTAGTCTTATGCTGCCAAATGTGCCAGAAAGTATTGGGACCTCATTTGGCTACTGTCATGTACTTTAGAAGTTTTGCCTTTAGGAAGAAAATCATAACACTTAGTATTCTTTTGAAAATGACAGATTCCCAGCATCTGCCCAACAGAGTCAGAATCGGATCTGTTTAGTGAAAAGACCTGCCAGTCAGATGCAATTTGAGTCACTTCTAGGGTGGTCTTTATTTTCCCGTTTTTTCATGTATGTAGAAAGATGTGATCCTCCCACGCTGCCCCTCACTAATGTCTTCAGAAAGCTGGAACCAGACTGATTACAGACCTTTGTTGCTACAAAGGGACAACAGAATGTGCTTAAGGGAGAAGAAAGAGCCTTAACTATGAATTCTTTTTCTTGTGACGGCTATTTTTTTTCCTTTTACCTTTCAAAAAGGTGGCAAGGTGACATCTACTTAGAATCTATTTAATTGTAACTTTCAGAATGCTGAAATAGTAATACCTCAGGAAATTCTCAGTCACAATTCAAAATGTTTGGAAAAGCAGAATATGAAGTGTATTGTCAGGGGAGGGGGAAAGTTGGAATTGTGAATAATCTGCCTGGCCTACTGATTGCGCTCTGTGACAAAAAAGGATGTCCCAGGACAGATTCTAGGCTGTGATTTCTATTTTTCTGAGATCCGTTCATTGTGATCAGGGTCTTTCTTGGTACCCACAGAATTTATGGTCTCGGGAAAAGCAAAGAGTGCTTTGTTCTTTTGTAAAGTGGTAGGCTCAGGTGTAAGTAATTTGATTATAATCCCTGGTGATAGTACTCCAAAAACAGGTTAAGGACCTCCCCCAAAGCAGCATCCTATGTGACAATTAAAAATTGTACATGTATGTGCACATACATCACTCTGTACCTACTTGTAAGTATGTGTGCATGAATGTTTATTCACAACAGAATGCATAATAAAGTCATGTGAGTCATAAAAATTAATTGTTTGGTTATCAGGTAAGAATTGACCTTATTTATTTTTGCGGGGAATTACTTTAACTTCCTCTTAGAATTTTCAGGTATCTTGATTAACCTTTTTAATTTAGAAAAATTAATTACTATAAGTTGGCAAAAAAATCTTTCTTTTAATTAAAAAAATATGCATTAGTTACATAACTCACATAATAGGAGTCCAGAAGCCACACGGTGTCTGGAATTGTTAAGTGTTAAATTTGCTATTCAGAAACCTGAGCCTTAGCTCCACAGGGCTGGATGTCTGGGCCATCTGGAATCCAGCCCTCCAGTTCTGAAGGGGTCCACCACAAACCGCCCGAGCTGTTGATTTTCTTGTTAGCAGTGAGACAGGATTTTGGAGTGGTTGGGAGAACTGGGGCAAATGGATTAACTCATAATTCTTATAGTTAAAAAGGATGCATAAAACATACAATTTTTGTTCCATAGAATGTTGTGAGAAATACAGGTTTCAGGAACAAGTGAGGCTTGCAGAAACTCTGGGCAGCAATCCAAAACAAGGCAACTACCTCACCCCAGACAGATTTGAAAACATCTCCTTTTATTAGGAAGAATTTCATAATCACCTTATAAAAGAGAACTCAATAATACAGAGTTCTTTTTCAGGGACATTTGACTTCCCGAAAAGTAAAAGATATTATTTCTTTGCAGTGCTAAGTTCCCCAGGAGACCAAGGTAGCATTTGACCGCTACCACAGTGATGACCATGAGGAACTTATAACATGACTTCATTGCTACACAACCCAAGTACAAAACTTTTCCTGTTTTCCTGCATCCCCTTGTCACTTGTCACATCTTTGCAATGGGAAGCTCCTGTGAGCCAGAGACCATGTTTTGGTTCATGTTTATCTCTTTCACACAGCACTTCTAGATTATAGACCCTCGAGGAATAATTATTGACCTTAACATGCATATTACAGATCAAGAAGAGTGAATTCAAAATATGCTTACACTAACAATATTATACTGTCATGGAATAGATACCCTACTTCTCCAGCTGTGCTACTTGGAGTTAAATCTTCCCAAGGACCATATATGAATTTGCATAGATACACCATCAGGCTGGGTTTCAGAAAATCCTAAGCCTACTGCAACCTTGCTGAAACCTGCAAGTTGCATGATTTTAGACAAAGCTTACAGGTTCTTTCATCTGCTATCAAATGCAATTAATACTGCTTAGCCAGAGTCCCTGTTCAAGTTGTTGGGAGAACCAAACCAAATATCACAAATAGGAAAGTGCTCTGCAGGGGGCGTGGTCTGAACGAGGTAGGCTTAATGGTATGATTGTGACTAAAATCTCCAAAAATGATGGGTTGCTCTGGGGTTTTCAGTCATAAACCACACTGGCTATAAGTCCTTTGAACTCAATAGCACCAAGACAGAGGGGAGATTTGATCTGACTCAGGGATCCTAATTCTGTCTGGGAGATGCTATGTGTGTGGACAGGTGTTCCGTGTTAGCACTGGGATACAGACGTATATCCTGGTCGCTGACCACCAGATTTCCAAGCCAAAAGGAATGAAATCTCAGTCATGGACTCCAGCTTCCCCCCAGGCAGTATATTCATGCCTTGTTTCATCCTTTTGGATAATTTCTGGAGATATCTAGGAAAGCCTGTGAGCCTATGTGCTAGGGTAATGGGCCTATATATTGGAGCATGGCCATTGATAACTCTTTTTGATGGATAGGTAGTCCCATTTTCTCCAACTCTATTAAGAGTCATTTTAGTCATCAGTTTCCTGCTGGGTTTATTCTATTAAAATTCTAATCAATTTCTGTTAGCTCCATGAACTGAATCCTCTTAGTGTCCTACTACAAGGCTTCCCAGATCATTCTCCATATGTTTTAATGATTTCTTCCTCTTTTGGTCAAGAATCTCTGAAAACTCTTTTGACAACGTGAGAAGAAAAAAGAAAGATGCTTATTCACAAAGTCATATCTCTATGTCTGGAATGAGATTTTTCAGAACAATTGGAGCAAATAACTCAACTTTCCATGGTGCACACAGTGGTGTTAAATCTCCCCAATGCTTGGCAATCTCCACTGCCTCTCACATATTCTGTAATGTGGTTTGGGAATATTTCTCCCAAAGTGCTTTTGCCATGAAGTAAAAATAGCTTTGGCTGCCCACTAAATAGAGTTCTTACAAAGAGACTTTCATTATTCATTGCTCACTTTTCTCCAGGGCTGCCCACCAGAGACCTCAGCAGATCTCACACGTAGGTACTTCCATGCCTGACCTTCCGAGAGTGCTGTGGGAGGAAATTGAGAAAGTAGGCCTGCCTTGGCAATGTCATGCCCTACTTAGCAGACTGAGTGCAGAGAGTTCACCGGCCTGAGTTAGAATAGCTCATGCCAGGGGGTTCAATTTGATCATCATTATAACACTCTGAGAATAAAGTTCAAGACTGTAAAACAACATCTGTAAAACCTAACTGTATCATGTTTTACCCAGCAAAGAAACTGGATACTAGCTTAGTGAGATAGCTCTGTGGACTAAAGCGCCTGCTTGGGCAAGCTTAAGTAAGCTCAGGGACTGCAGTTCAATCCCCGGCACCACAAACCTCCAGCATGGGCTGAGCTGTCCACAAGGAAAAAAAAAACTAAAAAGAAGAAACTGGATAGTTAATGTAAATATTTCTTTACAAATGCCTTTTCAGTGTTTTTGGCTGCACAAAAGTCCTCTTTTAGAGTTTCCAGATATAGGACCAAATTGTACATTTTTGGTACAATGTGATTCTCGTGTATCTATTAGGGTTGAGCACACGTAATCTACGTTGTTTCTGACATGGGCAGAGTCCACGGGCCTCAGAACTTACATGGTGTAGGCCTATTTCTAGGCACACAGCAATGACATTGCTAATGATCCTCATGTTTGATTTATCCTATCTTTGCAGTTTACTTCAGCCACCCATTTTCTTCACTCCATCTGACCTAAGCCCCAGGAATGAAAAGAGAAAAGACATAGTTGTTGCTCTCCTTGAGCTCACAGATCTCTTTTAGAAGTGCTGTGCAGACAGTGTTGTGCAGAGCCCTGGCAGTTTGAAGGAAGTCAGTGTGGTTTCTAAAGGAACTCTGTGGAGCCCATAGACTGAGAACTCTGCCTCACATTGTCCTGAGAGACAAAGACTGAAGGAGATACAGAGATATGATAAACACTGTTAAAATATTGGCAATTGCTAGTAACATCTGACCTTAAATTTGTCTTATTTAACTCTGAGTTGATCTTTATTTAAAATTTACATATACTCCCTGTCATCTTGTGAAAGTAATTAAGATACTTGAAGTATCTAAGGCAAACCATCTTTCTCTTTTAGTAACTGCATCCTGAGACAAATTTCTCTAGGGATTTACATTTTATTATGTGTAAAGAACAAACACTACCTGTTGTGTGATGAATGCCAGAGTGTGTGAGGGGGGTGGTTAATAGCTTTGCTAATGGGATAATGAATGATGTTTGTGCTTCTAACCAACAGGATAACTATCTAATTTGTTAATAATCTAAGATCTTGCTATGACTCAAAATGGAAATACTATGTCATTAGAGGCAGGAAAACAAACAGGATAAATAAATTCTTAATGGATGCAGGGCCTTATTCCTGGCCAATGAGAACCGAAAGAAAATGATCTCTGTTCAGTACGTACTGCACGGCAGAAACTGGTGGCGGATGCTTGGAATGGTTGACATGGTATTTGTCTTCAACTCAAGGGGCCTCACACATGGTTGAATGTAGGGTAGACACATAACTCTTAGATGTGGGATTTGGTAGCATGTTAGTGTAAGGAAAAAATCAAAGAAAACAAATAGGAACTCTTCTACTTGAATGTGGTCCCCAAGAACACATCATATAGAAACAAATAGTTACATCAAGCCTTGTAAGGCTTTATGAGAACTACAAGAATAAGGAAGGAGAGAGGGTTTCATGTAGTGCCCTCGTGGGCTAGCAACAAAGTGGCAAGGGCCTTGAATAACAAATCAGCTCCCCAAATGATAAAACCCATCTTCCTTTCTGCTTTCCAGTGCTTACAACACTGCACATCACAGTCACTGGTGCAATGTGTAGAACTGAATGACCTGCTTATGCAATGAAAACATTATATGAAGAATAGATACACTACGGCCATACCACCCTGAACGCGCCCAATCTCTTCTGAAGAATAGATACAAACCAGGTGCTAAGAATAGTCTAGAGGACAAAGAATGTCAGTACTAAAGGACCTTGTACGTTAATTATAGGAATGTGGATTATATTCTACAATTAAGCATTTCCTAAAATATGTTTCTTGAGGTGTCAGACCTAAGGAATGTTAAGGCTCCACTCAAGGTTCACCCATTAAATAAATTTGGAAAATACTGGATTAAGGTACAGTCTGTTTGGGCCCTTATTCTGATCATATGCATTAAAGGCCCTAAGAGGAGTTTATACTGTTCTACGAGCTCCTACAGTCCTGAACCCTCTTCCAATGCAAGTTCCTTACAGGCCTAATGTTCCCATAACACATTTTATAAAATCTGTGCTAAGCAATAGAAAGGTATTAAAGATATTTCAGCGGGGTATTGAAAACTTTTCTTTTTCTTGGGAAGCTAAGGGGGTGAGGCAAAATTTGAGGTAGGGGTATTATAATGAAGTCAAGTGCAGCAGTTTAGCCAGGAGATAATGATAGCATGATACCTAGAATAGAGTGGTGCAAGAGACGCAAATGATATGTCAGAGACAGACCTTATGAGGGCCATCACTGTAGTTACACAAGCTGTGACCAGGTCGGTGGCTGAGCGGGTCGTAAGGCCCTGAATCTAGCCCACATTCCTTGCTACCGTGCAATGGATCCAAGTGCAAAGCCACATCCACCTGGAGAAGAAGGCAGCCAACAGCTGTGTCTCTGGTGGATGACTGAAAAGATGATGAGAAAGAGCAAGAGAGTGTAAATGGATGGAACTAGAAAACATCCTCCTAAGTGAAATAAATCAGAGCCGCATGTGCAAAAAAAGAAAGAGCAAGATAAATGTCCGAGGTGACTCATTCTTTTGTCTACAGGGTTGTATTATCCAAAAATCTTAGTTTTTCTCCAAAGTCTTTATAGTACTTCTAAAAGTAGCACATCAGAAATTATTATCCCTGGGGAAGGAATCATGAATGTGCAACTCTACTTCTTGGAACTCAGATATTTTTATCTTTACCATATTTGAAAATTTACGTAGTATCACAACAGAAAGGCTGTCACCAGGACCTTGAAACAAAACTTACAGAACCCATGCCAGTATCATAAATAAATGAAGTGTGTAGCAGGCTAAGTGTTTCTCGTATTAAATTTACAGGAAAGTTCTTCATTTACAAAAGGAAATGTACTCCCTTCCATTAGCCTTTAACTAAACAGTCCTCTCCATTTATATTTCATAAGCATTTTTGATAGAAACATGAGTAATGAGAAGTATTTCTCTAGTCTAAGAAAAATTTCTGCGCAGTAATGGTGACAAACCATAGCTGACACAGCTGCCATCTAGAGACATAGTAAAAGCTATAGGGCCAGTTATTTTTATTTTGTTGGAGAAGCTGGGAATTTGAATTTTCATGTGAAATTTTTTGTATGGCAAATATTGGGAAAAATTTCCACAATATAGTATATGGGCCAAATGAAAGTCTGTCTCTGGGCCGCTGGCTTGTGATCTCCACTTTCATTAGTTCATATGCGCAATTGTACACACACAGGGTCTAATTCTTTAAGATGATAGTATGAAATTCATTTTTAAGTACAAAAAGTAATAAATAACCTGCTAAGTTTCCCTGCAAACCTATATTAAATTGCTGGAAAAGAAGATAAAATCCATGACTCCTGTGCTAATAATTAGAAAATTGTCCTTATTTTACTTTTTTTTTTTTTTTTTTTTTTTTTTTTGGCAGTACCGAGGATTGAATTCAGGCACTTATGCTTGCCAGGGAAGCCCTTCTTCCACTGAGCCATCTCCCTGGTCCCACTGTCCTTATTTTTGCATTCGATTTTTGACTATGGAAAGGCCAAAACCTGTGGTGCCTGGTGGAAGGATTAGTGCTTAAATCCACATGGCATCAACGGGGAAGCAAGGCATGAGACTCTGCCAGGATGAAAGTAATAGAAAATGTGAGGCCTGGTGCTGTGAAATACTCATGCACATTTTCCATTGACATTCATACCTGGTGGATTGCATTTCACCATGAAAGGAATGTGGGATAGTACATCACCATGCCCTGATGTCAGGGAAATTATGGAGCAATGCAGAGGGATTTAGTCCTGTAGCTGACATGATACCACACCTTGGTTCACGACAGAACTCTCTTAGTGGCACACACACACGTGAGCACATAGATTAGCTCCATCTGTTCAAAAGGGGAAGTTAGCACATGGGTGGTAATCACCACCCTTGTGAAGAGTCTTTCAGGAGGTGCTTAGTTCCTGCTGATGGGGAAGATTAGAATAAAGTAAGTTTTATGAATAGAAATTGATGAGCAGATGAGCCTGGGAAGAAATGGAAATGTGATGAGTTGAGGAGCTGATGCATACCTCTCTGCAGGGGGAAAAAAGCTTTAAGAGATGTCAAACTGGAAAAATATTTTATCCTAAAGTCCAAAGAAAGATTTGGACAAAACTGGAGTATTGCAACCACTGTCCAAGTGAATGAGTAAAGCCGCCAGTGAGCAGTTGTTGGTTCTAAGCATGATGAGGAAAATGACTTTATTGTCCTGAGATGCCAACTTCATCCATGCCTGCATTCAGCCACCACATATCTATTAAGAACAACAACAACAACCACAAAAGAACTAAATATGTGCTAGTGCTATGTTAAAGGTTGTAGCTCCAACAGTTGAAAGAAACAACACCCTGCAGAAGATAGACTGTAAGTGCAAGGAAGGGTCTTTTCAAAGGGGTTATAAGCTGATTTTGTCTGGGCAATTCCCTAAATTAATCAATGGCTTAAAGGGGTAAGAAACAAGTTCACAGAGATGAATAGTGTGACTTATTGGCCCAGCAACTAGTGCCTCCCTCAAGGACCAAGGAGCATTCTCACTTGGAGTGTTTTGGGGTTACTTCCCTGGAAAAATGACCTTGCAGATAGGCATTTCAGAGCAAAGTTTCACCACATTTTTACATTTCCTCAAGGGATTGGCAATCATAACATTTAGTAAGTGTGTGTTTTTATTTCCAAATAAATGGCTTTCCCTGTGAAGAAGGGCTGCTCCAAAAGGCTGCTCCAGGCCTACTAGACACCCTTCTTTCCAAAAGGTTACCTACCCACCTATCTTTGTTTCTTTCCTCACTTCCTTTTCTTCTCTATGTCCCTGAAAATCCCTTATTTTTTCCTCACTTATTTCTTCCTTCTTTCATTCATTTCCATTTATCCTTCATTGCTCTTTCAGTTCCTGATTTCAGGCTTCTTATCAAATAAACCATCCTATAAACTTATTAAGTGTAATAAGTGTGCACTTTCTCAAATATTTGATTCAATGAAATCGGAAATAGGCAGAGCCTGTGTATTCTAGGTCCACGGATCTTATCCTCCTGAACTGCACCTTGTAAGCAGCATCAGGAAGGCCGAGTAGGAGGGGACCGGAAGCTCTCACCACCCACACTTGATTTCTTCATGCTAATGTGTGATTTAACTGAAAGGAATGAATACCATGAAACCCAAGGCTTAGTCTTGCTCTCCTGCCATAGGAAATACAGGGGATAGTTCAGGTTAATTTTAGTGCAATGTTTTCACCTTTGAAAAAGTTTATCTTCAGGAGTTGCTTCTCCTTTGAGACCTACCCTTGCATTTCCAGCTCCCTTGTAGGTTTTCTTTTCATGAGCACAGCAGGAAGCACTTGTCTTCCAGGAATGCAGTAATCTGAGTTCTCAGGCAAAAAGGTCTTAGCTCCAGCCTCAGCCTTTAGGTCCACTCTTGAGTCTTTCTTGGAGAAGATAATTTCTGTATTTCTCTGTAAAGAGGAAATAAAGTGCTTTCAACCTCCCTGTTACCTTGGACGGATTAAGCATTTAATGTTTATGAAGCATTCCAAAGATTAAAAAGTAGTGAGTAAATACAGCATATATTCCAAAACAGCTGTTTGTTTTCGTTTTTTTGTTTTTTTCTTTTAAACTCAGAATTCTGGAAAACATCTGAATTAAAATCTCTGAAATATTACATCTATATCCATATCTATAGCTGTGCCTATACCTACCTATCTCTACCTATCTACATGCATTTCTGAATTTAGATGAATTTCTCAATGTATTCTTTCTTTCAAGCACAAAATCCAGCTTCAAATTGTACAAATAACTCCTTTGAAATATTGAGATGACTTTTAATAAGATGATATGAGACTCAAAAGCTTACCTGTCTAGACCTGTTTCCTCACCAAAATGAATAAATTGGACCAGAATGATATATAAGCTTCTAGTTGCTCTTAAAGTTTTTTCTTTTTGTTTGTTTGTTTTTTGGCCCCACCAGGAATTGAACTCAGGTCCTTGCGCTTGCTGGAAAGTGCTTATTCCACTGAGCCAGCTCCTGAAGTTTTTAAATATATAGGCTCTTCTGGGAATGGTAGAGGTAAAGAAAAGAATATTCCATACCCTGAACTTCCTCTGTGTGTATGAGAACATGGCATTGACCAGGAGATGCTCTACAGCGGGTGCCTTCCTCCCCCTCCCTTCCTGTGTGTCAGCCAGAAATGACAAGACCCAAGTACACATAGGAAGTCCCAGCAGCACTGTCTACACTCAGTCTTAAAGGTACACCGTGCAATAAATACACATCCTTATTAGAACGGATTCAAAGTCTATCCTTTGTAGGCGATGACCGCTCTAGTGTTATTTTCAAGTATAATGAAACTGATTATAATGTTAGGAATTTATCAAAGGGCTTTCTAAGCTTTGTCACCTTATAATGCAAATAGGAAATGATGATATCTGTAGAATATCTTTCGGGAAGGAGAGAAGTGAATGCCAGCAAGAACTGAATAGCTTAGCGGGCACCCTTATGTAGCCACATTCATTCACCAAAGACCTAAGAAGCAGTACTGCAGCACAGCTGCCACCTGCTTGCTCTGTGCAGTTGGACATTCTGGCTTGTTTTCAATGGTTTTGTCTTTAGATTTTTTCCTTGCTCAAAATCTGTCGTCTACTCTTAGTAACTAATTTAAAGATAGCAGCACCAGCAAGATAGTGTATTGGTCTAAACCATCTGCTTAGGCAAGCTTAGGCAAGCTCAGGGGACTGCTGTTCAATCCCCAGCACCACAGGCATGCCAGCCCCACCCTTAGGGTGGACTGAGCAGGTCAAAAATGAAAGAAAGAAAGAAAGAAAGAAAGAAAGAAAGAAAGAAAGAAAGAAAGAAAGAAGGAAGGAAGGAAGGAAGGAAGGAAGGAAGGAAGGAAGGAAGGAAGGAAGGAAGGAAGGAAGGAAGAAAGAAAGAAAGAAAGAAAGAAAGAAAGAAAGAAAGAAAGAAAGAAAGAAAGAAAAAGAGAAAAGAGTATACAATATATTCACCATTGTTAGCCTCCTACCATCTTTCTTTTGAAAATTTGTTTTTTCTCTTTAAAATAAAGAAAAAAAAACCTGTCATCTAGGCCTTGAGACTTCAAATAATGTGAGGATAAAAGAGAAAGACATCTCTGTTAAACTTCACCTTCTTTAGAAGAATAGCAGGTGCTAAAATAGCTCATAGCAACTGAGAAGATCAGAATAAAGCACACAGTCTTGGGGAATAGGAAGGTACATTGCCAGGATAGATAGAAAGTATGTGACTACCAGTTAGGAATGAGAACACTTGCTAGCTGGAGCTCTGACCTAGATGAGGAGCATTCTGCCTGGATAGTGGCGATTGACTGATAATAACAGCTCTTGGGAGAACTTCATCTCAAAAGTCTGAGGCGATGTGGAAGAGTCTGAGGCTGCATCCTGCCTTAATTGTGAACAGCAAAATATAGATATTTACTATGGTTCTCAGGCGGAGTGGCAGGGTGGAACAGGCATGATGCACACGCCACATGCTTGCCGTCCTCGCCCCATATGCATTGAAATGGCAGTGCTGAGGCTAACCAAGGGACATGTTTGAATTGTGTTCAGAGGAAGAAAAATATAGCCATGTCCATGGCAAGAGCAAGCGTTGTGATTAGAGGCAGCACATGGTGGTGGATTGAGACACAAATCTCTGCTGAGCCTGAATCCCAATTCACTTCTGTATGGCTCTGGTTCTAATGTGTAGCATCGGGATGATATTTAAATCTTCCTTCTGGGGCTGGTGTAAGGATTAGTAGCTTATACGAATTCAGCACTTAGAAAGTACCTACATCTGGTCAACCAACCTCTCAGATACACAGGAGACAACAGAGAAAGCAAGACCGTGCAATCCCCTTTCCTGCCATCAAAATCAGGGAGAATCATTTTGTGTCCAGAAGGGCAGAGAAAACTGTGAGAAAGAGCTAGAGACTGACAGGTGCCAGAACATAGCTGGAGAGGACCTAGATGTGCTCATGAGTTTAGGTTTTACAGTGTTGAGTGCTGGAAGATATTACAGTCATGACCTGTATGTAGTCTAGTGACAGGTTTTGAGCAGTAGAGAAGAATATGAAAGATGTCCAAAGATGGGAGATGGTCAAAAATGGTCCCAGTTATCAAAGGAAGAATGCTTGATTGTAGAAGCACGCTGGTATCTTGATGTGGGTCCAAAGTCTCACTTGGGTAGGAAATTTCAAACAGATGGTTCACACATGCTGTGCCGTTGGCTGGGTCGGGCAGGGGAAAAACGCGTAAGCCACCATGGCAGACTGACTTGGGTGCAGACCCACACTCTAGCTCTTCCTGGCTGGCCGGCCTTGTAATACAAGTTGTTTAGCTACTGAGCCTCATTATCTGCAGGCGTGGGATAGAGTGGGCAGCCCTGCAGGCTTCCTGGGAAAAACAGTGACAGTCAAGCAGAGGCTTGGGCAAAACTGACATGCAATAAATGATACTGGAATGGGCTGAGATCCCTTATCAAAATGCTTAGAACCAGAAGTGTTGTGTATTTAGGAATATTTGCATGTACTTGTTGAGATACAATGGAGATGTTGCCCAAATCTAAACATAAAATTCATTTATTTTATATATATGCTCTCTACATATCCCCTGAAGGTAATTTTACACAGTATTTTTAGTGTTTGCCTGTATTTTGACCAGAATCTGCTCCATGAAGTAAACCTGATGTGGAATTTTGCATTTCTGTTGTCATGTCATAGATCAAAACATTTCTGATTCTGTGTATTTCAAATTTCAAATTTTCATATTAGGGCTGATGAACCAACCTATATAACCAAAGAGGCAGCAAAATGTAATGATTTAAACAAGGATCAATGAACTTTTTCAGCATAGAATTAAATAGTAAACATGTTAGGGTTTGTCGCCTCTGTGTTCTCTGCCTCAGCTACCCATCCCTGAGTTTGTACACTAAAAGCAGCCAGGGGCCAGGGATGCAGCTCAGAGTTAGAGCACTGCCTGGCAAGTGAGAGGCCTGGGGTGTCATTCCCTGTACCAAAACCAACACAAACAAGCAAAACAGTAAAAGCTACCACACAAAAAACACTAATGAGGGCCAGGGAGATGGCTCAGTAGAATAAGCACTTCCTTGGCAAGCACAAGGGTCTGAGTTCAATCCCCAGTTCTGCCAAAAAATAAAAAAATAAAACAAAATACACTAATGAATAGGCATTGCTCCACCAGTAAAACTTTATTCATAGAGACAAGCAACCCAATTTGGTCCTCAGGCTGAAATGTGCTGATCCCTGCCTTAGAGCTTACGAACCCCAAACCAGCCTTCAACTCACTTCTGCTGTCTCATGGATGGAATAATAGTTCTCATCTCATAATCTGGTTGCTATAAAGCTGGGCATGGTGGTGTGTGCCTGCAATCTCAGAACTCTGGGAGGCTAAGGCTGGAGGATTGCAAATGCCAGCCCAGCCTGGACAACTTATCCATTTTAGAAGAATCTATCCTGAAATTTAGATGTTTTAAAAAAGGATAGAGATGTTACTCACCATGAAGACCTTAGGTTCCATCCTCAGTACATTAAATAGAGATGGAGACGGCTATAATGAAAGGCGGCGCTGTGTGGAGCTCTCACGGCCAGTGTTAGGGCCTAGAGGAGAAACCACTTTCTGGGAGGTAATATTCAATAGCATTAAATAAAAACCCTCCACGTAATATTCCAAAAACGAAACTATCCATGTATAGTTGATTGCATTCAATAGGAAAAGAGCAAAGTTTCCTGACCCAGGGATGAAACTCAGGACCTTGTGCTTACCAGGCAGGCATTTTTGCCACTGAGCTATACCTCTGGTCAAGATCAAAGTTCTTTAACATTTTTATATCACAGGACTGTGATATGTGAGCTGGCATCCAAAGTAAACGTAGTAAGGACCTCGATACCTGTGGGAGGTGCCTTCTACTGGAGAGTGGAAGTGGTTTGTGCAGGCCTAAGTTCATGCACTCTCCTGTCTTGCACTGTTTGGAAAATGAAACTGGTATATGGGCAAACACCCTGAGGGATAACTGGTAAAAATAATGATAATTATATAAATTACAGTTTTAAATTATAATTAGAGTCTCTTAATTTTGGTTAAAGAGTCTCATATATCTTTAAGGTTTTTAACATTATGGAATTTTTAAAACATCCCCCCGCACACATTCATTGATTCTCTTCTCGTCTGCATATGAGATTTTTTGAATCAAGGACATATGGGATTATTGATCCCTAGGCTACACACAAGTAAGGTCCTGCCAGTTTGTGAGCTCAAACCTTAGGAAATGGCGTCTGGATCCTGAGCTTTAGGTCACTGGCTATCTAATGATACACACTTGGAAATTACTGGAAAATGTTTTGCTTGTAGTCACCACAAAAGAGGTATGTGAGATCATACTATACATCTGCTAATTCTCTTGATTTAGCTATTCTAACGTAGGCATACATATAAATGTCATTTTGTATACCACACAATTTTTATTCGTGAATTTTGAGAGCAAAGGTTTGTTTCATGAGTCATGGAGCTTTTTTCAATGAGCCTGAGTAATACAGAAGATTTAGGACAAGGGATATGGGTGAATTTGGTAGAAACTCATGTTGGATTACTTATCCCAAACTTTGTCTCAAAAAGAGATTCTTTGTTTTAGTAAGGGTGTACAGGGTCTCACTACATCGATCCACCTGTGTTCAGCCTCCCAAGAGCTGGGATTACAGACACGTGCCACCAAGCTCAGCCGAGTTTCAATTGCCATCACAGCTCACCCTGGGAGTGGGCTCAGCATAGCCCATCACTGGGGATTGAACCCCCGCTGCTGCATTTGCCTAAGCAGGTGCTTTAATCTGCTGAGCTATTTTTCCAGCCCAAAATAGAGAATTTTACCTAAAAGATACTGGATAAATATTTTACTTAGTAAAATTTTATTGAATGCTTACTGCATTCTAGATGCTATTGTACATGCTAGGAATGTACCAATAAATGAATATTTATGTTTTATGGAACTTATCTTTTTATAGAGAAACACATACAGTAAATAAAAGCACATCAGTGAAATATATAATACCAAAAAACTGTAATGTCAAGAACCAATATAACACAGAAGAGGGGGACACACTTTTAACTGTGATGTCCTGAAAAAGATCATATGTATGTATGTATGTATGTATGTATGTATGTATGTATGTATTTATCAAGGTAAAACCTTGCTATGTAGTCCAGGCTGGTGTTGACCTCACTATGTAGTGATCCTGTCTCTACCTCCCAAGGGCTGGGATTACAGGCACGCATCAGTGATGCACCCAGCTTAGGATACATTAAGGGTTGAAGAGAGTGTCACATTTGAGTTTCCTGGCTCAGATGTATTGGATGTATTCTTAGATACTCTTCTAATCACTAGGGACAAGACAGTAAAAGTCTCTGCTCTGAAGCTGCATATGTATTTATATTCCATGGGAGCCAACACTAACAAATATAGAAGGCTTCTTTATGGAGTGCAAAATTTGGTCTAATAACTGTCAAAATCTACATTTTTCAACAGTCATTCATTTTGGATCCTATATCTTTCTTGGATCATCCAGGAACAGATTTAAGAACATGTCCTTCCTTATAATTGTGTTATTATGATTCACTGGGCCTGTGTTAGAAAAGCAGACAGGGCTTCAGGCTGGGCTGTCTTTTTGGTGGTACTCTGTTAGCTGTTATCACACAAAGAAATTAATCTTTCTGGCTTTTGATTAATTGCCAGGATTAAAAATTATTGATCAGCTAAAAGAGCAGAAAAACTAGGTTAAGATGCCCCATATTTTAGCAGGCTCAGGGAGAGCAGCAGTGTACATGGCTTACTCCTAAACAACAGCTCATTCCTGGCATTGTTAATGAAAACTGATACACGGGAGAAGATGGGACATCTGTTTGTTTCGCTTTGATTTCTGGCACTGCTACTTCTGTCCTATGGGAAGGCGTGGGTTAGACCTAAGGTGGCTGTAGGTATAAAGTCTGAGAGAATCATCAGTGATCACTATTCCAGATCCATACATAGCAGGCTAGAAGGGAGCATGTAGGAAAAAAAATAATAATGGAACATACACTTGAGGTTAGTAACAGTTTAGCAGATACTTATCAAGCGTGTGCCTGATTCTGGGAAAACATTGAAAAAAGTGAGGTCCTTGCCTTTGGGTAGTTCCCAGTGTGCTGAGGAAGCCAAACATGGACAAAAGTAATAGTAATTCCAGTAGATTGTAGACGAATATCCACCAAGGTGAGCATAGTTTCAGCACTCGCTGAAATTTTCTCATAGCCTTGGGCTTGGTAGTGTTTTTGGTATACAGAGTGGATATAAACTCTATACAGTTATAACTATATCTGTCTCTATCTGAACCCCTATTCCTAGTATCACAAAACCAGATGCCCCAGGGAGATAGCATCTTCAGATGTTAGAGACCCTGAAATGCCTCAATATTCTTTTCATTTATTATCCTAGCAAAGAGTTACATAGTTCTTGATTTCGTTGAATAATATTTATTTGGCACATAGAGCTGTACCAGGTGCCAGAACATCACAGTGACTAAGAGACAGACTCTCACCCCACGTTGCTCACAGTCTGGAAGGACTGAACAGAAATCAGCAGGCAAATAGGCACTCACAGTGCAGGATAATAAATGGCAACCTCGAGCTCCGCAGACAGCAGAATGAGAATGTGCTGAGGACGCTGACTGCCGACTGCGGACTCGATCTGCAGAAGGGAGGAGTAACTGCTCCGGCCTTTTGGAACCAAAGCTTCTGGGATGAGCCAGGTATATTTGTAAGACAAGGCAATCCACGGAGATACCGTCTGTGCCGTGGGATGGAAGCGTAAGAGTGTGTCACATACACCTCAGAAATGAACACAGAAGTGGAAAGGGGCAGAGAGGGGGTAATGGTCATCGAGGCCACCCCAATCCCCGTCTTCAAGGAGTGCCTGAAAAGTGCATGCAGGCCAGTGGAATAATCAGATTTTTAAAGCATTTAAAAATTTATAGCATTTGACAATAGCAAAGATGGAAATCAGGGATAATAAGATAGAGCTGTAGTATCAAGGTAAGATTTAAAAGAGGCCCATCCTTCGGCACTGCAGCAGAAGGGACTGGCATGGGAGTGGTATAATGAGATGCTAGCTTGCCACGGAGCTTGATTGGCTGTGCATAGATATCAGAAGGAACACTGAGATGCAAGCCTGTGCACTAGTGTGTGAGGAAGTAGGGGCATCACTCAGCAAGACCCTGATTAGAGAGGGGAGAGGCCTGGGGACAGTGATTTCAGTTCTTCACCTTTAGGGTACCAAGGAGGGTGGGGGTGGGGGTGATCTGGGAGTAGAGACAAGATACGCATTGGAGAATGATCAGCAGGGAGAGAGCAAATGAGGCCCTGGGTGAGGAGGCAGAGTGATGGCAGACAGACACGAAGGTGTCCGGGGGAAGATGCATGGTATGCGGTCTGGATGACTTCAGAAGGCTTCTCAAGGTGAGGCTGCTTTGTCTAAGGAGACTGTCCTGGTGGGACCTGAATTAGAGTCATTTGAATTAGCATTTGTAGAACGTGTTCTGTCTGGACACAGGAGGAGAGCAGTGAACCAAACAAGTGAAGTTTATCTTTTCCTGGGAGCAGCTTATCAACACAGGTGGGGACTATCATGCGCTTAACTATTTCCTCGGACAGTGAGCAGGACAGAAGAAAAGGAGGTAAGAGTACATTGCGGTGGTCTGTGGGCCAAGCTGGACTCCAGCGACTAGGGAAGGGATGTAAAGAGCACTTCCAGGGGGAGGTTTGAGCACGTGGAGATGCCTTATGGCCCGGAGGAGCCAGCAAGCAGGTGCTTGGAGTGAGATGATAGAAAGGAGCATGTGTTCTTGAGTTTGTGACAGCTGTGCTGCCCACCTGCAGGCAGCTGCCTCAAGAGCCCAGGCGTGTGAATCCAGGGCTGCTCCACGGGAGAGATTCTTCATGAGCAGCAGGACTGGGCCGGCCAAATAGCTCAGCAGACTAAAGCTCCTGCCTAGGTAGAGTGGCTGGGGTTCGATCCCCAGCTTGCCATGCTGACCCTGCCATCAGGGCATGCTGAGATGGCGATTGAGACTGGGCATGGTGACACGCGCCTGTATAATCCCAGCACTTGGGAGGCTGAAAACAGGAGAATCACTACTAGAGTCCAGTCTGTGTAGTGAGCCCCTAACCTAAATACATTTTTTTTTTTTAACAAAGAGCAGCTGGACTCTCCGGAGGGCAATTCTGTCTTTCCTCATCAACGATCCAGCCTTAGAGTCTGTTGTAGGGCAATTGGTGATTTTGTGCACAGCGAAGCCCGAGTTTCTTGCACTTGGAAAAGGGCTCTTTAAACAGAAAAGAGAAACAAAAAGTGGTTGAGCAGCCAAGAAATCAATCTGTTTTGGTCAAAACAGCTCACCTGGGAGTGTAACATTTGGTCGGGCAGCGGCGGCAGAACATGCCTCTCCGGAGCGCAGCAAATCTAGGAAACAGCTCAAAAGTCAAAATCTGGCCTTGGCATAGATTGGCCCTGTGTGGTTCCTTTGTGAGCACAACAAACCAATCTGGAAAATAGCTTTGGAGGAAAACTCGATTGATTTTTTTTTCCAAAGAAAGCAAGAACTATTAAAATTTTATCTGGAGTCTATTAAAGCTATCCTAGACAGCTTCTAAGGGAGGCTAGGTCGGGATTCCATTGTGAAAACATTTGGTTTCTCTGCGTTCTTGATCTGTTTTCCTGCCGTTCTTGTCAGATTACTTTATTAAAGTAGAAATTGGCTGATCGGATGCTGATGCATTGCAATTTGTCACTTATTGGTGCTAAGGGCATCTGTATATCCCTTCTACCCTCTGAATACATGTTTTGAAATAATACGCTGTCTTGTAAAAGGTAACAATTTAAAGATTAAACATAGGTTCTTCCAAGTTTTGTGGCAAACAGACAATTAAGAAATGCTAAAATTTTAATAGCTAGCTTTAGCATTTATTAACTATAAAATTTTCAAACTTCTATTTTCTCATCTGAAAAACGGAGGATAAATCAACCTACTTTGCTTACTGAACCATATGTCTTAGAAAGTAGCTATGATAGTGCACCAAGGGACATTTTAAAACTTTTGTGTCATTCACCCATTAATATAATAAAGATTATTCATATAAAAACTCAAAAATATTATAGATCTCTATGAATTTTTTTATTTATGTGCTCTTCATTATACTCTCTTTTCTCTTAATGTACACACACACACACACACACACACACACGAATCACATCTCAAATGTAGGAAGGTGTGTCTAAACTCTCCCATTTCCTGGAAAAGAAAAATTTTATTTTGTAACTGGTAAAACATTTTAACTGTCAAATGAATTTAAAATCCTCCACCTAATTATATTGCATGTATGGCAATTTGTATTTCATTCAATGACAAGGCAAAGATGTAAATTTTACATGAAGTTAAGTGCTAGCCTACAAAAGGTTCTATAAGAAAATATCAAGGGCATGGTGGCTTAAAATCAGACATTTATTTCTCATAGTTATGGAATCTTTTCCTTAACTCAGGCTGCTATAACACAATACATTTGACTGGGTAATTTAGGAACAGCTAGTATTTATTTCTTATCGGGTTACAGACCATAGATGTAAGGCACAGCAATCCAGTGTCTAGCCCTGATCTATTTCTCATCGGTGGCAACTTCTGTGACAGAAAGGGACAAACAACCCTCCTTGGCCCTTTTGTAGGGGTAGTAATTCCATTCATGAAACCAGAGTTCAACATACAAATTGGAAGGTGATCCAAGTGTAAAACCTTGACAAAGAAGCTCACAGGTTCTGGCAGAGTTAGTTTCTCATGAGGTCTCTCTTCCTGGCTTCCTCGCCATGTGCTCACATGCCAGAGAGAGACATAGAGATGCCTGGTGACTCCTGGAGTTAATCAGGGTTCCATGGTATCTCAGTCTGTGTCTGCTCCCTATGGGAGTGATCTCTTATGGAGTTCCATTGGTGAGTGAGTTCTGAGCTTATAGCCCATTGGAAGAAAAGTGAACAAAATGTGTTCTAAAAGAATTTGCATGTGACAGTCATCATCCATAAATTAGCAACAACACCATGGGCCAGCAGATAACAATAGTCATATTGGATTTTATATTTGTTGGAGTTATGTTTTAGATCCTCTAAGATTATAAAAACTACTGAGACATATTTTGTGCAGTTGAGCCTATTTTTCTCTGTCTCTTCAATTCACAACAATGAGCTCTTGATAAGGTCGTGTTCCCCTGTCTTCCTTACATTGAAGCCTAATCCCCAGGATGATGGTATTAGAAGATAACTTTGGGCAGGTTATGAGGTACATAAAAAGCAAAAAACTCCCAGAGGTAGCTTTCCCCCTCTGTGTAAGCATATATTTAGGAAATGCTCTCAGGGCTGCTGAGATAGCTCAGTGAACTAAAGCAGCTTCGTAGGCAAGCTTAAGCAAACACAGAGACTGTGGTTCAATTGCCAGCACACATGCCTCACTAGCCCCACCCCCAGGGTAGGATGAGCTGGCCAGAGTCCAGGCATAGTGAGGTACAATTGCAATCCGAGCACTGAGGAGGCTGAAAGCGGGAGGATCACTATGAGTCTGAGCTGTGTAGTAAGACCCTGCAACAACCAAATACAAGAAAGAAAGAAAGAAAGAAAGAAAGAAAGAAAGAAAGAAAGAAAGAAAGAAAGAAAGAAAGAAAGAAAATGCTCTCTATGAAGAACATGCCCTCCCCATAGACCAATAGTAATTTCATGTTGAACTTCCTAGATTCCAAAATTGTGAGAAACACATTTCTGTTTCCAAAGCCAACTGTCTGAAAATTTGGTAACAGAAACTGTCCAAAAGAGATGTGCTTTCCTACTGTACAATGAGAAATGGTTTCACTACTAGTTTGGGGAAATTCGCCCTTTTATGGGTGAACTATGCAAAATTTAGAGGTGGCCATGGTACATTCAATCTTTGTGGGATACAAGAGAGAGAACTCATAAGAATGGCTTTTATCCCTTTTGATTGCATCCTGTTTTCTTTTCCAAAACTCAGGTCACGGTGACAGATGGTGGCTCTTCTCCAAAACAATCAACCATTTGGGTGGTGGTTCAGGTTCTGGATGAAAATGACAACAAGCCCCAGTTCCCTGAGAAGGTCTACCAGATCAAGCTACCAGAACGTGATCGAAAGAAGAGAGGAGAACCTATTTACAGGGCTTTTGCATTTGATAGAGATGAAGGCCCCAACGCAGAAATCTCTTACAACATTGTTGATGGGAATGATGATGGGAAATTTTTTATTGACCCTAAAACCGGCATGGTTTCTTCCAGAAAGCAGTTTACAGCGGGAAGTTATGACATCCTAACGGTAAGACCCTCTGAATCCAGCGAACTTGATGGAGAATTATTTCTTATGTATGTTTATTTCTTTGAATAATAAATACTTAGAGTGAAAAACAGCCATGTAGCTGTGGAAAACTTTGGGAGATTTGGTAGTGATGTATAGATGAGAATTCTTGCCCGTTTTAGAGATGTTCTTGAAGAATGTTTTGCTGAAGACTGTATGTACACTCTCACTTCCTAAAGCCCTAAGTCTTGCCCAAGGCACTCAACAAAGATCTAAAACTGAGAGCCAGGGTATCAACATAGGCACACATCCTGCTTGTCACTTCATGCATCCTTCAATGTGCCCCCGAACTTTCCAAAGAAAGCAAACTTGGTAATTGTTGACAATGTGATACAACATGAATCTAGCTGTGTAAGTTGTGAGACACAAATCACAACACTGCTTACCCTGTTAGAAGAATTTAAGAAACTCAAGTTGACAGTGACTACAGTTTTCATTTAGTTAAAAATTAAACACAAATACAAATACAAATACCATGTCAACTAGTAAATTCCTGCCTTTAATGTGCCCATGGGCTGCCCCCACCCCAACCACTTTAGCCATAATGTGCTGTCCTTCTGATATATGCGACTGAATGTCCTTATGTGATAGAACATTGCAGGGTCTCAACAACTGTCAGGAGTTGGTAGCATCTACCATGCTTGTCTTTGTCCTCACCCTTCTCTGCTGTTTATAATCAGTTCTCTAGTAGGTTATAGGATGGTCTGAGTACTTTGATATATCCTTTAATTCCTGTATTATGTTCTTTTCTCTGCTCAGTGCCATATGAAGAACATTATGACAGAGACAAGAAGTTTAGGCATACACCTAACTGAGAGCTTGATACGAATGTCTAATGCTCATTGCCTCAGGGTCAGCATTACAGAAATCTGTCACAGCTCCAGTAAATCATGATTCCAAGCTCTCCTTCTCTTCTGAGCAATTAGCTGTGCCTATTTTGATCTTGTTTCCTTCCTTCCATACCAAGTTGTATTCAAATTCCTGTCCCAGCTGTAGGGATCCTGACTCAAGAAACATACCCAATAGGACTCTATCCCATGGGACATTTTCTGAGAAAAAAATCATCTATGAACACAGAGCATGAGACTATTGAGTTCTTGCTCCTTTCAAAGGCTACCACTGTTAGTTCTGCACTTCTGAATTTTGCTTTGCAAATATAATAGTTTAAAACTTAATATTTGCTTTTAGTTTTGGGTCAGTGTTTTGTGTTCCTTGGACTTTCTGATCCATCCATTTGAGACCTGGATGCTATAGCAGCTCACCATAGCTGAGCGAGGAGATTCCCAATGCCACAACAGGTCACTGTAGCTCAGCAAGGAGATTCCTGGATGCCACAGCAGCTCACCATAGCTCAGTGAGGAGATTCCCAGATGCCATAGCAGCTCACCATAGCTCAGCGAGGAGATTCCCGGATGCCATAGCAGGTTACCATAGCTGGGCAAAGATATTTGCCCCCCTCAGCCATTCTAGCAGCCACCTCTGGACCACCAGAGTCATTGACATCATGCCCCCACCACCACCACACTGCTTCAGGAACCTAGGCTGCTGCCAAGAGAGCTTTTCTTCACCCCTTCATACCCAGTGTGACTGGAAAGCCTTAGAAGCAGATGGCCTGAAGCACTGTCTTCCCCATGTTTATAGCCATCATAGTTCAGGGCACTGTGTAAGTAGGGTGCATCCCCAGTATAAAGCAAGAGGAAAAAGCTGCAAAGCATGCCCACATGCACACACTCACCCCCACATAGGTTGCTGACACCTAACTGCAAATTCAGAGCATGCCTTGCTCCCTTTCAACTGTCACCCCCGGAAGTGAGGGGTGCAGTCATGCTGTACAGAATTCAATTAGTTATTCCTATTCATGTAAAATAACTCATGTGCATAGAACATAATGTAAGGGCAGCATGTGCTTCTCAAGGTTTCCATAGCTAGAATCAATAGTGGCTCAGATTGTCCTCTGGCAAACAAGGAGTGAGTCCTACACCAGACCAAGCTGTGTTGCTAGCACTGTACGATCCAGTCTTCCCAAGTCTCTATCTTCTCTTTTCATTGTCCCTATGGGCTGAAGATGGGTGATGGGCCCAACACCATGTGAGTGACAGCCCGGACTCCCACAGGATCTGAGTCCTGAAACATCTCTCTATGTTCTCTGTCTATGAGTAGATAAAGGCCGTGGACAACGGCCGCCCACAGAAATTCTCCACGGCTCGCCTTCACATTGAATGGATTAAGAAGCCACCGCCTTCACCTGTGCCGCTGACCTTCGATGAGCCATTTTATAACTTCACAGTCATGGAAAATGACAGAGTGACTGAGATCGTGGGGGTAGTGTCGGTGCAGCCAGCCAACACCCCGCTGTGGTTTGACATAGTCGGTGAGTCCACGACCTCAGGAGTGGGATGGGGCTTGTAGTGAACTGCTTGGAGCAAGTAGCCAAAGGGGGTAAAAGGAAAACAAAGAAAAAGCAAACAAAATTTAAAAAAAAAAATCCTAACGATTACTGCTAAGATTTAAAAAAAATTGTATAGCACTGCAATGCAAAAGAGCCAGTAAAATGAATAATCGACCTGTGCTTTTGTTTCGACTTTGTAGCTAAGCTCAACAGAAAGTGCTCTCTGGCTGGATTTTTCCATAGTATGTTATTTACTGCAATCTTAGTGTCTTTCTGTGTGTCATTTAAATTCTATTGTCACACTTGGCTAATCTCATTTCTAAATGTATTGATGGTACTAGACTTGCTGTCCCTCATTTCTCTCTTTCTTCACCTTTTTTCTGCATTCTGTTCTTTTTTTTTTTTCTGCTCCCGACTGCCCTGCTTCAAGGTGGCAAGCATGCTCGAGAGATGTTCTGTATTCTCCAGACAGCTTGTGGGCAGAACTGCTCAACAGAAGGTACCCTAGCACAAACACATTTGCTAAAATACAGCTATCCAATCTGCCTTTTAGGGTTTTTCTTTCTGAAGCAAATTGAATTACATCTTTCATAACTGCCTGTGATGGGCTGAGACGCAGCCCACAGATTTCATACATGCCTCTAACAGCTATTGCATTACTCATATCCAATGATTCCTTTGTTTGAGGTTTGTTTGGGGTTGAGGGGGGTTGTTTGGATTTTTTTTTTCTTTGCTGTTGAGGTATGTGAGCTTTTTGTTGTTTTGGTTTTATCTTTTCATAAGTTGGTTTATTTAACTGGGCCTTTTCCAATTGAAAAATAAATTAAAATGTATTCCAGTCCCTCTGTTTTACAGCATTGGTGCCATTCATAGACCCAAAAGCCCCATCAGAAGAGCCCCCTGGCTGCTGTCCACAGAAAGAAAGGAAGGAAGTGGAGCATAGATATATGGCCAGTAAACCTCCCACACAAACTGAATCGAGAAAGCAGATGGAAGTGTGCAGGGTGGACCTTGGAGCCAACCTTTAAATTCCTTGAAAGCAAGCAAGCAAGTGTGCCAGGCTGCAAAAAGAAGGAGGTGGATAGCACCGCAGCCCTCCACGGCCAGGCAGGGAGGCCCTGGAGACAAGAGGAGCACCCAGTAGTGGGACATGACGTGGTTATTGCCGAGTGGAGAGGGTGCAGAGTTGCTTCCTCTGCTCTGACACTGGGTTGAGCCCAAGCCGGCTGGCTTCCCCCGCTGCTCCATGGGAGGCAGAGAATCCAAGGGAGAGCTGAGCAGGGGGAGTCGTTTCCTTCCACATATCATTGCCTGAACAGGATGGGCAGGAACTTGCCTGTCCTTCAGGATGGCTGGGCGGGAGGAAGGATTGGGATGCTCCACATCTGTTTTAATGAGGCACTGAGAAAGAATGCACCATGGCTCCAAATCAAACCTCAGTAGAGAGTCTTCTAAACTCCCCAAAAGAAAGCTTTCTTTCTACGTGGCTTATTTTATGCACTGAAGTTAGACCCCCTTTACTGACTTGGCATTCATCACACCATCCCCATACACAACCATCTTGATAAAAAGCTTTCAATTTCTTGATCTCTATTTAACATATTTAAAATAGCACCTCTTCCAGTCCATGGAGGATCTCTCCACTACTTTATCTTCACTGAAATTTTCACTTCCATAAGGTATCATCTAAAGCAGTTAAGAATCTCAGTGCAACAAGGGTTGCATATATCGCCTCACCCAGCTGTCTCCTGACTGTTGTCTCTCAACCCTCTTTTTATAGTTCCTCCACTGCCACCATAGTGAGAGTCACAGAAAATGCATTCCAGCTTTACCATATTGGCTTGATACCAGGAATATGTGCACTGATAGTGTCTGATGGAACTTGAAGAAGAGTGCAGTAGGAGCTGCTACATGCTGTCCCGAGACACAGGAAGAGTTGCCCCTCTCATTCGCTGTGGGCCTCCCTCCCTCTTCTTTCACATTCCCTTTTGCATATACCTCCACGGCCTGACCGTGCCCATTTTCTGTGTGGCATGATCTGTGCATGGACGCCCCTGGCCCAGGGCACATTCTGCCTGCCACCCACATACTCTGGGATGCCGGTGCTTGTTTTCTGCTTCAGAAATCTTACAAGCACACTGTTTCCTAACACTGTCTGACCAGCCACCCGATACTAGTCATTCAAGTCCAGTTTGCCGTTCCACAGTAAGAATGAGGAACACACCCTTGCATGCAAATAAGCATGCCGAGTAGCAAGCAATTCGAGCAATGTCACTTGCAACTTTTTCATGTGAGCATTGTGATGCTATTGTGTGCTTCATGTATTTATCTGATCTCCATTCTTAATCCTTAAAGTCAAAGCCAATGGCCCGCTCATTCATCCTCCTGCCTGTGCTCCTATTGCAGTCTTCATAGATGAGTCCAATAAACTACAGTGATTGCAAGAACTATCCCAGACAGTCGATGTGTCTATATTACTGAGACCAAAGCAAGATCAGCATGACCATCCGCTACGGCAAGCTTGAGATATATGACAAAATAGGGATGTCCCTGGGCCAACAAGAGAATGCTAGCCTATCAAATAAAAGCCTTGGTGGAAGAAGCCTTTGGGCTGTCCAGATAAATCCAGAGAGCATTATCTAGGACATGGTATTAGTTATTCTATTTCTTCATCTCCCAGCTTTTGTGTTTCCTCCTCTCTGTTCTAAGTGCTTCACTCCTTTACAAGCCCAATAGTTGTTGGCCTGAATGCTCACTGGGTCATCCCTCTGGGTCCGCACACCTCCAGCACAGAGGCTTCACTGTAAATCTGGTAAATCGAACTCCTTCTACAAATAGAGCTCACCGGGAGAAATGCCCAAACAGAACTCGATTTTATTTCCATCCCTACATTCAGCCAACAATATCTTGAAAAACCATCGTTTTATTTCACTGTAAAAATGAAATCCTTTCCCCAGGTGCTGGTTGCTTTCAGTGCTGATATGGTCTTCCTTTCACCAAATCCCTCGTTTGAAAATCTTTCTAATCTGTCAGAGCCATTGTTTTTCCATCATCTTTCCCCTTTTCTAAACATCTATTGCTTTCTTTATTATATACAGATGTTCCATTCTTATTTTCAGGATTTCTTGCTTATTTATCTTCAGCCAGGGAAACCTCCATCTCTTTCTTCCCTCGCTCCTTACCATAGCATCTTCTTTGGCCCAACTAATGCAGGGATGACAGAGAGAGCACAGTGCCACTTAGTGCTTCAGGCAGCGGTACGCCATAGGCGAACACAAAGAAAAAGCACAGATACAATGTCAGCATATCAGAAACAAAGTTGCAAAATAAAGTTCAGCTCATGCTCACATAAACACCCTGATGTCTCCTCAAAGTGGAGTCAAAATTTGTGCCTTTTTTAGGCCTGCTACATTCAGACACTTGTATAGACCCTGAGATATAAAGTATACAACATTCTGGCCCAGCCCTGGCAGCTTACAAATGCCCTAATTAATTCTTGGTATGTACGCAGGAATAGCATTTCAGCAGGCTTTCCCCTGAGAGTGTAATTTCCTCATTTTCAAATGTACCTGACTCTTAAGTTAACTATGTTTTCCCCTCCGACTATGATACAGATCCTCGGAATCTCTAGGGTGAACCAGATTTTGTTCCTAAGCCTTGACCCTTGTACCAGAGATGTGCCAGACCCTTTCTCTTACCTTCAGAGCAGCCACTGCTGACACTGTTGTGTGGCTACACTCTCTTTACCCTCCAGAAAGAAAAGCCTTACATAAAACCGAGTTGAGAAAACTGTAATTAAAAGAAAGCATAATAAAGTTCAGCTGTTCTGTTTGAACAGCCCAACGCACAGCATGTTCCTCCTCTGTGTTAGAAGGAAAAGAAAATTAAGTGAACAAAAATAACCCACAATCCTTTGTGGCTTTATCACATAGCTTCACACTTCTCAGGCTATGATTTCAACTCAGCATCTCCTTGATTTACATACTCTGCATGCAATCTGGTTCACAGTGCAGCCCCAAATCCTTATCTGATGACAAATACTTCAGCGGTAAGGGCCGCCATTATTACACATTTCCAACAGTTCTTCTCTAGTCACAGTTTGATGGTGGCACACATTCTGTCCACTTTTTAGCTTCTCACCAACTTAGGATAAAAAGTAAATATGTTTTTTTCCTGGTAGAGCCTAAAATATTTTTGTCTTACCTAGTGTATAGAGGTGCAAAGCTATTCTTTGAGAATAATTCTCTGACGATTAGTGCTACGACACGAGTCCAGCACCAGCTGGAATGCCCTTCAGCATTGTTGATACTTAAAGATCCCTTTGGCCCTGAGTTCATTGTACATCCTTGTAGACGTTGGGCTCTGGGTTGTTGTTCTCAAAAGCTTGCACCTGCCTTCTTGAGTCCTACCTCCATGGAGCTATGGCTTATTTAGAATTGGGTCAAGTAGGAAGTTAAAGTCTGGTAGCCCAAGCAGTAGCCTTATTCTCTCACTAGAGCTTGGGCATCTGTGGATCTTTCTTAAACAGGTGACCTCATTTCTTCATCATAAAACTCTCCTGGGAGAAGCCTTGTTGTTTCTAAGGCAACCATTCTTCTGTCCAAGTGACTTCTGCTCAAAGTCATTCTGTTAAAGTTAGCACTTCATTTCTCCTACTCAGCCCTTTTTCCCTGGGACTCCACACAGGCCTCTCTTCTATCTGGAGCAGCAGTCTCACCCATAGAAGCACCTGTGAAAAATCCTCAGAAAAAAATAGTTAAAATCCTGGAAATACTTCTGTATTAATTAAGTGAAGAAACTGAATGCTAAACTACAGTCTAAAAGAGGTCTTTCCTTTTAGTGGTGTTTCCTGACCTCTGCCTGGTGTCAGGAAGCTTTCCACGGAAATATCTTTTTCAGCCTGGTACAATGCTTGCTTGATTCCAAGGCAGAAAATTATTCATGATCGTATCATAGCTGTTGAATATTTCTCCTGAAGTTTGGCATACAGACTGACCTTGAACGAACAGCTTGTGTATGGCTCCCTCAATTCACTGAGATTCAACCACTCAGCATTTTGGAAGATTCTCCTGTAACACTTCTTCCTTCATGACTATTAGATTTGGGATGCTATTTATAAAGCTGCATGTGCAGTGGGATGGAATCATATGTGAGGAAAGGGATCTAGAAGCCTAAGAGAGAAGCTTGCAGTTTTCACCATTCAGTCCCTATTTGGAGAGATGGTAGAGCTTCTACACATTTTTAAAGAATATCTTGATTTAATCATGGCCCAATGCCCTGCTACCCAGCACCTTCAAGCAGTAGCTCCTGGCTCAGAGTTTTCATTCATGTTCTATTTTAGGATCTTTTATAGGACATCCCTCCCTATTGGCTGTGTTTAACCTTAGAATCCAGTAGAAATCCAGTGCCCCTCTTTGGTTCTTTGTTTACTCTATGACACCTGTCTTGACCAAAAATGATCAAAGAAATGTCCCTTATGTCAATTATCTGCTATGTGGGCTGTTCACAACCTTGCTTTTAACCATTTCTGCCGCACACCCCTGTAGCAACGCTCAGGCTGTGACATTTCTAATTTTCCACTTTGTTGAAACTCAAACCAGCTCTGCAGTGTCCCTCCCTTCCCCACCTTTATTTAGCCTCACGCTGTTGCACCAAACACACCCTGGCTTTGCATGTTCCGTTACTGGCTCTGAGGAAGCACACCTTGTTTAAACAGAATGCCTCTAGTGAAATGGACTCCTTCCATTGGATATTTTTACTCCAGATGATTTGGATATAGTTTCTGACAAAAATGGAATCACCTTTCAGGCTAAATGGGAGCCCAAAAAATGAGACCTGGGGGAGAAATATGGAGTCGTTTATGAAACAGGATGCTAAAGTGTAGGGTATCGAATTGTGCGAGGGTTGACGGTGAACTGCTGGTCTACAGTCTGTGTCCCTTGTCAGAAATTCATTTGAAAACTCAAGGAGGATCTTGTTTTACATGAAATCTTTGCTTAACTAGAAGCAAATGTCCTGGAAATGAGTATCAGAGATTTCTGGCCCTACAGGGAGACCGAGATACTCTCTGTAGACTCTGTTAAGTGGGATTGCTCCTGCTCCTTTAAGGGTTTCCACTCTAGAGTTTTGAAACAGAAAAGGTGAATGAAGGAGAGACAGGAGCAGTGTATGCCACAGCAGGCAAGGGAGGAAAAAAGAAACTTGTAAAAAATAAGAGTCATAAAAGTTGCTGAAAATGTAATTTGATACAAAAAAAAAAAAGACTAAGACAAAGCACACAAGGCTGCAAGACATATGTAAAACATGTGAATTTTACACCACTGCATATTTGGAGTGGTTGTGTTCTTTTCTTTTGAGGAAAATGCAGATTTTAGTTAACAACAGCGCATAAGATTTTTGTCTTTTTTTTTTTTTTTTTTTTGGCAGAACCAGGGATTGAACTCAGGCCCTTGCACTTGCTGCAAGCACTCATTCTCTTGAACCATCTCCCCAGCCCCTATTTTTGTCATTTAAGCAGTAGCTGAACCTTGAAATGTTTTCTTCTCTGTTCCTCAAGTTTTATTTTCTTTGATCTTTAAACTGGTTTTATAATTAGCATAATTCGGGCCAGGGAGATAGCTCAGTGGCATAAGTGCCTGCTTGGCAAGCACCAGGTCCTAAGTTCAATCCCCGGTACCTCACCCCCAAAAATATATAATTTGCATAACTTCTATGTTGCCTGAGCCTATGAATTTTTACTTTCAAAACTAATAATCTTTTCTGCACCAAAAAAACAATATTAATAATAATAAGTCCTTAGATTTAAGAAAGTAGACATCTTCTATAAAAATATTCTGAAGGTGGGCCAGGGGGATATCTCAGTAGAGCAAGCACTTGCCTGGCAAGCACAAGGTCCTGAGCGCAATCCTTGGTACCAGGAAAAAAAATTCTGAAGGTGATTTGCCACCCTAGAAATAGCTGTAAAAGTTAATTCCTCCTCTGTTTCTTCCCTGTTTTATGAGGCCATGTTCTGCACTTTCTTGGAAAGTTTCCAGGACAAACTTTCTTTCAGAAAAACTTTCTTATCACTTGATAGCAAATAATTTTTCTAGGATCCTGATGCCAGACACGTGAACCAGCCTCCATTTTATTCTAGGCAGTTCTTCATGTAAAACGTTCTCGAATGACAAGTGGTGTCCTAAACTCACTTCTCTTCGCACCCGAGACCCCCTGCCCACTCCTGCTTGTCTTAGACTTCAAGAGAGTTTTTGAGTTAATGATTAGTGCTTCTCAGTACATCAATTAAAGATATTAATTGCAAGATGAGTCTCTTTTTAGACAAAAATTTTTGAAAAGTATGTCGTTTCTAAGCAGTGCTCTGGCACCCCTGTATCTCCATAACTTTAATTAAATGTCAAGGGCAATTATATTCTCTCTAGCAATTAAATAATCTTAAGTGTACATGACAGCTGGGAGCAATAGGTATTTGAAATATGTATGACCCTTTTTTAAAGTAAATCACATCATTTATTTTGTGTCATGTACATCAGTTTCTAGTAATTCAGGTAAAATTTTCATTTCCCTTAAGTCTTATACTCATTTATAATTGTAATAGTATATAAGTGAATTATTCATTGATCAGCAAAAAGAAATTTTAAAAATGTAAAATGTAATAAAAGTCTAGTTTTCTTTTGTGAAATATGAAATCCAGTAAGTACATTGCCCAATGTGCTATAGCTAAATAAAATTATCCAAGAACAAAGTTAGTTAACAGCATGAAACTTATGAATAAAATAGAGTTTATAAACATGTTCCAATAGAATTAACACAATTATAAGTGTTCTAGTGTTTATATCATTATCTTTTCCCCTTTAATTTTTGTTGTTTTTTTTTTTTTTCCATTTTGAGAAACTCATAAGCTACATTTTGGTTCATAGAGGTGAAATTATCAGCAGTAATTTTAATAATGCTGTATTGTTTTAAGCAAGCCATTAACAATATATAAATGATAGCTTGCCCAAGGGAGAGAAACAACAGTTTTGCAAACCTGTACATATTGTCTTATAAGTTAGTGCAATATCAAGTAGTATTTCTCCTCCTTTTTTCCCATTTTATAAATTTTTATTATTTTAGGAAAAAATTAATTCATACTGCCAAGATGACAAAAACTATTACTATAGATATCTCAAATTGTAGATAGAGAATTTTTCAGATATAATTTATTATTGTACTTTTTCTTATTTTCCACAGTCAAAATTTTATTTCTGACACTTACCTGAGGGAATCTGCCATCTACCAGCCAAATGTTTACCGTCAATCCTAGAACAAATGTATCTACCCATTTTTGTCAATCATAACTGGACTATTTGTTTACTTATAACTTAGTCTGCTTTAGAAAAACAAAAGGACCTCAAATTCCTTGCGCAGAAACCGAGGAAGGGGCAGAAGGACCATCAGCTTTCTAAATTATTTGTAGCATCAGTTTATGCTTCACTGCTCTAACAGTACTGCTGAGGTTTCTCTGCAATACATTCTTTTTGTGACATTTTTATGCATTGTGGAGGCTGTATTTTGAAATATGAACTAAGTCAGAAGTATAGACATCCCATTGAAGGCATACAACATTGAACCATGGGGGGGGTGCCGATCACAAAATATTTTTAAGTAAGAGTTCCCTATAAAGATATGTGCTTCAGCCTGGGTACTAAGTCCTCAGATGCACTAATTCATGTTATCTCTGCACAATCACCAGGGGGGAATTTTGACAGCTCTTTTGACGCAGAGAAGGGAGTTGGGACCATTGTCATTGCAAAGCCTTTGGATGCCGAGCAGAGGTCTGTCTATAACATGACTGTGGAAGTCACCGATGGGACAAACATTGCTGTCACTCAGGTGAGCACTTGCTGGATGTCAGGATGAAGAAATTTCTGCTGAATTCAGGATTTCAAGGAATGAAAATAATGTCTAGTAAGCAGTAAATAATGTCCATGGGTTTATAATGTTTAAAAAAATCATTATAAAGAGTAATGTAGAGGCTGGGGAGATGGATCCGTGGCATAAGCACTTCCCTGGCAAGCACAAGGGCCTGAGTTCAATCCCTGGTTCTGCCAATAAATAAATAAATAAATTATTTTTTTTAAAAAGAGTAACATAGAAAAAGGATTCTGTCCCTGGTATTTATGACCTAGCTGCCTCTTTCAAGATTCTGTGATTACACATGGAAGAATGATACACATTTGTTTCCTTTGCTGTGTGTGTATTTGGTACAGGGTCCCACTATGCAGCTTGGACTCACAGTGATCCTCCTGTTTTCAGTCTTCTCAGGGCTGGGATGACAGGCGTGCACCACCCAACCAGGTCTCGGTGGCCAACTCAGCGTGCCCTGGGGCAAGGCCGGCGCAGCATGTGGTGCCAGGGATCGAGCCCCACTCCCTGTGCTTGTCTGAGCAACACAGTTGTTTCATACTCCTTGCTGTCGATTTGTCTCTTGACAACTTTTCTTGAGTTTTCAAACTCAAGGTTGTCTTCATGACACTCTGTGAGATTCTTTACCTCCTCATTTTTTTAGTCAATGAAAGTTAAAACTAGAGAATACTGAGAGTCCAACTCCATTTCCCAGTGAGTGTGGAAGTTCTCCATCATCTGATGTCGTACAGCCTTAGCAAGAACAAGGCCGGGGGTGTAGGCACCCTGTGCTCCCATTCTAGCCTCTGTGTCAGCAGCTCTCTGCGTTGGCAGCCTGGTGGGCTCAGAGTACTGATGTGTTGACCCGCTGCTAGGGAATTTCCTTATGCTAAGCTGTGGCTTGGCTCAGGCACCTTTTCTTACACTGGTTTCTTTGCATATGGAAGGCCATTCAGAACACAAGGGGCAGAAGGGTTTCTGGCCCTCTTCAACTTCTTAGTTCATCTCCCTAAGCAAGAATCAATGTGAGATGGATTAATCTTGACTCTAAGATGTTCCATTTTAACCAGAGACCTTGGTAGCCCAGTGCTCGTGGTAGGGGCTGGCACATGTGTGTGTGTGTGTGTGTGTGTGTGTGTGTGTGTGTGTGTGGTGCTTTTCTCTTCCGCTTGCTTCTCTCTCATGTCCCCGTGATCCCAGGAGGCACCACGGATTGATCAGGCTCTTTCCTTCTTGTCCCTAACAGTGCCCTCAGAGTCTTTCTCAACACATTGCACCAGGTAGTGAAGGATTTTGTGCCAACCTGTAAGAAAGCAAGCACTGATTAATTTTAAATATAATATGAGCTTTTAGATGTAAGCAGTTTTACAAAGGTGCAAAAGGGGGTATTTCATGTGTTTTTTTTAGCCGATAGCTTCTTAGCTTGAAGCTGTTTTAAAAATCTTTGACTTTTTCCTTGAAGTCTATTTGCAATTACAGAATGGGGAGAATTTAAAGGAAACAATTGGGTTCATGTTTGCGCAGCCCCTTTACCTTTCCTTTTCATGTACCCAGAAGGAAGAAAGTGGCTTAGGCAACCAGTATGTCATATTTCATGATCCTTCAGCCCATGACCCTTCCTGGTAACCAGGATGACCATGTAACCCTATTTGCTTTAAAGAGTTCCATTTCTACCTGTTGCACTAGTATAATTATTAACATCACTCATTTACTCTCAAAATTGTCCCTATTGGAAAATAAATTATATGATCTTCTTACATAAAACCACATTGCTTGGGGCATTTTTGAGATTAATAATGGTACACATGGAAAGGATGCTGTGGCTGAGATCCTAAGGGACCTGCTCTGTCTAAAAGTATACTCTGAAGACTAATATAACACAAACCACCTGTAGTATGCCTTCAGTGCTAATTCACTATAATGTGAATTTAAATTAGGTTTTCAAATTAGCCACTTCATAGCATGTCCAACCTCTACTGTTCAATTCTACTTAAAAACTCAAAACATTTTTGAGTGAAATACAAGTAAAGCATAGAATCAATTCATTTCTAGACTTTTCTCTGGGGTCTTATACCTATTCAGTTAAATGGTACTCAGTATGCCCAAAATGTCATGGGTACTTGTTAAATAGTTTTGAAGTGAATATTGAGTATGACACATTCAGCAGGCCTTAGAATGTTGGATCTCCAAAGCACACAGCTGGTTAATGTTAGCCAAAGGAAGAAAGGATGGGAGGGAGGGAAGGAGAGGGAGAGAGGGAGAAAAGAAAGGAAAGAAGGAAGGAAGGAAGGAGAAAGAGAGAGAGAGAAAGAGAGAGAGAAAGAAAGCAAGAGAGAAAGAAAGCAAGAGAGAAAGAAAGAAAGAAAGAAAGAAAGAAAGAAAGAAAGAAAGAAAGAAAGAAAGAAAGAAAAGAAAAGAAAAGAAAGAAAGAGGGAAGGAAAGGAAAGGAAAGGAAAGGAAAGGAAAGGAAAGGAAAGGAAAGGAAAGGAAAGAAAAGGAAACTAACTTATGTTAGAGTTTCATTCAAACCAGATAAAAAACCATTTAACACCATTTATTCCACAAGTATTTTTGAAGTTTGAACTATGGGCTAGGAGTTGTAGTAGGTGGTTACAGAAATACAGAATTTTGTGGGGATTTTTTTGTCTTCTTTTGGTTTTAGTTTTGGTTGTTTAGTTTTGAATTTAGTTTTGCTTGTTTGATTTTTGAGACAAATTCTCACTGTATCCTTCAGGCAAGCCTTGAACCCCACTTAAGAGCCCCTCCTGCCCACCCTTCTGCATAGCAAGGACCATAGACATTTGCTACTGTGCCCAGCTAGTGATACCAAGTTTTATTTCTAGATGATTGATGTGCCTCATTTAAAAAATTCATACACAAGCATATATTATAAGACTTTGTATAGACACATTGTTGGGTCCTGTGTTTGTTGATTAGGTTTAGATCACTATCTAGAATAATTCAAGAGTCAAGAATTTGGTGCACTTATAGGAAATCCTCTTCCAAGGGGTCTATCTCAGTTACTTTTCTCTTGTTCCTGAGGCAAAATACCTGCCACCCAAAGTTAAGAAAGAAAAGCTTTATTTGGCTTACAATTTGTAAAGGTTTCAGTCTGCAATCAGCTGCCTCCATTGCGCAGGGTGGCACATGGCAGAGGGACATCATGGAGAACAGTTCCTAGGTCCTACAAGACAGCAAAAGCTACAAGAGGATGGAGATAAGACTCTTTCTATTGCTCGCAGTGTACCAGGCTGCCTGCCTTAGGGTAGGTGTAGCACTCACACCCCTAGTCCCAGCCAGAACCATGCCAAAGCCTTCGGTGCACTCACTTGCTAATCACTCCCCCTTGACCCCAGCATCACATGCTGCAGATCCAGTCACCCCTGAGAAGCCCCCTCCATCACAGCTGCTTGAGGCTTTAGAGACATCTAAATGCAAAGCCCAGCAGAGTCAAACTACCCAGTTACTAAAGGGTGTCAGGAGATTGCCTCACAAACTTATTCTAGTCATGCTGTGTTTCCGGAGCAGATTCCTTCTTCTGAAGTAAACACTAATTAGTTTCCAAAGTATAAATTGTGTAACAATACTACATTACTACCATGCAAAAACTGTCACTCTGTGGAATCGACCTGTGTTAGATCCAAGTATGCCACTAACCTCTTCTGAGTAAGGCCCCTCTTAACATTTACTAAGGCCTCCTTGGCAGCGCTGACAAGAAGGGTTTTCTGAATTAGTCAACATTGCTAGTGTGAGGGACATTTTAACAAAGGGATGTTTGGTAAATGCAAGGCATTCTAGTTTTCTTTTAGAAACCACTTAAGCATGCTCCAGTCTGTGACCTTAGGCAACCTAATGATTTCACCATCAAACAGATATCCCCCTCCGTATGGCTAAATAAATATCCTGTAGCCCAAAGACACCTGATCAGTATTCCTCAGAGAACTTTTATATCCTTTGTTCATTTGGTATCATAAAACATGGTATAACACAGGCTTCACATCAGCCATAAACAACATGTTGAATTTTACCCCACAAATGTCAAATAAATCAGAGCCTCTGGGATTCAGTGTCTGCATGGAAACCCCTCTTCATCTTCATTTTGTTCTGTTCTCCGCTCTCCTAGGATTCTTGGGCCTCAGAGCTACAAAGCCAGATGATAAATAAACATCTTTTTTCTGAAGTTGCTCAGTTGAGTACAAAATAGAAAAAGTGAGTTTCAAGTTGCAAAGATTTCATAGGGAGTGAAAGAAAGAACAGACCCTCCCAACATGTACCAAATGGTACAAGATGAGATGAGCAAAGGGCTCTGCACAAAAACTTACTTTGTGTGGGATACTACGGTGCTTTTTATAACATAGCATAAAACCAAACTGGTCCCCAGATTGATGTCTCTGGTTCAGAGATGATCAAGGTTGCCTGGCTTGGCAGGGAAGAATGCAAGCAAGGTGACACTGTGCTGAGGATAGAGACCGGATGAGGAGCAATGAGATGCATTGGCTGTTCTGAGTTCTAGACAGTATCCAAGCAGAGCCGGGGGCTCAAGAAGAGCAGGAAGGATGGAGTTCCAAGAGGGGTGAGTTTACCTAACCTCCAAACACAACTGAGCACTCCAAAATTGCTTTAGGCAGATTCCATGCCTCATTTTGAGACTATGGTTTTCTATATAATTTAGTGTATAAATATATATGAAATAAAGGATTCCTTGTAGAAGTAATTAATTCCAGGCTTAGGGCAGGAGCCTGGGCATCTCATCCTACTAGAGAGATGCACCTGTTTACAGCCTCCCAAGAGCTGGGATTAAAGACAGGCATCACCACGCCCAGTCTCGGTTTCCCTCTCAGTATGCCCCCAGGGTGGGCCAGCATGGCAGGCCAAGGGATCAAACCTCCCCCACCCCCAGCTATTTGGCCAGTCTCATTTATTTATTTTTGCATGGGAATTAAACTTAGAAATTTGTGCTTCTCAGGAGTGGATGTGGTTTTGAGCTTGTAAGCTTGTGGTGACTTTTTGAAGTAGAAATAGGAAACTAATTCACTGTTATCATCACCATAAGACAGAGGCAAAACAAAGTTAAATAACTTGAATAGATTGTGCTTTCTGACATCAGCAATCAGATTCCAGAAAATGGTCTTTCGAAAACTCTACACTATGATGCTTTGAAAAGGCAAAATTAAATCTTGGATTTCTGTTCCAAAGCAGAAGTTTTTAAAGTGGCCCCTTTGAAGGCTTGATGTCAATTTTCACAGAACGTCTCTGAGCTGGGAAAGACAACAGAATACCTAACCTGTTTGTAAGCTTTACCTCAACAGGATGAGTATATTAATGCATTACACACATTGCCAAGGATCAGCCATTGCAGATTTGAGCAATTCCCCAAAGTTCTCTGAGCTACCTGTGCCTTCATAAAAGATGCAAATGAACTGAGACTGTGCCTCTCCCAAGAGGTCAGTGGATGAAAACACGTGGTAAGGCCTGGTAACAGATAGCAGCTAATACTTTTACAATTCCCTATAACATTAGGGAAGTTAAGCCAAATATTATCATTATATACATTTACCAGTGAGAAATTGAGGCAAAGCTGTTTAGTTAACTTGCCTAGATGTAAAAAATACAAACTTTGTCCTATTCATTTCTTTATACAAATACATAGATCACTGTGGAAAAGCATAATGTAAAGAAAGAAGCCCGATCCCAAGTTTAAGTCAGCACTTGACAAACTTATCTATGCATGATGCCAGGAAAGTGGCTCATTATTTTCTTCCTCAAGGGGAAAACACCTTACATCCTTCCTGGTTTGTTGTAAGAATGAAAAAAAAAAAAAAAAAAAAAAAGTTCTTGGAAAGTTCTGATACAAGGGAAAGAAATTCCCAACTGGAAAGATATCTGGGATGAATTCCTGTTCTCTAAGATTAAAGAATAAATTTTAGGAATAATGAAGGTTAAGAGCAGAATAAATTTGTTGGGGGAAAGAAAGCTCTTGTCCAAGAGAGGGATGGAAGGGGACCCAAATGCACTGCCAAGGAGCCTGTCTTTTTAAGGAATTTGTACAGAGCAAAACCACAGAGGTGAGGCTGGCCGACCTAAAGTGGGGAACTCACAAGACAGGTGTGAGGTGGGACAAAACTGCTCAGCCAATAAGAGTCCAGCATAATTGCTCAGGAATTGATTAGATCATGATCAAATGAGGGAGCAAATCCTGAGACACAGGGCAAGTGGACAAGAATAGAGAACAGGAGCTTTTCCTGTAAAGGGGTGGGTTAGTGACTCTTCTGGCTTTTTTAAGGTGATGGATACCTGTTTAAAATATCAACCCCTGGTGTTTACCCTTAGAGAGACATGTAGGTGTGTTTATTTAATCCTTTGTCTTGAGGTCTGGCCCACAGTGGGAATGTCTATCTCTGTCACAGTTGCAAGGTCTCTTGTCTTCCATGCCATCTCCTAGAGGGCTTAGCCCTGACTGACTGCCTATATTTCTAACTCAGCTGCCTAGTTCTTGGAAGCTTGAAGTACTGAGCAATTATTAACAAAATTTGATTTTCAACTTAAAATTGGAATAACATACCTGCTAGCTACAAATGGGGTATGTTACTTTCATTATTATATGTAAAAGCAGAGAAAATTATGGCCTAATAATCTAAAAACAATGTTGATTCAATTCAGGCACTCAGGATGTATGATTTTGTGATTGGAATAAGGTTTTCTTATCCAACTTATGCTCTGGATTTATAAAGACAGAAAAACTAGTTTGTCCTTCTGTGCTTCACAAGCCAAATCTGCCAGTTCATATAATCTCCAAAATTCCTATGCTTCACAAAGCTTAGTTCATTGAGCTAGGCCTTAGCCTTTCTGCCAGAGGGCCTGCGTTCCCTGGGGCTAGGAGGGTATGCCTTACCTCTCAGAAATAACACTTGCTCTCTACGCTTTGAGGCTCTATTATTCTTCCATGTGCTACATGTAGACTTCATCACAAGCCTGCTTTCCCAGAAAGCAGATTGTATCTTGAAGATTTGGCTGGGTCTTATCCCATCCCTTCTACTCCACACCCACTTAAAACGACGGGGAAAGCAAATCATTTTGCTAACTCTAGTCCACGAATCTAAATCAAGAAACACCTCAGGAATATTTCTCTCATGAAGGGTTTTCTCTCATCTGCTTTAGTCTCACCTGCCTTTTGGTTGTTACATTTTTCAGCAGCAGCAGCACAGCAAAGATGCAGAAATAAAGTGGGGGAGGGGAATCTTTATTAACTGAAGACATGGTGAGGATGACAGCAGGAAGATGGGGGGATCTTCGGACCTGAGACAGGAAGCATGGGACTTTATGAACTTTTGCTAGAGACAGAGTTTGAGGGACAGATTCAGTGACACACAAGCAGCTGATTGGCTGCTCCTTTGTAAATACAGGAAGGGAATCCAGGACTGGGGTGGGGAAGGAGAAAGTGGTCACTAGAAAGATAAAGTTGTTGTTTTTGGAATTCAGCTATGTTGAATCAGGGCCAGAATAATTTAGCAGTTTGTACTTGGCCCAGACCTATCATTAGCAGGTAAAGAAGGCAGGGGCCCAACCCTTCCTTGTTTATTTAGATCAAGAAAACATGAAGCAACTGCATACAGATAAAATAGGCAGCATGCTGACTCTTAAAATACAAGACTTTTAAAAATATAATGATAAGGGTTGGGGGGTTAGCTGAGTGCCACTGTGCCTACTTGGCAAGCCTGAAGTCCTCAGTTTGATTCCTGGTTAAATAGGGGAATCAAACTCCGTATATGAAAGATACCTGAGATGAGCTAGTGTTCTCTAAAGCCAAAGCATGAATTTTAGGAACAATGGAGGTTAAGAGCAGAATATAGTTATTGAGGGAAAGAAAGCTTCCATCCAAGAGAGGGACAGAAGGGGAGCTGACTGGACTGCCTTTTCTAGAGTTTTTATAGAACAAAAACATGAGGTGAGGTGAGTCTAAGTTGGAAAACATGGGAACTCACACATGAGATGGGGCAACACTATGGTCAACCAGTAAGACTGCAAGCATAATTGCCCAGGTAAAATTGATTAAATCCAGGACCAAATGGGAAAGTGAGTGATGTATCAAGGGAGCGTGAATACAGAACAGGGGCTCTTCCTGTAGCGCAGGGTGAGTTGGTGACCTCCTGGCCTTTGCAAGGTGATGGACACCTATTGAGAATATCAATCCCTGGTGTCTATCCTTAGGGAGATATGTGGGGGTATTTATTTAATCTTGTGTCTGGGGTCTGTCCCACAGCAGGAGTGTCTGTCTCTCTCCTCGTTGTCTTCATACTAGCTCCTAGAAGGCTCAGCCTTGTCTGGCTGCCCATAATATTTCTGTCTAGTTCAGCTGCCTTCAACACTGGTACCCCCCCAAAAAAAACATGATGGTGAAATTTAATTATATGTAATAGATTTACAGTTTTTGTAAATGTTCCCATTTTAGAGGCAGCAGAAAAATTCCCTTTGGAAATAATGTCGCAGTTAATGTTCCTGATATGAGAGTAGTCATGTCCTTTATTTACTTTGAAAATTTCTTTCTAGCAAAGAACATAATATCTACACATATACTTGTTCACCTACATGCTACAAACCTTTGCTCTTAATGTCAGTGTGACTTCAGTGCCCATGGAAACAATATGACGGGGTAGGCACAGGTCTGTCTCTGCAGGACCTGGGCTCGATCGAGGCTGCACTTCCTCTAGAGCACTGGGACACCTCCCTTTGTATTTTCCCTGTTGCTAAATTAGGGATATAAAGTCCAAGAAGTCAACATCATACTGATTTGCACACTGTAGAACAAGCACAAGCTGGTGTGATTTTTCGGCTTGTACATTCAAAAACAAAACTTAAAAAACCTTAAAGATTCATGGGCACTGAGCTTGGAGAGACTGTAAGAGGCATATGCCCTGCAATCCCAGCTATGGGATGTTTTCAGTATGTTTTTGAAAGGCCAGCAGAGGCAGCACAGAATTTCAATAATTTAGGACTTCATTGGTTCTAATAGAAGGCAGAGCTCTTATCCTACAACCTGCCGTGTAGATGCTTCATACCATGAGCCTTTGTAAGGCAGGATTTGGCCTCTACCCAGACTCAGCTTAGAAGAGCTCTCAAAACCCAGAGTGTTTGTGGTGGGCAGATTGAAACCAGCTCTGAAGAGACTTCCTATATTCGGGTTTCCTCCTGCTTTGATTCCATTGTACTTCCTTAGGCATTTCAATTACCATTTTGAACACAACATCTTTGAGAGTTACTTTGCTTTGTTTGTTAGTTCAGGAGCTCACAAATGGCCCCAACTGTGGGAAATAAAAAGCAAATGAGGAGAAGGAAGTCTTTTACAGAGAAAGGCTTGTTCTGACTGTAGATTAGGCTCAAGACAAAGGAAGCAGAAAGAGGCAAGCTTTTCAAGAGCACATCAACTTTGAAACTTTGTGAAGGTCAGGGCAGGCTTGCTGGCCAGAAAGGCTTTTTCATCCGCTAATATAACTGCTTCTGTGAGCACAAGTATTTAGCATCTTGACTACATTAAATTGGACCTTTTAGAGGAAAGAATTGTGTTCACAGAATGTAGATTTCTCTTAACACATACATGGAAGATGAGAATAGTACCTGAAACTCTTATTAGCCAACTGTTCAACCCTGTTTCTAACACAACTACAGGGCAATATTAGAATTATTAGTTTGTACAATATTAGAGATATTTCCAGGCACAACTTGTTCTGTCACAGAAGTGATAGCACTGTCCCTTTTCTTTTACTCTAAAAGTGTATCTGTACTAAAGTCAGTGATAGGGTAACTGTTTATAAGGACAGCCATGGCCTGCCCACATTCATTTCAAAAAACTAAATAGCTTCCGGAAACGCAGCTAAATGCTAATGTATTATACAATGGGGAATCATTAGAGGCATTTTTATTAGTCAGGGAAAAGATAAGAACATTATTATGTCCGGTCCTATTTAATGTTGTGCTCTTAACTCTAGACAGTGTGAGTAGACAAGAGAAAGCACATTGTGTAGCAAGAACTATAAAGGAAGGGGAAGTACAGCATAATATGGTGATTTATCTAAAAATCTTAACAGAATAACTGGAAAAGCTACTGTAAATAGTAGAAAATGTACTGAAAAACATTATAAATTGAACAGAAAATAGCCTACATGTATTTATGGCTCTTGAAAAAATATGAAAAGGTATTGAACATTCCACTTAGGATAAACACATCCTTTAAAGAATTTTCAAGGGCTGGAGAGGTAGCACAGTGTCACAGGGGCCTGCCTGGCAAATACAAGGCTCTAAGTTCAATTCTTGGTGAAAAAAGAAAACAATTCAGGACATACTTGGGGCAAACTAAAATATCCCAAGAAACCAATACAGTAGAACCAAACTTAAGAGAAAAAACAAACTACATTCTTAGAAAAGAAGACCATATTATAGAGAAATCTGTTTTCCCTAATTAACTCAGCCTAAGTCTAATTAAAAATATTGCTAAACTACACAGTTTGATTGTAAAGTGTGTAAGGAAGAACATAGCCAGAAAAACTTTGAAAAAGAACAAAAAGATAGCATAGTCTTTCCAAACATTAAGAGGTATTATGAAACCTCTGCAAGTAAACATTTTGTTACTGCTGTATGAAAATTTAAAAAAAAAAATAGGTCACCATATTAGAATAGTAAATCCAATAGTTCACTATTTGCATATTTAAATACAGTATAGAATAAGTGGCTGCTTGCATCAATAGAAAGTGATATGCTTTTTGAAAAGTAGCGTTGCAAAATGCAGAGCCATGTAGGAAAAAATAAAACTGGATTCATTTTTCAGATAATATGCCAGAATTCCTCACGAAATATGCCAGGAGAGTTAACGAATGGATTGGAGATATATATGAAAGAAGAGAAAATATAGAAATACTATTTTTAAAAGATGGATATGTTTATCTACAGGCCAGAAGTACAGATAATATTTTAAGCAGTGACTTACATCCAGAATCTGCGAAGAAAAGACCGATGTGCTAATGTTAGCATAGCAAAACAAAACAAAAAAAAAAAAAAAACTGTGGGTACCATAAAGTATATAACAAAATTATAAAAACAGATCTGAAATTCATCTCCCCAAGTTAACAAAAAGGAAAAAGACCATCTAACTGGAAAAGAATAAGCTGTCATAAATGTGCCAACAAAAAAAAGAAGAGCAAATGGTTCTTGGTATGCGAAAACTACACTAACATAGCACTTTTCATCTCTCACACTGGCAAAAAATTAAAATCTCAACACCGACTTTTTTGGCCAGGCTGTGAGAGATAGTCATTCTCATATGTTCCTGTGTCAGTCCAAAATGATAAAAACCTTGGAGAAGGAAAACATTGAAATAACCAACAAAATTGTGAAAGGACTTACCCTCTAATCAAAGAACCCAGTGCTTAGATGCAAATGTAGACTAACAAAAATATGAAAAAAATATGGCCACAGGGCTGCTTTCCATATACTTTTTCTAAAAGTAAAAATGAAAATATCCGAAATAAACACCAGCACAGGACTGGCAGCGTTGACTTCGGTGAATCTAGCCTTTTTTATATGAACTGTATTTCAGAGTAACCAAAGAGATGTGGGATTTCTTTGTGCAAAACTATTCCAGCCAATAAATGCAAAAGAATCATAGAATTGGAATATTAAGATTTGAAAAATCTAAATAATGTTAATCCATCCAATGACCATCTATGGCTACTAGCATCACAGAATAAGAGAGGGAGCTAAATATTATGCATCATTAGAAACACACTGTGTCATTTAGAAGAAATGTTTTCATTTTTATTTATTTATTTGGTACAGGGTGTCACTACACAGCTCAGACTCACTGATCCTCCTGTCTCAGCCTCCCCAACAGTGGCATTATAGGCATGCACCTGGGTTCTGGGGTCAGCACAGCATGTGATAGATACTGAGGATCAAACCCAGGTCCTTGTGTTCATCAGGCAGGCACTTAGACCACTGAGCTGTCTCCCCAGCCCCAGGGAATGTTTTTTTAAAAGACAAGGAAATTTAACCCAGAATCTTTTTGAGCTTCCTAGATCAGACAACTGATTTATAAACAATACAAAGAACAGAAAGATGTTTACAATAAAACCACAAGGATATTATAAGCAAAGTTCTTATTGGACTCTAAAGAGAAATGGTTCAGTGTCTTCTGTACCAATAATAACAGCCAAAAATGGCAAGGAAATAAAAGGCATTAAGGAGGAACCTGTAAACTAAAATGTAATTAAAAGATATATCAACCAATTGCAATGTTTAGACCTTATTTTACATCCAGATGAAAATAAATTAATGTATAGTTACACACACACACACACACACACACACACACAAATGTCTTAAAGGAATTGGTGAAATATAAACACCAACTGATGATAAATGTGTTCTCCATTTAGATGCAACAATACTATTAAATGTGTGTTTTTGTTTACTCTGAGTGTATCTTCCAGAGACATGTGCTTAAATTACATGATAGCTGGTGTTTGTTTCACAATAATAGGGATAATAGATAGGCATGAAAAGAGGATAGGTGAGACCCTGGTAGACACAAGCTCATCATTGTCAAAGCTGAGCAGTGAATACAAAAGGATACATTGAATCTCACTGGAAATTTTCATACCACAACAGTTTATGAAAACATCCATCTGGAAACTTCTATTTTATGTATCACTAGCACCACAACCTTGGCTGTACCCCTCCCATCTAAAGGACAACCACAGGGTGCAAACAGTACAGGTGGAAGTTCTGACTTTTCTTGTCCCTCTCCTCCCCTCCCTGTGACTCCTTCCCTTCAGTCACTCCCACCACATTACTCCACCAGAAAAGATGGATAAGGAGAACTTTGATAGTAAAAATTTACAAGACAAAGACTATCTTAGGCCTTCTGGTAGAGCCTTATTCATTCAGCTAGTAGTGAGAATATTTTCCGCTCATAGTTTATATTCCTGCTCATGTGAAACCAGAAGGGGTTGGTCAACCTCTCATTACAGTATTTGTATAACAGAGCTTCCTAAATGTTGAGAAAACTACAAAAGTTAGGATCCAAGGACATGGGGGTAAGGATGGAGCAGGCTTCTCTTTTTTTGGCAGTGAGTGAGCTGGTATTAGTCATTTCTCTTTCTTAACTATAGGTATTTATCAAAGTGCTGGACAATAATGATAATGGCCCAGAATTCTCTCAACCAAATTATGAGGTGACAATTTCTGAGGATGTGCTTCCAGATACAGAAATCCTGCAGATTGAAGCTACAGATCGAGATGAGAAGCACAAGCTGAGCTACACTGTGCACAGTAGCATCGACTCCATCAGCATGAGAAAATTCCGGATTGACCCCACCACTGGTGTGCTGTATACCGCGGAGAGGCTGGACCACGAGGCCCAGGAGAAGCACATCCTCAACATAATGGTAGGATCAAAGAGCTATTTCACTTCCTTGACAACCGTTAACAGTGCAAGGCGCACACACCTTAGCCTTAGCAGTATATGGCCCTATTGGTTTTGCAAGCAGCAGTAAATTTGGTTTTTTCAGTGTAGCATTAGACAAATCCTGCAGATTTTGGCAGCTCAGTAAATGCTGCTGACTGGCTTGAGAGGGAAGCAATGTTCCAGCCATGTGCCCAGGCTGTCTGGTTGGTTTGCCTCCAGAAAACAATGTAAAAATATTTACAAGAGGTTCTTGTAGAAGTTAGTCATAAGGGTAATCATTTGCAACCTGTACAATGATCAGTCCTTGGAAGCATTTAAAGAGCCAATTTACTGCTTACTGCTCTGGCCTTGGACCTAGTGTTGAGTGCAGGAGCACAAAAGAGATCTTGACACATGCTGAACCCTGTAGAGTTGTGCAGTCTGAACTGGTGTTCATTTATGTTCCTTCATATTATATGAGAGAATTTTCTTTAATTTTAAAGTGAGGTTTTATTGGATCACATTATTGAAAAGTAGAGATTAAGAGGAAACACACTTAGTTGAGTTGTGTCCTATAATATATTTTTAACAACCCAAGAGCTCCATGGACATTGTCTATCAGAGCCTCACTGTGCTCCTGAAGACTAGGTTAGATGACAGACAATTTATCCCTTGTACTGATTGGCTTTAAAATACCCTAAGACTCAACAAATGCATAAGCAACTAAAAGTAATCTTCCACTAGCTGCTACTTTTCTCTCATGAGATGGGCAGCCTTCCTGGGGAAGAAGAAATATATATTGCCTGCCTTTGGCTATGGCTTATACCTAGAACTCTAAGGGACAGGAGGGGCTGCTCACACAGTCTTCCACTTCATCCCCTTGACCATTCATTCATTCATTCATTCAAGAGATACTCTGTGCATGTAGTGTCCACTAAGCACTGCTCTAGGTTCTGAGGACACAAAAGAGACAAAGTGCCTGCACATCTGGAGCTAGCATTCAAGTGCAGCTGCCAGTCGCCCACATTAAAGAGCCCAGCTTGGCCTCTAGGTATCGCAGACAAAGCGATAGAAATTCAGCATCTTCACTGGGTCAGTGTTGCATGAAGAAACCTTGTGCCAGTGACTAACTCCATTCTCGCTGTTCAAGTCATCTCTGTTCATTCTTTCCTCCAACATAGAATTCAGTTTGGTCACTCCTTACCACTTATCATTTCTGTTATTGAATATTAAAAGCAAATAAGTCCTTTATGCTTTCTTTCTGCAAGCCAGGCCAGTTTAGCCATGTTCCTAATTCATTCCAGGTGCTATCCATGAAACCCTCTTTCTCTCTGATGGCTCTTTTCTGTATATTTTTCTAATTTCTTTACATCTTTCTGTGAAGTCATGCAGTCTGAAGCTGAACAAGCCAAAAGGATGCATTTGACTCACACTGCATCAAATGATAGCAGAGCCATGTGGCGGTGGTTAAAGAATGGATTATTTATACACTTCTCCCATGAGACAAATGGGGAATTGTAAAGCTCTCAAGAGAAGAATTTTGGTAGAGTCACACTGAGGTCTCAACTTTAAAAATTAAGGCTGGCTTGCTCTTACCAGAGCCAGCGCTCTCCCTCAACTCTTGGCCCTTGTGAGTATTGGGTCTTCTTGTAAGAAAGCACTACATGCTGTCAAGACCACCGTTCTGCCACCTCTATCTGGGTGTGTTACCTCCAGGAAGCTGGATGCTAGATTAGGCTGTTCTTCAATTTTGAGTGCACTCTGAACATATCCCATGCCTTCAGAAAGCACCGTGTGTTATACTTACTTACATGTTTGTATTCCCCACTCTAACCTTCTGGAGGATAGCGACCATACACATTTAACTACTAAACCACTAGAGTGAAACCTGGGATTTGATAGACCAATAATAATAAATGCCTGTTGAATGAATGGATGGCCATGAAGCACTGCACTCATAAATTCCACTCCTTATTTTTCTTATCAAGGTGGCCTCTGTCTGCCATGCCATGAGCAGCTCTAAACACATACATCACGGAGGAAGTTGCTACGTAGGGACCTAGAGCAGAGTGCCATGACTGTGCTATGAGTCCCTCAGTTCTGCGGGCACAGCGGAAGCCCAGACCATAGGCCAGGCATCCAACTGAGCAATGCTCCTTCTTGTGTTTTGCCTAAAGGTCAGAGATCAGGAGTTTCCTTATCGAAGAAACTTGGCCCGAGTCATTGTGAATGTGGAAGATGCTAATGATCACAGCCCTTATTTTACCAACCCACTATATGAAGCATCTGTGTTTGAATCGGCTGCTTTGGGATCAGCTGTTCTGCAAGTGACGGCTCTGGACAAAGACAAAGGGGAAAATGCAGAACTCATATATACCATAGAAGCAGGTGAGCGCTGTTGCACGGCACAGATTTCAGTGTGGTACATGGCACTGGACCCCAGGATTATACATCACCATGGGAAACGGAGATTGTTATGACTCTGAATGAAATTTTTGACTAAGGAGCCATCATATTTGTGTGTGCTGGTATATAAAGTTGTTAGCATTTCAGTTGTACATTTTCTATTATTGACAGCAAGGAAAGAGTTTCCTCTTTGTGTTCAGTGTCAGATTTTTTTCAGAAATGGCAAAGGGAGAAGAAATGTGCAATGCATTCCGTGGCTTTTACCCATATTCCAACAAACCATGGCCTCAGACTAGAATAACCAGTCTACCGTGGCCTCGGGACTGCCTGGCTGGTCTGTGAATTGGAGCTCTTGCATACCTTTGTTTATCTATCAGTAGGTGGGCTGTAGGGATGGGTTCTGAAGCTGGCATGGCTTGCATACCAGGGACTGAAACTGAGGCCTTGAGCTTGCCAGGCAGGCTCTTATACTACCGAGCTACCTCCCTAGCTCAAATTTGAGATTTTTTTTAAAAACCAGTTTTAACAGTTGTAAGAAAAGCTCATTGTTTCTAGATAGCTTGAAGATGGATAGCTGAACAGCTGTGACAGAGAGATAAATGTCCAACCGAGATAGGACTACAAACCTAAAGTGGCACATATCTCTTATGTACTCTATTTTCCTTCTCCTGTTCTGTTGCTTGGAGTATTCATATCGCATATTCCCAAAACATTCTGCAGCATTATGTATGCCCCACATATACCAAGCGCATTCTGTTTCCACGCCAGCAGTAAAAAGGCTTCCATCCTCCATAGAAATGTAGAGCACTTTTATGAGTAGTCAAATTAAAATAGAAAGACTAGAATGACAGTTTGGGATTAGGAATGTTAGAAAAAGGAAAGCCAACAACCTTCTTTTAAAAAAATCCTTACATCAAATAATGATCTAAAACTGTTTTCCGTTCTAGGCCCCCAAACTTTGCCTGAGTCTATGATCACCTCTATATAGAAAAAAGAAAAAGCTCTCGGTCCCTAATAGCCAGGTGCTTCAAGCAAATCCTTCCATTTCTTTTCTAGATTTCTATAAGGTTTTCTTTCAGTCTGAAGCCTTGCTAGTATTTTGAAATATTATTTTCCATCTCTTTTAATGTTTTAATCATTTAATTATATAAACCTTATTCTTTTGGTTCGACAAACAGAAAAGGGAAATCTTTCACAGAAAGTGTTATCTGATCCAACAATTATTTGGGTTTTCTTTTCTATTCTTATCTTTTTCTCCCTACATTCATTCATCCCTATACATAATTTCATATCATTTGGATATAAAGCCTAGTTTTAACTTTTTAAGTCATTTTCTAAACATTTATCTGTCTACTTATACCTTCTTTGTACATTTTCATTGAGGTTACTACTTCTCTAGACAGCCAGATAATTTTTAAACCAATAAAGACAGTCTCGAAAAGTAGTTAACTTACCAGCCAGCAGAAAGACTACTATACTTAAGTTTTAAACTCCTTGGGGCCAGGGAGATGGCTCAGTGGAATAAGTGCTTCCCTGGCAAGCACAAGGGCCTGAGCTCGATCCCTGGTTCCGCCAAAAAAAAAAAAAAAAAATTAAACTCCAAGACTACAGCCTGGTTCTCTGTTATTTCATTAACAGTTGGCTGAAATAAGAAAAAATTATTTCCTTCCATAACTCCTTTATAAAGAAAACCCAGATTTCCAGAAAACAAAAAAGGTTGAGGTCTGAAGAAAAAAGATCTTATATTTTATATGTAAAGAATGATATGAATTCCAGTGTGCACACTAAGTGTCCGATAGCTGCTAGGCTTCTCCACAGACTCAAGGTGTGCCCTGGCCAGGAAATCCCCTCAGACAACGAAAAGAGAGGCTGATCCCCAATGCTTCAGCATATTGAAGCAAATGACAAGTGGCTGCGTAAAATGTTACCTTTTTATTTGACTTCTTTAATATACCTCAGATAAGCAAGATTTTACTATTTACTGGTGGACTATAAATTTCCTATCTCTTGCTCATCCTGTGGAGTAACTGCTAAAGCTATTTATTTTGACCTGAAGGACTGAAGCAGAATTAAACTGCAGAGTTACAGGTCATCTATTTGGTTCAAGTTTCATGTTTGATGCCAGTGATGTTTCTGAGACAGCAGCTCAGAAGAGAAACAGGCTACATACTGAGTTAGATGGAGACCTACTGAATCCTAAAAGGCATGCACAAAGATGATTTAAAACCCTTTTTTAGATCCATGTCTCCTCACTCCTTCCAAAAATAACTATTGAGCACCTTCTTTGTGGCAGGCATTGTGCTACGTACCACACAAGTCATGATCCTCAAGAGAAGAACAGCAGGTATCCAGCTGTCAGAATTCTACAAGAAGCCATAGACTGAAGAAAATAAGCAGAGCTTCATTTCCAAATATGCTAGATTAGAAAGAGAGCACATGCAGGAAGTGGGTCCCAAGGAAATGAGGCAGGATGTGGAAGAGGAAAAGAGAAGGAGGTGAACTCAAGCACAGTGTGCTAGAGGGCTACAAGGGATGGCTCAGGGGTCAAGGGACAGCAGGTTTGCAGAGTCTTCTTGGAGTTCTGGATATGACTCCATGTAATGTCTGCTGTGAAAATAGCTCGCTAGGAATGAAGCCATATTTCTAGGCCTGAAATGAGGCAGGGCTTCCCAAGAAACTCTGAGGTAGGGTCCCATAATCTAGGAGCACAGAGACCTCCTGGGTTAGCATTTATCAGTCAGGACTGGTGCCATTCCTGGAAAGTAACCACTGCACAGATGAAATCCTTCTGGCTTAATTCCATAGTGCTCTTCATTGGAGCCTTGTTTAAAATAATCATTGACCTTCTTGTTGTTATTGTCATCACACAATGATCATGTGCAGATGGCAATGTAAAAACTCATGCCTATATCAAGGATAGCATTGTTTAATAATATCTTTATATGATATGCTCCCTCTTTAAAAATAAATAATCAAATGGATTTTATATGCATTATAACCCTTTTCTGTTCAGGTATGAAAAAATATATTTAATAATTATATAACAAGAGTAGGTACACAGCTTTACTTGCTATTTATTTCAATAAGCATATCATATAAACTAACTCTGTTAAAACTAACTCTGTCTAAACCTTGAATCTTATTTTAATGATTTTGTTGCTTAAATGGTCTGTATGCTTGCCCAACTATAGTACTCAAAAGGAAAGAAAAATGCAGATACACTTGAATAACCAAGATCTTTAACTTTTGCTTTAAAGGAATCTAAAAACTAAGGCATGTGTTTTTGCTTTCTTTTGTTTTGTTTTGTTTAAATGTTTTTGGCACAGGGTCTCACTGTGCAGCTTGGTCTTGGAGTGATCTTCCTGTTTTCTGCCTCCCCAGTTATGGGATTGCAAGCATGCATCACCACACCCAGACTCCACTCAGCATGCCTGGGGGTAGGGCCAGCACCTCATTCAGTACTAGGGATCAAACCCTGGTCTCCATGCTTGCCTAAGCAGGAGGAGGCATGTGTTTTTTGAGATGCGTCAGGAAGCCTGAGGAGGGAAACAGAAAGTAAATTGAAGGCTGTATGTTCATATTGTCCAGTGCCCTTTAGCTCTGTGTCACTGTTTAACTTTGTCTCTATTCCTCAAGTTTGATGTTTTCCATTTTTTATTTCATCACCCTGAATAATCCCAAATTCTAAGTTACTGCAGAGCAGAGCTACAAACCTAAACAGAGCAGTTCTTCTCATGTTGTCAAAGTGGGACGCCATGTTTCCTGCTTATAGACTGCTTACACCTTCAGTTTCATTAAACCTTATTCTTCACATTCTTGGTTTCAAGGCTGATTCCAATAAGCAACAGTTTCTTACTTCACCAGAAACCTCCTAAATGCTTAGTGAAGAATGGCTGCCAATTGGTGCAACCACCTGGGAATATTTTTTTGTGCACATCCATGTCTGTGTGTCTAAAGCCTTGGTCAATGAGTACAACAGGAATGAAGAATAGGGAAGGAATCAGAAAAAGATCTCATCACTTACATAAGTGACCTGGGAAGAATTTTCCATACCTGATGAAACCCACTTCAGCACATTTGTTTCTGGAGGAAGTCAGTTTTGGTAGAGTGAAGTATCAGCAATTTCACATCAGAAAGCTTACTTTGGAGCAATTTGAAACAAAATGACAACACAGCAGTGCTCCAGTATAGCATTGATTTAGAGATAGACATACAGATAGATAGATAGATAGATAGATAGATAGATAGATAGATAGATAGATAGATAGATAGATGGATGGATGGATGGATGGATGGATGGATGGATGGATGGATGGATGGATGGATGGATGGATGGATGGATGGATGGATGGATGGATGGATGGATGGATGGATGGATGGATGGATGGTTGGATGGATGGATGCATGGGTGGGTGGATAGAGAGATGGACAGATAGACGGACAGACAGACAGAGGGAAAGACAGACATACAGGAGTAGCAGTGACATTGGTATGTGCTAGCCTATTCTGTCTGTCTCCTCACAAGCTATGAATGACAAAATCCTACACATTCTGTTGCAACTGCTGCTAATTTCAACCTAGACCCAAAAGCTACTGATCTAAAATTACTGATTTTACTGAAAAACTTTTTTTTTCATTTATTTTTATTTTATTAAAATACAAATGTCCATCAAACAGTTTCAAGACACCTTAACCATACACATTCGATGAATTAATACATTGCAAACTGTTTTCATAACGTTTTGATATTGTACAAGGTGCATACATGATATTATATTTACAGATATTATTTTAGCAGATTTCTCTTATCAGTGAATTAAGAGTGTAGTTGCTTACTTATCTTATTTTTTTTCCTTTCATTTTATTGAAGTACAAATGTCACTCAGACAGTTTTAAGACACCTTAACAATACAGATTTGATAAATTAATACATTGCAAACTGTTTTCGTAACGTTTTGGTATTGTACAAGGTGCATACATGATATTATATATTACAGACTCCAGATCAGAAGGTTGAAAAACTTATTTCAGTTATTTTCCATATGCTAGAAAGAAGAATCTGTCTTTGTATCAGGATGGTAAGGAATGAATACAAGAAATTGCAGTCTACTGGCTACAGGGCAGTAAAAGGTCATTGTTTGCTTTGCAATTAGGAGAACTTTCCTGATTAACCCCAGCTCTTCATGCACATAGAGGTACACTGAACAAATTTTAAGGTTGCTTTTCTAATCTGTGGCTACTCTTTTCATTAAGAACTTGAGAGGGCTGGGTAGACAGCTCTCTAGAGCTCTCTCTAGAATAGTGCTTGCCTGGCAAGCACAAGGTCCTGAGTTTAATCCTCTGTATCCCCCCTGCAAAAAAAAAAAAAAAAAAAAAAAAAAGAACTTGAGAGGTTTCTGGTGAAACAAAAAGCTGTTGATAATATTAAATGCTTTCAGACACAAAGTTAATCTTCAGAAAAGATTCTAATAATCCACTAGTAACTTCTTGTTCCATTGATTTCTCAATTTTAGGGAACACTGGGACCACATTCAAGATCGAGCCAGTCCTGGGCATCATCACTATTTCCAGAGAACCAGACATGACAACAATGGGGCAGTTTGTGCTGTCAGTCAAAGTCACAGATCAAGGTTCCCCACCAATGTCTGCAACCGCAATTGTGCGCATTTCAGTCACCATGTCTGATAACTCTCACCCCAAGTTCACTCACAAAGACTACCAAGCCGAAGTAAATGAGAATGTTGATATTGGGACATCAGTCATCCTAATCTCTGCCATCAGTCAGTCAACCCTCATTTATGAAGTCAAAGATGGAAATACTGATGGAATCTTTACCATCAATCCATACTCTGGAGTCATCACTACTCGGAGGGCTCTGGATTATGAGCACACCTCTTCTTATCAGCTCATCATTCAGGCCACTAACATGGCAGGGATGGCATCCAATGCCACAGTCAGTATTCAGATTGTTGATGAAAATGATAATGCTCCAGTTTTTCTCTTTTCTCAATACTCAGGCAGTCTAAGTGAGGCAGCCCCTGTCAATAGTATTGTCAGGAGCTTGGACAACAGCCCACTGGTGATTCGAGCCACTGATGCTGATAGTAATCAGAACGCCCTGCTTGTGTATCAAATTGTGGAGTCCACAGCCAAGAAATTTTTCACGGTGGACTCCAGCACAGGGGCAATCCGCACAATTGCAAACCTAGACCACGAGACCATTGCCCATTTCCATTTTCATGTGCATGTGAGAGATAGCGGGAGCCCCCAGCTGACTGCAGAGAGCCCTGTTGAAGTCAACATTGAGGTGACAGATGTGAATGATAACCCACCTGTTTTCACTCAAGCTGTGTTTGAGTCCATCTTACTTCTCCCTACCTATGTTGGAGTGGAGGTTCTGAAAGTTAGTGCCACAGATCCTGACTCTGAAGTGCCCCCTGAACTGACATACAGTTTAATGGAAGGCAGTTTGGATCATTTTTTAATTGACTCAAACAGTGGAGTACTCACCATAAAAAACAACAACCTTTCCAAAGATCATTATATGCTGATAGTTAAAGTGTCTGATGGAAAGTTCTACAGCACAGCCATGGTCACCATCGTGGTTAAAGAAGCCCTGGACAGTGGCCTCCACTTTACACAAAACTTTTACTCCACCTCAATCTTAGAGAATAATACTAACATAACCAAAGTTGCTATTGTCAATGCAGTTGGAAACCGCCTTAATGAGCCCTTAAAATATAGCATTTTAAACCCAGGAAATAAATTCAAGATAAAATCTACCTCAGGAGTCATTCAGACCACTGGAGTTCCCTTTGATCGCGAAGAACAAGAATTATATGAGTTGGTAGTGGAAACCAGCCGTGAGCTAGACCATCTACGTGTGGCTAGAGTGGTGGTCAGGGTTAACATTGAAGACATAAATGACAATTCTCCAGTATTTGTGGGCCTCCCTTACTATGCTGCTGTGCAAGTTGATGCTGAGCCTGGGACTCTGATATACCGGGTGACAGCCATCGACAGAGATCAAGGTGCAAATGGAGAAGTGACCTATGTCCTACAGGATGACTATGGCCACTTTGAAATTAACCCTAATTCAGGGAATGTTATTTTAAAAGAAGCATTCAACTCTGATTTGTCCAACATTGAGTATGAAGTCACTGTCGTAGCCAAAGATGGTGGAAAACCCTCTTTGTCCACATCTGTGGAACTTCCCATCACTATTGTCAACAAAGCAATGCCAGTGTTTGATAAGCCATTTTATACAGCATCTGTCAGTGAAGACATTAGAATGGACACACCCATTCTAAGTATCAATGCAACCAGCCCAGAAGGTCAAGGCATCATATATATTATTATTGAAGGGGATCCTTTTAAACAGTTCAACATTGATTTTGATACTGGAGTCCTGAAAGTTGTTAGTCCTTTAGATTATGAAGTTACATCTATTTACAAGTTGACAGTAAGAGCCAGCGATGCCCTCACTGGTGCTAGGGCCGAGGTCACTGTCGATTTGCTCGTTAATGATATCAATGACAATCCTCCTGTTTTTGATCAGCCCACATACAACACAACATTATCAGAAGCATCTCTCATTGGTACACCTGTTCTACAAGTTGTCTCTTCTGACATAGATTCAGGGAACAACAAAATGGTGCACTATCAGATTGTGCAGGATACCTACAACAGCACGGATTATTTTCACATAGACAGCTCAAGCGGCTTAATTCTGACAGCAAGGATGCTGGACCATGAGTTAGTACAGCGCTGCACTTTGAAAGTCAGAGCAACAGATAATGGTTTTCCATCCCTGAGTAGTGAGGTTCTGGTTCATATCCACATTTCTGATGTAAATGACAACCCTCCAGTTTTTCATCAACTCATTTACGAGTCATATGTGAGTGAATTAGCTCCCCGAGGCCATTTTGTAACCTGTGTACAAGCCTCAGATGCAGACAGCTCTGACTTTGACCGGTTAGAATATAGCATTTTGTCTGGGAATGACCGGACAAGCTTCCTGATGGACAGCAAGAATGGCGTCATCACCCTGTCTAACCACCGAAAACAGAGGATGGAGCCTCTGTACAGTCTCAATGTGTCCGTTTCTGATGGGTTGTTCACCAGCACTGCACAGGTGCATATCCGGGTACTTGGTGCTAACCTGTACAGCCCTGCCTTTTCCCAGAGCACATATGTGGCTGAGGTGAGAGAGAATGCAGCAGCTGGCACAAAGGTAATCCATATTCGAGCCACTGATGGAGACCCAGGGACATACGGACAGATCAGCTATGCCATCATCAATGACTTCGCCAAGGATCGCTTTCTCATAGATAGCAACGGCCAAGTCATCACAACTGAACGGCTAGACCGGGAAAACCCCTTGGAAGGTGATATTAGTATTTTCTTGAGGGCCCTCGATGGTGGAGGAAGGACAACTTTCTGCACTGTCAGGGTGATTATTGTGGATGAAAATGACAATGCACCCCAGTTTATGACAGTGGAATATAGAGCCAGTGTAAGGGCAGATGTGGGAAGGGGCCACTTGGTCACTCAGGTTCAAGCAATGGATCCAGACGATGGAGCAAATTCAAGGATTACTTACTCCCTCTATAGTGAAGCCTCTGTCTCAGTGGCTGACCTCCTGGAGATTGATCCTGACAATGGATGGATGGTTACAAAGGGCAATTTTAACCAGCTGAAAAATACAGTGCTGTCGTTCTTTGTCAAAGCAGTTGACGGGGGCATTCCGGTAAAGCACGCCCTCATTCCTGTCTATATCCACGTCTTGCCCCCTGAAACATTTTTGCCTTCATTCACCCAGTCTCAGTATTCCTTTACCATTGCAGAAGATGCAGCCATCGGAAGCACGGTGGACACCCTGAGGATTTTACCCAGCCAGCATGTCCACTTCAGCACAGTGAATGGTGAACGGCCAGAGAATAACAAAGGGAATGTTTTTATCATAGAACAGGAAACAGGCACTATCAAACTTGACAAGCGCCTTGACCATGAAATCAGCCCAGCTTTCCACTTTAAGGTAGCAGCCACTATACCCCTGGACAAGGTAGACATTGTGTTTACTGTGGATGTGGATATCAAGGTATTGGACTTGAATGACAACAAACCAGTCTTTGAAACTTCAAGCTATGAGACTATCATAATGGAAGGGATGCCTGTTGGAACGAAGCTCACGCAGGTGAGAGCTGTCGACATGGACTGGGGAGCCAATGGGCAGGTCATGTATGCCCTCCACGCAGACTCCCATCCTGAAAAAGTGATGGAAGCATTCAACATTGACAGCAACACAGGCTGGATCAGTACTTTGAAGGACCTAGACCATGAGACAGACCCTGCGTTCTCCTTCTCTGTGGTGGCCTCAGACCTGGGAGAGGCATTCTCTCTTTCATCCATGGCTCTGGTCTCTGTCAGGGTGACGGATATAAATGACAATGCACCAGTTTTTGCCCACGAGGTGTACCGAGGGAATGTGAAAGAGAGTGACCCTCCAGGAGAGGTGGTGGCCGTGCTCAGCACATGGGACAGAGACACTACTGATGTCAATCGCCAAGTGAGCTACCATATTACAGGTGAGTTTGCACACACACACACAGACACACACACACAGATACACACACACACACACACACACACACACACACACACACACACACACCTTGGTCTCACCAAGTGCTCTGCTTCCTGAAGAAAGATGGGTGAGGTGAGTGGGCAACAGTGCAAGAGATGAAGAAAGATGAGGTAAGGGTCCGAGAGCATAAAACCTTTCTGCGCAGAGTTAAAGGTCTCTGGATAGACTCAGGGTTTTGATCATTGTTTGTAACTCAGCCTATATCTGGCATTCATTTATTTGCTTAAAGCATTACTGAGGTTGGCATTCAATCTTTGCGTCACTTATCATGTCATAAAGAAGTCTAGATGAATATTTTAATTGAGTAAATGAAAATAATAGCTCTTTTTTGTGAGGAAAGACATTCATATATATATTATATATATATTCCTACTCCTTTTAGTGCTGAGCGCACCAAACAGCATGATTCCAGTAAGCTTCACACACGAGGTTTTTCTGGTCCTAAAAGCACATAGGCACACGTATAGACAAATTAGAGCTCACAGTTTGACCTTTTGCTAAGTCCTAAATTACAGCTCCATATCAAGAGGGTTTCTTCTGACAACTCTGTTTTCTTGGATCCTTCTTTATCGTTCCAGATAATAAGTAGCAGTTCGTTGGGAAAGCCTAGATAGACAAATGAGGTCACCAGAAATGCGCAGAAATGGTGCTCTTGCTCAGTGGATGCAATGATTTCACATCAGCATGCAGAGGGTTGATTAGGACTGGTTTGCTGAGGCTGACAGGCCTTTGACAACAAAGGGAACAAGGCTGGTAGTGTGAGGACAACGTTCCTAAAAATGATTTGGGGGATTTAAGCAAGTATTTTGATTCCGGAACATTCAAAGCCAGAACATAAGCAGAGTGCCAAAGAATTTTAAAGACTCCATCAATACTTACGGTCAGGTGGCTTTTCCTTTAGAAAAAAGGCACATTATTCAGAGTGAAAAATGAATTAATTAGAAAGCCCTTAGGATACAGAATCTGCTTAAGTATGTTAGTGGAAGAGTTAATTAATCACTGCAGAATAAGATCCGCAGTTGAGTAAACACGTCAACGCATGGAATTGCCACGCTTTTCAGCATTTGTCTCCTTTTCTCTTTGTGGAACTGTTTTTTGAGGTGTTTTTCTTAGAAGAACATCTTCTGTATTTTATACTTTTTTGATATCTTCACCTTTTCTCACTAAAATGTGTATTTCTGCAGTGAAAATGTGAGACGGTGGTAAGGAAAGCAAGGTACGTTGATTTCTTAGCCTTTCATTTTGGGGACAAAGCTTCTAAGACATTTTGAGAGCTACTTTTCTATTTGGAAAAAATAGTTAATTATTCAGCCTTAATTATTTTTACATAGTCTCTCAGTTCTCAACAGATGATTTAAAGAGACCAGCCCATCAACTTTACCAAAGTAATGAGTCCAGAGTGGCTTAAAGCTATTGCTACTATTAGCAGTGCCAACCACCAACTGATTTTAATTAGACTTAACTTTTGCTCTTGATGTAGCCCAACTTGGCTGTGCTGCCTCAGATTAACAAAGGACTATTAATCACTTTATGTAACAAGAGAACGGTGTGGCCTGCCTGCACTGAAGGCATTGGATACAGAGGTTAAATTTATGTGCACTGAAAAAAACATTCAACTAAAGCATAATTGAAACCTAGCCAGTGGGGGAAGAAAGTGATATCCCGGGGAGGACCCCAAGCGTCTCTAGACCTTGGTTTCTCAGCAACCCAAGTGTGGCTATCTGGGGAGCACTGGTTCTTGGGGTGAGTGCTGTGTGTGTTGCAGGGTGTATTGCAGCATCCCAGCCCTTTGCCTATTGGGTTCCAGTAGCACATACTACTCCCATGCCCTGAATATGACAATTGAAACAATTCCCAGACACTGACCAATGCCCCAGAGAGGGAAAAAGCACAGTCACCACTTGAGAGCTGCTGTGAGAGAAATGTACAGGCTTCATTTTCCACACTGTGTGCAAAATTCGATTCTACTTATCCCATGGTTCCCGCACAGTGCCGAGGCTCAGAGACCAGCCACCTCCCCTGCCCCACCACCAGGAGTTCAGTCCTGACCTCAGAATTCCACTCCTTCCCTGCAGCCTCCCCTAAAGCATCCTGAGGCTTGCTCTTGTCCTGTGTTTATTTTTTTCTTTAAGATTAATTAGAAAGACATATGACTGCATTCTTTCAAGAAGGTAGCATTCAGTATACAATATATGTTATTTACATGTTCGTGATGTTCAAAGATTTAGACACAATAAAAAGCTTGTTGGAGCCAGTAGCAATTTATGAATTTAATAGCTTCAGACTACAAACTTTTCAAGGCCCCACTAAAGGTGTCTGAGGGAAAATTTTTTATAATATTCTTGTGTAAAGAAGGCAAAGAAAGTATTTGACTAGTAAAAGTTTAATAGTAAAGTCCCTAAGTCGCTGGGAATATGGTGCTTAATGCATGTGGAGCAAGCCCTCAGTCCTTTAGACATTCATGAAAGAATTCAGCCACAATGCCTAGGTGCCCCTGCAGAAGGATAAGCAGGGAAATTTATGATTCAAGCAAGAAAGTGGGTAATGCCACGTAGGCAACTGTGGCATGTTAGAGTTTAGATATCTTTTTATGCATTCAGGAGTTGATGGCTCAGCAACATAGCTCAGCAGACTAAGCACCTGCCTAGGCAAGCACAGGGATCCACCCCTAGCACTACATGCCACACCAGCCCTGCCCCCAGGCACACAGAACCGAACCGACCACAGAAACCAGGTGTGGGACAGGCCTATAATCCCAGCACTGGGGAGGCTAAAAACAAGAGGATCACTATGAGTCTGAGTGAGACCCTGTACCAAATACATTAAAAAAAAGTTGTTCCTAAGTGGCATAGATAGATAGATAGATAGATAGATAGATAGATAGATAGATAGATAGATAGATAGATAGATAGATCTATATATATCTACCTTAGTTAATATAATTATACTGTTAATTTCTCTTAGCTCACTAAAAAAAAAGGATTTGTGCTAATATTATTTGGACAACTAACCATGTTACTCTTCCATTATTTTTTTTTTCTCTTAAAAAAAGTTGTTCCTAGGGTTCACAAAAATGTGGTAAGTGTAATTCTTACCAACATTTTTCATAATGGTTACTTCGGAATTACAAAATGTTTTCCTTGTTATTGTTAGATGATTAGTATATTGGGGGGAAGTTTAGTCACGTAAGAAACTTAGAAAAGAAAAAGTTCTACTTTAGTAGAGCATCAACTCAAGGTGGGAGGGTTTTTAAGGAATGTTCTCCTTTATAATATCACTAGGCCATAGCCACTGTGCAAGGGACTGCTGTATGCCTCATTTCAGAAATACATGGCCCCTTCGCCAGGTGTCAGGATCAATGTGCACAATATATAATTGAACACGTCATCATGGTCCATGTGGTAATTTTGAGTCTGAGAACCAAGAAAGGATTATAAATGTGTCATACTTTGAGGTCCTTGTGATCTAGGGGGAACCTATGTAATTCCTAACTTGGTGGACTTGAATTGATGTTCCCTGAAATCAAAGAATGAATTGTAAAGAACAGGGCGAAGTAAAAGTAGGAACATTTGTTGGGAAATAGGAAAGGTGCAGAGGCATAGCTCCTGGAGACAGGAGGGGTCGCCAGTGGGTTACCGGTGAGCCCACTTCTCTGAGAAAGTGTTCCAGAGCAAAATCATGAGGTGAGTACAGTATGGGTCAAAACTATAATCAACCAATAAAATCAGAGATATAGTTGTCTCGTTATTACTGATCCAGTAGTAACACGGGCATGTGGAGGATATCGCTCATATGGTGGATCAGCAATATAGTCTTGGTCTTGCCCTTAGTCTTAGTCTTAGCTCTCTTAGTCCTACCCTTAGTGGGTGAAGAGCATGCCCCACCCTTAAGGAGATCCTTGGTTTATTTCTACAGGGAAATCTCCAGAGGTCAGTACTAACGTTCTCAAACTTGCTTTCATCCCCCAGGGAAAGATGGAAATCTGACCATTGTTAGAAATTCTCTTCAGGGGCTCCTGCAACCACAGATTCTTTTTTTTTTTTTTAATTTTAAAGAGAACTTTACAAAAAACAAAGAAAGTGCAGAATTTCAAAACAACATGATAGGAAATTAACAATGGTTGTCATATTACATATTGTTATCTTCCAAGTAATGGATCAGATTACCAGATAAAGGTGTGCAAGATTGAACAAACAATTAAGCATTAACATTTCCTTTTAATAAACCAGTAGAAATTAGTAATATAATTATCTTAGCTATCTTGTATATATATTTTTTTCTTCCTTTTTTTTCTCCTTTCCCATCCCAGTTGTTTTTTCCCTTATAAAAAATGATAATTATAACAATGAAACCATTGTTAGAATAACAGTAACCAATAAAACAGGTTATCAAGATAGGAAAATAGATCTTTTATTGTGTATTGTCTTCCTGGTAGTTATTCTGAGTAGAAAATACAGGCATGATATTAGCACAAAGTTTTCTTTTTAATGAGCTAAGAGAAACAAGCTGTATGACAATCTTCACTATCATGTATATACTTTTTTTTCCTTTTTTTCCTTTCTTTCTTCCCCTTTCTCCATCTCATTTTGTCTTTTCTTTTGAAGTGTCCTCCCAGTTTACGGTATAGATTGTGCATTTTAGGTCTTATTTACTAGTTCATTTTTTACACTAGTGAGACAACAGGACTGCACACGGGGGTCTGCCTTATTTCCCTTAAGAGGAGAGTCTTGACTCGCATCCATGTACCTCTCCAATTCACCTGCTTTTGTTTAGTTACAGCCATGATGGTCCTCATCCTCTGCACTGACTCCCTCGAGGGCTTAGGCCTCTCTGACTGCCTATAGTATCTCCACCTAACTTAGCTGCCTATAATGCTTCTTTTGTCATTTTACCTTAACTGGTATGTAACTGTTTAAGTATGATCGATAGTAGCAATAACTATTTTGGACTCCTTCTGTAGACTCACTAACATATAACTACCTACCTCCCACCTACTAAGGGTAGTTTCCACTATCTCATTCGTAAAGTTTTAGTTTTACTATCGCCTTGAGATGGATTTTGGTTTTGCCCATAGAAACACAAGGTACTAGTACCTTCTCTGCTAGATATCCTCATTCTTTTAACAGTGGTCAGCCATCCCCTACTTAGAATGTGGGCTTCATCCCACAGGAGGAAGGGTTTTGTTGACTTTGCCCACTGCTGTTGCCTTACTGCTTATAACAATGTCCCAAAGAAGGTGATAAGTAACTAAAGAGCAAACAACATGGTGATCCTTGGGGCTGACCCAAAACTTCTGGCCAGTTGTCCTCAGCTCTGTGTTTCTTACCATTTGAACTAACATCATTTTTCCTTTTAGGATCAGCTCTCTTCCCTCCTCTTTCTAAGCTGTCTTAAGTCTCTGTGTAGATTAATGAAGCAGAAAGGTAATAGGGTTGGGACCACTGCCAGAGCCTAGGCATCATAAAAAGCTATTCTCCTTCATCTCTTCTACTTTACTTCCACTTTCCCCAGCTTCACTCTGATAAATCTGCCCTAATTGCTGTGCTTATCATTGAACTGTTCCTTAAGTGACCCCTCATTAGGGCTATTAAATACTAATGGGTCTTCCTCAGTCACGTAAACTTTTCTCCCCAAACTCCAATCCTTATGAGAAGAGCGCAGCTGTATGATAAAACCTTCATTAAAATATTCCTTAATGGAACTGACTGCCTTTTTTTGATTGCATAATCAACAGTTAATGAAATTGTCTTGGTAACAAGAGCTACAGTGTAGTACATCTTCTCTTGAGACTAAGTGGAAAGACAATTGTAACATCCTGAGGATTGATTGTTCACAGTTTGAATTTGATAGTCCTTAAAGGGAACTAAACAAGAGCTCATTTCTAGTTTCTCTACTTGGATTTTATTCTCTTGGAAGGTTGCTGTTTTACTTTCCTCCCAAGCCCAGAATATAAATATCATTCTTTGTTGCAGGAGAATTAAAGGGAGTATCAGGTGTTTTTTTTCTTTTTCAGTGTCATCAATAATACACGTTGAAGGGCACCTGGATGAATGCACCTGGACCTCTGGTGGTTGACGTAGACCAAAGTGTCTCAGCTATATCTTCAGAACTTCTGTTTCTGTTGCAGGAGGAAATCCCCGAGGAAGGTTTGCTCTGGGCCTGGTGCAGAATGAGTGGAAGGTCTATGTGAAGCGACCTCTAGATAGAGAAGAACAAGACATTTACTTCCTCAATATCACTGCCACTGATGGGCTCTTTGTCACACAGACCATGGTGGAAGTGACAGTCAGTGATGTAAATGACAACAGCCCTGTGTGTGATCAGGTAAGAGCTGTGGGTTGTAGCTCTACCTTTTATTCAGCTTCTCTCAAGTGAAATCAAAACTCATTTGAGTTCTCGTCTTATGACCAGACTAAAATCTGTTCTTGCTTGGGGTTGGAGATAAGAGGGTAAAAAGTAATCTAAAATGAAATATTTTGATAGATTCTCTATGCAACAGAATGAAAAAGAGAAAGGGCTTTATTTTTTTTTTTAGGCCACAGAGAGAATTCAGGAAGGCAAAGGAATTCTCTGGACTGGACAAAGGCTGAGGCATTCATGACCTTTTACCGGGGTAGAGATTGGAGGAGATATTTAGATATACCTGAGGGAGCGGGTTGGGGGGTCTTCCCCCATCACAATGATTTTAGTAATTCAGCTGAGGACCAAACTTCTCACATACTAACTATGGAAAGAATATGGCTAGTAGGATAAGTACCTAATTTTGCCCTCCATTGAAGGAAAGAGTAAAATCTTCTTTCTTTCTTTCTTTCTTTCTTTCTTTCTTTCTTTCTTTCTTTCTTTCTTTCTTTCTTTCTTTTGGTGGAACTGAGGCTTGAACTCAGACCCTTGCGCTTGTCAGGGATGCACTTTTTATACTGAGCCATCTCCCCAGCCCCAGAAAGAGTAAAATCTTGAACAAGTAATTTAAGAAGAATCATATTACTTTGATCTAAATTATTGATATCATAATAGACAAATGAATTGTGCCATTCTATATACATCTTTTACACAGGTGATAGTGGCAGTGTTGGTACTGACCACAAGTGTCCAGGATCCTCATAAAGGAGCCTTTACACAGCTGTACAAAACATGGTCGTGGGTGCTACTACTAGATTTCATTTTCTTCCTTATTTAAATTAATCACCACGTAGTATACTTTTCTTACCATATGGACCAAGAGACCATTGTTCTGTAGATTAGAAATAGGTCCCTGATGCTAACTCCACATGATAGTACTTGTTTTACAAAGAGTTGAAAAGAATCTTAGAATCTCACTGCATTACCACAGGAAAATGGGCCATAGTCAGTCTGTGATGTTTCTCAGGGGTGGACTCTTGTCTTCTTCATCAGTATACTCTTGTATCCCATAGCATTGTACACACAGACAATGCTTAATAATGTTTCCTGAATGAATGACCACAGGAGAAATAGGGCAGCAGATACACTGTGTTTCACCATATAGTGCAGCATACATAGCTGGAGATAAAGAAAACATAGCTGAAAATAAAGTACACAAATGAAGTTTTAGAGAAATCATGTATAATTGCTAACTGTGGTAATCACCCCTCAAATACTAATGACTTAGTGTACTTGCCTTTTCCAAGGTTGCATATACAGCATCATTTCTGGAAGACATACCATCCAATAAAGTTATCCTGAAGGTCAGCGCCAAGGACGCTGATATTGGATCCAATGGAGACATCCGGTACTCACTGTATGGATCTGGAAGCAGTGAATTTTTTCTAGATCCAGAAAGTGGTAAGGTGAAATTTATTTTTATAGCTACACACCATTACTTATCCATCTATAAGGAATCTTAAGCCCATATGTGTTTTCCTGACCACTGGACCACATGAGAGACTGCTAAGTAGGCTAGATCCTGCACATCTTGGGCTCTGAGAAATAGCAGGTGCATAAGGTGCCAGATATGGGTGCTGTGGACCATAGTAAGACTTTATTTAGTTTATGAAATTTGCCTAGACATTGTCTACATTTATTAACATCAAATAAGCACAGGCCTATTTGTTTCTCCCATCTATGAGTTAAGACAATGCCTTCTAAAGAGTATAGAAGGAGTTATGTGATGAGTGAAGATTACAGTGTGACCTGGAGAGTAGTATGTGGTAAGGAGAGCTTTATTATTCTTTAAATTCCTTTGATGTCGCCTCATTCTCAGACAATTATTGAACTTTTATCAAACATTCCTACCTACTTTCTCCCAAGTCATGAGCTCTCCAATTTCTTCAATATTCAGATAAAATTTACGAAGTGAAAGTCTATACACACCGGAAGGCAGATACCTACATTGAAAGCCAGAACTAATTAAAAAAATCATTTTCTATTGAAGCAAATTATGAAGTTTTCTATGAAGTAAATTGGATAGTTCATCCAATGGCAATTTTAAATGAAGTGTAAAGATTAAGCAGCTTGCATATTTCCAGTATTGTGCTGGTCCTAGTGAACAAGAACTACTGAGTCTCCATAAAGGTAACAGTTCCTCCTAGCTCTATTCCTATAGCCCTTATATCCTCCTCAGAGTGCTGCCATACATACATGGGAATATTCTAATTTATACAGTCAGTAACACTGAGTAGCTAATAGACATAAAAGCACTTTGTGGGATTTGCATAGTAGACACCAAGATAAACAAAGCAAATCATGCTTAAGGGATATTGTAATCCAGTAGGGAAAATGAACAAGTAAGCCAGTGATAACAATAGCAAAAGGTAGAGTAAAAAGTGTGCCCAGGAGAGTGCAAGAGGTATCATATCTGTGAACACAGGAAGAAGAGGTAGGTAATGTTCAAAGGAGAGGAAAGAGAAGCTGTGTTAAGAAAGGGTTAATAATTTGAACTGAGGGCCTGTTAATATTTTGAACTCAGCAGATTAAAGTGCCTGCAGGTGCAGGGGCTGATTCCATTCCTGTGCCACCTGGGCACGCTGAGACAGCAATTGAGACTGGGTGTGGTGGTGCAGGCCTGTAATCCCAGCACTTGGGAGGCTGTAAACAGAATCACTACAAGTCCGACCTAGTAGTGAGACCTTGAACACCCTGTGGACCCTTCCCTAAAATACAAATAATAATAATAATTTGAACTGAACCCAGATTTTAGAAGCTTAAGCAGGACACTGCAGGATACAGGGAAAGCACAAGCAGAGAAGAGAGCACACCCCTTGTGTGTCATCCACAGAATGGCAGGGTTATGAGATTGGGGGCACCAAGGGCTCTTTCCAAGTCCTTGGTGTCATGAGCAAAGAATTGGACATGGCACACAGAAAAGGCAGGAAAGTTGTACACTTAGGGCAATCTTGAGGGAGTTGCACTCTGCAGGGTTGGACTGGTTGTGCTAACAACCTGTGCATGAAGGGTTGAAATAGTACTTTTCCATCTGGTCATAGGTGCAGCGCTCAGTACAGGAGTAATTTTGGATTCTGTGTTCTGCACATATCTTCTAAGTTTTTATATGGTTGCACATTCTGCCCATCTAGTTGTCCCATTCACCGCAGCCCTCGTCTCATGCCTCAGCAGGAAAACAACTTCATCTGGTTTCTTGGACCACAAAATGGATACCCTGAGTGTCTTACTAAAAAGTTACATAGCAGGAGCAGAACAGGGAAATGATCTGACCTATGTTGAAGAGCTAGCTGGCTGCAATAGGGAGGCCAGAGGAGGAGCTGCTGTACAAACACAGATGTCTTAGTCCACATATCCACCATCTTTATTTAAAAATACTATTTTCTAAGTCTTACTTTGGGTCAAACACTTTGCATCTATTAGGTTTGTCACTGTGTTCATTTTCATTTCCTACTAAATCATAAACAGCATCCAAGATTTATTCCAATGGCTGGCATCCAGCACCACCTGTATAACTTTCCCAGTGATGAAAATGTGGATGTCACAGACCTCTAGGTTGGCAGCTTCATAGCTCTAAGAGTCCAGGTGCCTTCCACAAGCTCTTCCATAATCCAGGAAGTAAAAGCTCAGTCCTACACAGTCTGGGTCCTTCAAGATTCTGTCTTGCAAGACCAGTCTGATTTAAGGACCTTATTTTCCTCTGAAGAACAGGGTAAAAAAGCTGAACACTTGAAAGCAAGAAGTTTGTCCTGTACTAATGGGTTCTTGACCATCAAACAACTGGATGGATTAGTCAGTGCTCTGTGAGCTTCCCACATAGCTTCTTCATGAAGCTAACAGAAAAACTGGCAGTCAGGGATTAAGGCACTATGGTTGGTTTGATGTTACTAGCAGAATCCCATAGTTTTTCCCTAATGCATAAAAGCATTGAATATGCTCTTTTATTTCAAATAACAGGGCATTGGGGCCAAAGGCCCTTGGTTCTTCTTATATTCAGAATATTTAAATTTTTGTTTCAAGAACGGCAGTTTTTGAAAACCTAGAGCTACTATGCGACCATTTGTTTTCACAGGTGAGTTAAAAACATTGGCTCTATTGGACCGAGAGCGGATTCCAGTGTACAACCTGATTGCAAGGGCCACCGACGGGGGTGGCAGATTCTGCCAGTCTGATATCCGCCTGATCCTAGAAGATGTGAATGACAATCCCCCTGTGTTCTCTTCCGACCACTACAATGCCTGTGTCTATGAGAACACTGCCACCAAGGCTCTGTTGACCAGAGTGCAAGCCGTGGACCCGGATGTTGGTGAGTGTGTGGCTATGTCTAGGCTTCTCCCAGATGGGGCACTGAGAATGTTGCCTCCAGAAGCTGGGTTCCCATTGGTTGTATGAACACGCTGTATCTCCTGTGGTTCTCCACCATTAGAACATCACTTAGCCCTCCTTCTGCTTTTTATGGAACACCACTGAGCAATTTTGCAAGTCCCTCCTCTTCCTACAGTTGGAAGAAGAGATGTTGCGAATTCCTTTACGTTTAACAAAGCATTTGGGATTGATTGGTTTAACCCTTTTTTTGACATGTAAATAAATATAGCGCCTTCTTTGCTAGCCTATTCTTCCTAAACATAGTTAAAATGCTGTGATAGAGAGAATTCATTTCAATTTCTATAAAGGATTGCATCACAAGCCTCAGCTAAATTATGACAATCTCAATTTATTTATTTTTTATTTATTTATTTATTTATTTATTGAAATACAAATGTCAATCAGACAGTTTCAAGACACCTTAACCATACAGATTCGATAAATTAATACATTGCAAACTGTTTTCTTTTTTTTTCCCATGTAATTGACCCCATACCCTGCTCATTTTTTTATTTTAGTAAAATACAAATGTCAATCAGACAGTTTCAAGACACCTTAACCATACTGGGGAGGTGGCTCAGTGGAGTAAGTGCTTCCCTGGCAAGCGCAAGGGCCTGAATTCAATCCCTGGTTCTGCAAAAAAAAAAAAAAAATCTGACAATCTCAATTTATTGTGGTGCCCAGAGTGGGAGGACCAATTACTAAATGCACAGCCAGTTCAAGGTGGATTTTTTTTTAAACTGCCATTTTACAGAGTATTTTTGTTACATATACGCGATGTTCCTCGGCAGAGCAAGAATGGGGGAGGTAAAAGGGATTGCAGTCAATAAAGCTAATAAAGTTTTGTTCAACTGCACTTTACAATAAGATGGTGAGTTGGGAAGGACTGGAGTTAATTGCTAGGCAGACCTTCTGAGAACACAGGAGTTATCGAGGTGACTACATGATGGAATACAAATAGGAAAGGGCATATGTAAGTCTCTTGGTTATGCAGTTGAAGAGCCATAAATCAGAGGTCTGTGGAGTGATGGGGTGACTGTGCTATGCTAAGCAGGCCTTCAAATAATTCAGCATCTTATTGCTTAATTCAGAATTGAAGGAAAAATTATCAGACTAATGGAAAAGTAAACACATGATAATTAGTTGAAAACAAATGTAGAGGAGCCCCAGGTCTCGCATATTTCCCCTTACAGAAATTAGTGGTTACACTTTGAATTATTACTCGTACTACATTAGCATAGTTTTTGAGGCTGAGAACTAAAAACCATGCCTGTTATTGTGAAAAAAATGACAAATAGAAAAAAAAAACTCCTTTATTGGTATATAATTACATAATAGCTGTAGATACTTATGAAGTAGAGGATTAGAAGCCATTCTCTGGACTCTTATTGGCAGAATTTCAGGGGCAAGAGCAAAGAATTAATGCAAATAAATATTTCAATCACTTCAAATTTGATTTTGAGAAGGTATAATTATCTATAGATAAAATTCTAGCACCTAGGAATTGGGATGCTCATAGTGCTAGAGAGAGGATACAGAAGCCCGCTGAGTGCCTGTGGTGTTTCCTCAGACAGTGCAGAGTTGGGATGGAATGCAGTTGACTCACCGATGTCATAAAACACTGAGGTAACTGGGAAGAAGCAAATGACCGAGGCAGGGAATACTGAGTGAGTACCTACGTGTCCCAGGCACCAAGCAGAAAGAAGTGACTGAGTAGGCCTTGGTTAGAGCTTATAGGAGTTTTCAACAGGGGCATCATGGTCATGAGCCACCATACCTGTATATTTAAAAACCAGATTCTTCTCGCAAGTTCAGGTTTCTTGCTTTGTATAAAAACAGTAGTGCTGGGGCCAGGGAGATAGCTCAGTAGAATAAGCGCTTCCCTGGCAAGCACAACAGTCTAAGTTCAATTCCTGGTTCTAAAAAACAAACAAAATAAAACAGTAGTGCTTAGAAGACTTTGCTGTCCTAGATGCACAGAGTCCTTGAGAGTGTGTTAAACAGCAGCTCCTGCTTCGTTGTGGCCGCAGGCATCCCTCCTTGCTGCAACCTTCCCCATTTGTTTGTGCTCTCACTTGACCCCATTCAGAGCCCCTTCTCTAGAGTAATATGATATTTCAATATTTTAAAAATGTTTTATGGACTAATGATATAGGTCAATGGTAGAACACTTGCCTGATGTGCAGAAAGTCGGAGTTCGGTCCTTAGCACTGCAAAAAATGAAACCTATATGTTTCATTTTCAAATAATTATAGGTTTAGAGATGGTAACCAAAAGACACTCAGGAAGCCAAGTGCCCCTTTCTTTCGTGCTTTCACACTGCCCTGCCTAACTCCAGAACACTCCTGAAAACCATGAGCTTGACATAGGCACAATCCTCAGAGATTGTTCAGCTCCTAGAGCATAGGCACCTGTAAGCTGATGCAGTTTTTTCAGTTGTGTAGCTTCGTGCTCCCTCAGCCACCTACATCCACTAACCTCTTTCACGATCTCCCCTTAAAAGCCAGACCCACCCCATACCCTAACCTAAGGACAGTTGCCAATCTCCATATCTATAATATTCTTATTTCCGTAATGTAATTTTAATAAAATCATTCCTTATAATCTTTAGAGATCGACCTTTTCTTATTCAGCATAATTCTTTTGCAGTTCATCAAAGTTACCTAATTAGTTTTTGGTCATAACAAGGAACATTTGCTTCATTTGTGTTAATGGCAGAGATGTTTGGCTTTTGAAGTTCCTTTCATTGAGCATATTCATTTAACAGAAGTTATAATTATTTCAGCAGGGCTGTGATCTGAATATTTGTGTCCTCTAAAATTCATATATTAAAATTAATCCCCAAAATGTTGGCATTAATAGGTTGACCATTTGGGAACTGAATAGGACATAAGGATGCAGCCCCCAGGAAAGGTGTCCATCTGTGGCCTTTGTGAAAGAAGTTTGAGCTTGTTTAGCCCTCTACCATGTGAGTCCATATCGAACGTGGCATCTATAGGAATGGACTCTTACCAGATGCAAAACCTGCTTTTGATTGCAGACTTCCTAGCCTCCAGTAATAGATATCTTGTGTTTATAAATTAATTGGCTTCAGATAGTTTGTTGTAGCAGCCCAAATGGATTAAGATAACTAGCATTTGAACATATGTCATACTGCATCACTATAATTTGTAGAGAAAGGGCAAAGATATATTAATTTGAAATCTGTTACCATAATTTCTTTTTTTTTTGTTTTGAAGAACCAGGGATTGAACTCAGGCCCTTGCGCTTGCCAGGGAAGCGCTTATTCCACTGAGCCATCTCCCAGGTCCCTGTTACCATAATTTCTTGAGTTCAAAGACCTTACTATGAGTTGCTACATCTTCATACCGTGATTTTTTTCTCTTTAGAACATATTATTGTTTTTAGTAACACAACTCTTTCCTATGACTCCTGTCTCAGTTACTTTTTCCTCCATTCTGGGACAAATTTCTAACACCCAAAATTAAAGAAGGAAAAGTTTATTTAGCTCACAGTTAGTGAGCTAATAATGGCTGGCTCCAGGGCAGAGTAGCACATGGCAGAGGGCAGCTTCTCATGGCAGTAGAAAACAGAAAAAGAAAAGGAGAAGCAACAGCAACAGAAAGCAAGTCTGTCTCTCCTAGGTTGCATTAAAGGTATCGGCCTCAGACTGGGTGAAACACTCACACCCATAATCCCAGCAGCACTCATACTCATAATCCCAGCTCATGAATTAATCACAAACTTGAGAAGTCACCCCATAATTGCATGAGGCTTTGGGGGAACACCTAGACACAAACCATAACAAATCCTTTATAATGAAATAACTTTAATGCTGATAATATAGAACAATTCTGTAGGTCACAAATAAAATAAAAACAGAAAAACAAGAGAATTCTAATTCAGGTTTTATGAGTTCTAAGAAATGGCACACCAATTATCTCGATTTTACCATAACATTGATACTTTTCCTGTAAGATTAAATATATCCTCAGTGTCATAAACCACTGACACGACTTCATGACCAAAAATTTATAAAACTTTTATCTTTTCCATAAAGATAAAGAGACTTTTTGATGCATTACCTTTCAGAGGTTAGTATCTAGTGGTTTAGTCTACCTGTCAGAAGTGGGATTTGTTCCTAGGTTCCTGACTCTGACAGATTTTTAACTATCAAAAGAAATATGCAGCGATAAGGATCAGAGTAAAAAATCTGTGAACATTTTAGTCAAAGTGACACAGAAATTAATGTAAATTTGTGCTGGAAAAATATGTTATAGCTCATAGTTTGTTAAGAGACCAGTTTTCAAATGTTCAAGATGTGAAAGGACATATTTTTTCCTCTTATGGAAAAGGAATATAAAGGAAGAAAACGTTCTAATGAGCAATCCTTTTCTTGTAAAATATTTCTACAAGTTTTAGAACTTCTTTCCGGGATTGTAGAAAAATGTAGAAGCTCAGAACATGTATTTCCCATTTGAGTTAACAAAATTTAATGAACAGCTAGGTAATCAGCACTGCGCAAGAGCAGCAAGGTTCTAAAAGATGAAGACTGTAGTGGCAGACCCAAGCCATGTGCTTCGGGGATGGAGATGACCCAGCAACACACGTATTCTTAATGAAAGGCAGAGCTCCAACAACGAACAGGACACCACCAGTCCATGGGGGGAGTGTGTTCAGGAAGACACAGACCCCAAAAATAAGGTTGGGGCAATGTGTTCTGACTTAATAGTTGGGGTGACATCATGTACCTAGGAAGAGAGATGAAACAGGAAAAGTGGACAAGGGTTGTGGTTGCTCAGGAAGGTCAGGTAGGGACTGTACAGTTAACTCAATGAATGGGAAACCATGGCATAAACAATTCAGAGCTTGGGGAATGCTATCATGATAGAATTTCTAATGGAACAAAGCAAATCAGAATGTGTTATAAAGCTTCTAGAAAATACTGATGAAAAGCTCCTAGTATTGAGAAAGACCTTGGTAAAAGTGAAAGATCAGCCTTTGGGGTTTAAAAGAAAAAAAAAATCATATGAGAGGCAGATTGAGGCTTCTGATGTGAAATCTCCAAATTCGGATGAATGCCTGGGCTGATGATGGGATAGGTGGGCTGCTCGAGATTTCAACACTGGGCTCTGGCTGATGGTGCTATACGAGCAGAAAATAGCACAAACAACCTACAGTAGACCTAGTGCCAACTGAAAGATCTGGAACACATTGGGAATTTAATTATGAGCCTCTAAAAAGAAGTTAGGAATTAAGAAGTTTGCAAGTCATGAGAACAATGGGGTGATCTTATTCATAATTGCAATGGGAAGCAGATGTGCACAAATGAATATTTTAAGAAAACTTTAAGAAATGTGGCAGTAGTGCTTCAGATTTCGTAGGGCTTATTCAGATGGCATGTGTAAAAGGCCAGCGCAGGTTCCTTTAGAGCTATTACAATATAAGCAATGAATTTTCAGCAGAGACTGCTAAGGAAATGGTACCAACATTTCTGTTGGGTCTTAAGGGTTGGGCTTAAAGTTGGATAGACAGAGGGGAAAACAGAGAAGTAAGAGAACAAGAGGAAGATGAGAGGTTTTTATTAGTCACGATAAATTTAGCAAGGCTGAGATAACTTTTTAAAAGTCTCAGTGACTTTGCATGCCAATCATTTATTTCTTGCCCCTGTGAAGAGCAGGTCACCAGTTCATCCAGAGACTTAGTAATCTGTCAACTCCACTTTCTTACCATTTGGCCTCTGAGGTTATCACGGTAACAGAAGAGAGAGATGGAGGGAGCGTGGCAGCTCTCAGCTGGCTCTGCTTGGGAGAGACTCGCATCACCAGAAGTAGTTGCATGGTCTGCGTCTCCTGCACAGGAAACTAGAAAATGCAGGGAAGATCTTGGGAGATTAAGGAGCCAAACATGGTCTCTGTCGCTGTGATGAAAATGGAAAAGCATAACTGGAAGATCCCAGAGTGGTGGGGAAGGGTGGCATTACTAACATGAATGGGTGGCAGGACTGTTTGCCTTTAGACAGAAAAGGAAATAGAGAAGCAGAAAGGAAAAAAAGCTGAAGCTCAAAAGAATACACTAAGGAAACATACTGAAGGAAAACCCAGTGGGAACACAAGTCTGTCCTAAGGCATTCTCCCACAGTCAGCTGCTCTGCCCCAAGGCTGGCAGGACAGCTGCTGGGTGCCCTGAGGAGTTGCCCCGCCGTGGGACAGCAGTGAGGGAAAGATGAGAGGAAATCAGTGAGACAAGAAGCAGAGATGTGCCTCCCAGTGGATTCTGGGAAGGTGCCAAATTACATGTTGTGTGCCTGATTTGTAGAGTTAGCTACATTAAGAGAAAGCATGGAAAATTTTGAGTTGCCTGAAATGATTCCTTTTCTCTTACGTTCATAACTGGAGAATAGGCAAATGACCAAGAAAAGTTGTGTTTTGCTAGAACCCTGACATTTTCAATGTATGTGTATGTATGAGTCTCTCCTATATGTGGCATTCTGTTTCTGGCTAATAGTGGTTATAATAATGTAAACTTTCTGTCCATAGTGGAAATTTGTGAACTTAGCATTTCACAAGCATATAGTGTTATAGTCCTTGTGCAGTGCTATTACAAGGCAGAAGCTGGAGTGAGCTTTCCAAAGCATGGATCTTGTCACAGGAACCATGCAGGGTCATGGACTACCATTTGCTCTGAGAGCATAGAGGAGCAAAGCATGTACCTGAGAGGAACACACACTGAAGTCGTCACTGAAGTTGGTTCGAAAGAGACCTCTCTGATGAAACTGCTCTAAGTGACCCTATCCCATGCTTTTCCTGCTTCTTCTGATTCCTCCTGGTCTTTGTTGAGGGCCAGTGTTGCCATCCATAAAGAACCAAATGTTGGGGTGGGAGGAATCTTTAAGAAAGTTTTGAGAAGGAGATGCTGGACCTCTGATGGAAAAACACGTCAAGTTCCCTGGGCTTGCGGCTTCCTGCCTCTTGGTGGGACAGAGGCTGCCTGAACCATCCAATAAGAATCAGAGCTGCTGACTTCTTCATAACTGGACCACTGGGCACTGAGTTGCATATTTAACTGCTAAACTAAAATTCAACTCCTTGGGCTGGGGAGATGGCTCAGTGAAATAAGCGCTTCCCTGGCAAATGTAAGGGTCTGAGTTCAATCCCCAGTTCTCTCCCTGTGATAGTGTTTAATTTTTTTTAATCTCCCAACATTACCCATCATGAAGACAAATATATAGTTAGGATGTGCTCTCAGAAACTCCAGTCGGTTGAGGAATTGTGTAAATATAGCACTTTTGTACTGGACTTCAAACGCCAAACAGATGAAGAGGACATCCAGAAGAAAAGGAAAATTCTGAAGCATCTGCTGCCTTCAGTTTATGGGTGAGAACAAGGAGCAGGAACAATGTGATGCGTCAGAAGGCTGTTGGTTCTGCCTGCGCTACACCAGAAACACGCAAATGTTTTGCCACTTCTTCCCAAGTGAAGATAGTATCTCACCTCCTTTCTGGACCAGATGATCCAGATGACAGGGATGTCCCCCGTTTACCCTTTTAAGGACACATCTTCTAGTCCCACCAGTGTGAGAAAAGCCCTGGATGGTTGGCTTTTTATCTCCCAGGTTTTGGGCCTCCCCTGCTTCCATTTCCTCTTTCACAAGGTGAGATCGATACCTTGCTTTGTCAGCTGCAAAGCATTACTGTGAGACCTGCCCAAGAGTGAATTAGGAAGCTCTTTGAACTCAGAAAGCCACTAGAATAAGATCTTCCCTTCCAAGCTCCTGCATGGCTATCCTCGCAAGGGACTGGATGTGTGGCTCTTCACTACTAACCCCAACGCCTCCCAAGCAATAATCAGTGCTTAATAAGAACTTGAAATGATAATCATAATGTTGCTATTAACATCTACTTTTTTAGCTTCTGTTCTATGCCAGGCATTGTGCCAAGTGGTTTAGATTCATTATTCCCACTCACATAGCAACTCTGCAAGTTAGCAGATTTTTATTCTCTTTAGTATGAGAATAAAACTCAAATAAGTGAAGAATCTTGCCCTAAGCCACAAGCTAGTTAGTGGCAGGGCTGCAGACATCACAAGGGGGGCCTCAGGAGGCTTGGTGAGCAGGCAGCTGACAGTGACACTGCAGTCCAAGGCAGTGGTTGTCAAACAATGGTCCCTAGACCTACAATGTGAGTGTCCCTTGGGGGCCAGTTGGGAATGGAAACTCTGAAAAAGAGACTGACTGGTGTTTCTCAGAAGTTGGTAAGCATCAGTCTGAGGGAAGACTTGCTCAAACACAGATTGCTGAGCCCCTCCCTGGTTTTGCCTCCAGAGACTGGGAGAGGACCTGACCATTTGCACCCGAGTCTAATCCCTGGGCAATATTGACACCACTGTTCCCAGAACTACATTTTGACAACACCTTGCTTGGGAATTCTTAAAGTTTTGTATCACAAATGCATTAACAATTGGTGACACCTATAGATCATTCCTCAGAATAATGTTTTACATTATTGAAACAAAATATAAAAGATTTCAAATTAATGTTGCCCAAGTATTTCCTAAGGTTATTATATAGCAGTGTGACTTTCATTAGTATATTACATAGCAAGATCTAGGATGGGTGAAATAACTTTCATATTTTGAAATACTGGCAAACAGAGGTACATGCATTAGTCATATGAAAATACCCATAATTTCCACTGGTGACAAAATCACATGTGCTCCTCATAACATCATGCTTTGCAATGTGGTGCCAAATTCAGTTACAGTTAATGAACATAGAGATGCTGATTTTGTCCCTATTGTAGCTGTCCCTCACATGACCCTCAGCAATCCCATGACATCCAGCCTGTCCTCTCCTAAGAGTGCGCTGGACTTATTCATTTATAACTCATGAACTATGGCGATATTTAGAAAATTAAAAAGACAATGGTGGGCTGGCATGATAGCACAGCTGTCTAAACGCCTGCCTGACAAGCACAATGACCCAAGTTCGATCCCCAGTTACCACATGCTACACTGGCCCTAGAACCCCGGGCACTCTGGGCTAGGCACCAAAGCCCAGCGCAACTGTAATCTCAGCACTGACGAAGCTGACACAGCAGGATCACTGAGTCTGAGCTGCATAGCAAGACTAATAAATAAATGAAAGGCAGTGGCATCCTTCCTGGGATACCTTCTGTATTTTTCTGCTTAGACTTCTGTAACCAGCTATCATAACCTGACAGAAATCAGTTTCCTCACAGTTCTGGAGCCCAGAAGTCTAAATTCAGGGTGCAAGCATTTGTTGAGTTTTAGTGAAGGCCCCTGTCCCTGGCAACAGACAGCTTCCACCTTGCTAAGTGCTCACTTGGTCTTGCCTAAGTACGTGTGACTGGGAAAGAAAGAAAATCTCTCCTTCCTTTCTTCCTTCCTTCCCCCCCCCCGCCCCCCGTGGCCTGCTCAGACCGCCCTGAGGGTGGGGCTGGTGCGGCGGGTGGTACAGTGTGTTCCCTGCACCTTCCTGTGCTTGCCTAAGCAGGCACTTTAGACCGCTAAGCTATCTCACCAACTCCCTTCTTCTTATAAAGTTCTCGCCCTGTAACATTAGGATCTAGCCTAATGAGCTCATTTAACATTAATTACCTCCCAAATCTTTATTTCTAAACAGTCTCATTGAAGATTCGGGCCTTAACATACACATTCTGAGAGAACACAGTTGCATTGATAGTGTTCTTTCTCACTCCCTTGGGCCAGGCAGCCCAGGAGAGGACTGTAGTAGTGCCATGAGGCATCCTTGCCATTCCCATGTGTGAGATGTGAAAACACAACCACTGCCTGAGTGAGCCTGAAGGGGGCCCCATCCCGCTCACCCAAGCCATCTCATGAAACCACAGCCCTGTCCAGAAGCTTGCCTCCCACTTCATCCTCTACTGAGCTCTGCTTGGGTTAGCATCTGGAGAAACCATGAAGTGCTAGTTGATTCTTTATGCTGCTAAGTTCTAGGATAATTTGGCTTGCACCAGTAGAGAACAGAAACACTAATGCAACTTGCTAGGCAACTTGAATTGTATCTTATACATCTTTAAGGTCACCCTACGATGTTCATTACCTTTCCACAGACTCTACCCTCTGAAGGATGTAGAATCTTGTGGATATCAGCGGCAGTCAGGACAAGGCCTACCTGTTCAGGCAGAAATGCTATTTGGAGATAGTAGTAGATGGTTGATGATGTGACAGTTGTTGGCTACGCCTTGCTTCCTTTCTCACAGATTCACAAGCTCTCTCTGAGGTATAATGCCCACTTCTTGTAAAAATTGTAGTCCCACTTGATCTTAGCATATCATCTCTCTAAAGGTTCTGAAATAAGTTCTAGTCAGCATTATTCTTTTCCTGAAGAGTAAATCAAGGTTTAGGGACAAAAGACTTACTCAGAATGACTTAGTGGCCAAGCTAGATTGTAAAGAAAAATGTCATCGAGTTAAAACAATGCTTATTTCTGTATACCTGACTTTTCTTCTAGAAAATGCTTCAAGAGAGATTCAGTTCTGAATTCAACATACCTTCTCTAATTCATCATATAGTCTGTGTTTTTCCTAAAGCCCTGCAAATGATTACTTCTAAACTGCACAGTTCAGCAATTTAATGAGTTTTTCCCCCTTTCCTTTTCTTTTCTTTTCCTCCTCAAAGCTCTGTAATTCTCTAAAGTGTTAAATCTCTGAAGGTGGTTGAGAGACTGCTAAAATGTCAGTAAAATTTAAATAGTCCATCCTGAAGACTGAGAGACATGAGTTATTTCCTGGAGGACATTATGGTCAAAGCCTTTTGTCTGCTGTAAATATCAAAATCTGCAATTCTGCATTTGAAGGCTTTCTCCAGAGATCTCAAAGAACTTATACATGTATGAAAGCATAGATCTTGATACTACCACCTCCAGATGAAGACACTGAGGTTCACATATGTTAAATGGCTCCTCACACAACATCTATAGACAGCAGATGAAAATCAGAGTTCTCTGGGGCTCCATGAACCCCCTGAATTCTTTACCTTCTGCCATGGTCCCTGTAACCCTACAACAGGACCATGATACCTTCTCATTTATCTTACAATATCCTATCACTTTAAGAAGTAATATCATACTGTGGCTTTGGGATGAAACCCGATTAAGTATTCCATCTTTTCCTAGTTCCCTAATCCCTCTGAGCATCCCCTCCACTCTGCATATTGGTCATCAGCCCTGGACAGGTATCAAAATTCCCTCAGAACTTTTAAAAATATAAAAAATCTAAATAAGTAAACATGCAAAGTTCCATCTCCAAAATCTGATTCAGGAAATCGGGAGATAGACTAATACCTTGCTCACCTAGGAATCTTTGCTTTAATATATATATAAACTAATATTGCTACTATACTTTAAAAAAATCTAACTTGTCCTAGACAATTGCCAAGCAAAAGAGAAATTTCCTCCAAAAAGACTCTCACAGGAAGCCCTGGCAGAGAACCCAGATCTCTAACAGTGATGCTCTCTCCTAAGTTCTCTCAATTCCTGTTCCATCTCATCTGTGGATGAGGCTGCAGGTGACAGACATTAGAACTACTAAATTAGATCATTTTGGACCCCAACAACATGTAGGGGTTGATTTGAGCAAGGCCTAATATGGCTAGTGGACTTTGTACCTGCCCTTGAGTATTCTCTGCAGAAACTCCAAGGTCACTGAGTTTGACCTGTGTCTCTCCATGTCATGCTGAGAGTCAGTAGAGTGTAGTTATGAGAGCTTGGCCACAGGAAGCTCACATGCCATCATTTCAGCTCTTGGGGCCACCCTGACAAGCATGATTGTGCTGTCCATCATCTGCCGGAGAATCCTTCTAATAACTTCTCTGATGTTGCCCAATACGTCTACCCACACGTTCTCTTCAACTTCAACCTTCCAACCTTCTTTCTTTCCTGCTAATTTACTCATTAATTTAGACCCAGTGTCTAGTTTATTCTGACTGTAATGCGTTGTAATAGCTCTGTTAGCTTGCAGTTGGCTTTAAAACTAGTTAATATCAGCTCCTACCATTCTAAGATGAACACCTAGCTATACGGAGCTTTTTACCCTCCTTGTCATATACCTTGCCACATTCAAACCTCATGGATGTCCCATCACCTTAAATGCCCTTTCTTTATGCTGCTTGTTGACTCTAGTGTTCCTGAGAATGTCCCACAGAATGTCTTTTCTTCATGACTCAACTCAGTGGTTTTCTTCTGTGGGAAACTTCCCTTGACCTCAGGGCCAGGGAGACAGCTCAGGGGCATAACACTTGCGTGAAGCTCAAAGTCCTGAGTTCGATCCCCAGTATGAAAGAAAGAAAGAAAGAAAGAAAGAAAGAAAGAAAGAAAGAAAGAAAGAAAGAAAGAAAGAAAGAAAGAAGAAAGGAAGGAAGGAAGGAAGGAAGGAAGGAAGGAAGGAAGGAAGGAAGGAAGAAAGAAAGAAAGAAAGAAAGAAAGAAAGAAAGAAAGAAAGAAAGAAAGAAAGAAAGGTGAACTCTTGACTGACCCTCTCCAATAACCATATCTACATGTTTTTCCTCCTGTAAAAAATGACTTATGTAGGGTGAGAAGTGTTGGAACACACTTCCTTGCATCCCAAAAGCCTGCCAGGTACTCTTGAGTATTTACTGGATGGATGGATGAATTGATACAATAATAGTCACACATGGTTACCCACCTAGAAAACCTTTTAAGCAAGATTGTTAGATAGCACCCAGCCCAGACATCCTGTGCACTAATACACATGGAGTTTTAAAGACCTAGTGGATGAATTAATTTGCTTACTCAAACATCTCAAGGCTAGCATAGGTCCAAACTGTGGACATTTGGATGAGTCTGTACCCAGATGTGATATGTCTGTACAGGTATCACAGAAGACAGGCTCACCAACGAAAAGGCTGGCACTGTAGGCATGCAGTGTATGCAGAGGAGTGGGGCTATCTGAGTTACTTTTGACTCATTGCTGGGACAAAATACCCAACACCCAAATTTAAGAAAAGAAAGGTTTATTTAACTCCCAGTTTATAGACATTTCAGTCTATAATTGGCTGACTCCTAGGGAGAGGGGCACATAATAGAGGGCAGCTATTTAAGGCAGAAGAAAACAGTGAAGAGAAAAGGTAAGGGCAGCAGCTGTGGCTTCTATCCAGCCTCTCTCCCCTCCTTATATTATAAACACACTCCCCTGGGGCATGGGTGTAGAACTCACACAGTGTCCATGCTCTTGCACAGGATGATGAAGATGTTTACAACTAAGAATCCTGGCTCTCTGCTGAGTCTCTTGATCAAACTTCTAAACTTTTCCAATTGACACAATGTATCAACCAGTACAATCCATCCCTTGGCAACCAAATGTTTCCTTAAACCATTTTCTGGATACACAGACAAGTTTATTAGTATTTTACAACTTGAACATTGTATAACATTGGAACCATGACATTTTGCTCCAAGCTCCCACCCAAAGATTCATGCATATCTCTTTATGCAAAAGACATTTAGTCCATTTCTAAGAGCTTGCAAAGTCCTAACAGCTTCAGCATTACTGAAAAGTCCAGGTCCCAAGTCTCATCCAAGATCTAAGGCAAACTCTTCGCTGTGAGCCCCTGTACAAATGAAAAGTTAAACACTTCCAACATTCAGAGGCACAAGATAAACATTACCATTCCAAAAGGTATAAGCAGCAGGTTATAAAGCACTGGGATCACTGCAAGTCCAAAATTCAGAAAAATTAAGTTCTGTAGTTCTATATTGAACATCCAAAACAATCTGTAATGGGTTATGAACTCCAAAACCCTTACAGGGCTCCACCTCTATGACACTTCTGCAGGTAGCTCCCGTGGCTTCTCACTCAGGCCTGCTTTGTTCCCTTTTTGCAGCTTTCCTTAGACAATCCACGGTTCAGGCTTTTTCAGTCACCTGGGGCTTCCATTGAATAGGCCTCTCACTCAAGGCATTACACTTTCCCTCTCGGGGGCACATTGCCTGGCCTCCCAGGCCTTCTGAAATTGAGGGAGGCCTTCTTAACCTCATAACTTCTGCATTCTGCATGTGGCTCAAACCAGTGTCACATGAATGATGCCAAGATCTTCTGCCAGCTGGAGCAGTAGAAAGGTTTTCTTGTCTCTTGGCTGTAGGACTCAAGTGCCTCGATTGTTGAGCATCTTGACTGTGAGGAGCAAATTTTCTATGCCAACACCATTCTGGAATCTCCTGTGGCTGCCAGCTCCATTCTGGAACGTGGGGCTCTGAAGCTTCCTCCTCAAAGCAAAGTCCCTCATACTTGGGATTGTGAGGCTGCAAAGGGGAGAAACTGCCACCTCCTGTGATGCCCTCAGGACATCTTTTCTAGTCTCCTGTTCCTCCTGGGCAATGGAGATCTCAGCTCTATCATTGTAGTCCACAACCTTCCTGGTGTTTCTTTTCTAGCTGAACTCATAACATTTTAAATCCCCATCCTGCTGGGCTCTTTGCTCTTGACTGTCAATATATATCTAACTAAAAGCCCCCAACAATAGCCATATCACTGCCTCAACATTCAACTGTCTAAAGATTTCTTTTGTAAGACTAATCCACTGTGCTTAATCTCAGTCTTAGGCAAAGTCTTTGGACAGGAGCAATATGCGGACAAACTTTCTGCCAAGCCATAATGTAAACCATCTGAAGTCCAGCAATCAATGTACTCATTCTTTCTAGCAGAAGCCTCCCCAGCCTGGTCTTTTCAGGCTGGCTTCCTGTCAGCCTTCTGGTCTTCTGAGCTGTGACTAGAATCTCCCATACAGAAGAGCTAAAGGCATTCCAGTGCTTCAGTAATAGAGAACATCTCTGAAGCTTTCCTATCTCTTCCCATAAGCCATTCCCAAAAGTTTGTAATCCACATTATCAGGTATAGTCCGAGCAATGATACCACTCCTGTGGTAACAATTTTTTTGACAGTGCATGATACATAGCTTTATTTATTTTATTTATTTTTTATTTTATTGAAGTACTCAATGTGACAGTTTTAAGACACATTAACAGGACGGATTCGATAAATTAATACATTGCAAACTGTTTTCATAATGTTTTGGTATCGTACAAGGTGCATACATGATATTATACTTACAGACACTATTATAGCAGATGTCTCTCATCAGTAAATTAAGAAAGTATAGCTGTTTACGTGTCTTATTTTTTATACATGAATTATATCAAAGATTCAATAATTAATACTTTCTACCTTTTATTTTCCTAGTGATTGTCCATAGTACTAGAAGCCGACATAATATCCTGTCCATCCACCATTAGTGCAAATCTTGCCTCTCATAGAATTATGTAGAAGCATGGCGTATCTATCCCAACTGTACTGTCCATACACACACATCATGATTCTTCCTTTCTATACCCCTTCCTTTGTCTACACCTGTCAAAGATGGGCATTCCATTGTCATTCAACCAAATTAGGTGCCTGAACTCGACAACACAATCCAACACAGTCCAGCATTCCACATTTGTGATTTATCTGAAGAAGTTGACAACCCTAGCCATTTATAGCTAAACTTATTATTATGGCCCTGCATTGTATACCTCATTTTTATACTTTTCTGCTAGATGGTTAAGACCTAGATAGAGAAAGACTTATACCAAAACATGTAGTTTTTGTTTCTGATGAGGTCAGTGAAGTCCCCTCAGGGTTTATCTTGTAGTCCTGTACCTTATTCTGTAGATCCTTTGTCTGTGTCATCCATGTGGATGAGTCATGGCCAATACTTGACCAGTTTTGCTCTCTGTGAGAAAGTCTTCTCTCTATGTGACTCTCCCCAGGCACACTATAGAACTACGATCTCTTTCCTCTGTGACTCCATAATCTCCTTGTTCAGGAAATTTGGGGCTCAACTGAGTTTCATGATGTTACAGTACAGGTTCTCCTATGTCCTGAGTCTTCGCTGACCTTGAAAGGCTAGGGCCAAAATGTTGGCTAGCCTTGTGGCTCTTCTATTTCTCCAGTTTTGATCTGTGAACTTACACTGTTAACCATCCAGAAGAAAAGCTGATTAGTATCGGCATATGCCATTCCCTTTGCCTTGTCTGACTCAATTGTTTTTAGTTGTTGTTGTACATTTCTATTTGTATATCTTCTTTTCGCTTCTTATACTAGGAAGACTATACGATATTTACATATATGTGTATGGTTTATTTCACTTATGAGTATATGTTCAATTGGCATCCACTTCAATATAAATGCTTCCAGCTTATCATTCTTAATAGCTGAGTAATACTCCATTATATAGAAATACCACATCTTTTTCAACCATTCCTCATGTGATGGACGTCTTGGTTGTTTCCAAGAATATGCTATCACAAATTGTGCTGCTATATAAATAGGTACACATATATCACTATGATATAATGTTTTCAGTTCCTGTGGGAAAATTCCCAGGAGGGAGATAGCTGACTTGAATGGAATTTCCAATCCTACTCTTTTGAGGAGTCTCCACACTGACCTCCACAATGGTTGTACCAGTCTACATTCCCATCAGCAGTGGAGAAGTGTTCCCTTTTCCCCACAACCTCTCCAACATTTGTTGTTGGTTGATTTCCTTATGATAGCCATTGTGGTAACAAATTGACTTAATGTTCTCTCTCTCTCTCTCTCTCTGTGTGTGTGTGTGTGTGTGTACTTTTAAAGTAGCCTTGAATCTTAATTTTTCATAAAGCACAATCATGTTGTCAGTCCTAGCAGGAGAGCTACCACATAGCACTATATGTACATGATGTAAATAGACCATAATTCATTCAACTGATTCTGCTTGTCAACAATTGAGTAGCTGCTGGTTGTTAAACATTTGTTTAGTAACAATGTGGAATTTATCTACCAGTATTTTACATGCACAATTTTAATATTATATACTTTTTGTTTCCTCATCCTTTGGGGGTCCCTGAGAACATGCAGTTGCAGTAGGTATATGTATGTAGCACGTGCATGATTTTATACTTGCTTTGGCCCACTGGTTGTTTCATCTGCCTTCAATATTCACTACTTTCTGTTTGCCAGAGTCTATGCTCAATAGTGAGACATCAAAATGCATCGTATTGTCCCTTCTTCTCATAGTTGCATTAGTCTGGTAGGAGAGAGAACATAAATACAATTAATGGTAGTGCAAAAAAGAGGAAAAATGACGCTAAAGAACACAGGAGAGGTTGCAATTGGAGAAATTCAGTGTGAAAGCCTTTCTAGAGCAGATTGTACAAAAAGCACATAGGAGGTCACAGAAGTACATTTGGTGCAGGTCTTCTTGTGGTCTGGGACTCTCCACTCACAGAGTAGGATAGAGCATCATGTGAGACGAGGGGTGCACATGAAAGGCAGAGACAAACTGGCTTTTATAATAGATCTACTTTTGAGATAATCCATTAACTATTAATTCATTAATCTTCATGTGGGCAGAGTTCTCATGACTCGGTATCCTCCCAAAAGGCCCACTTCCTAATATCTTATAATGAGGATTCAATTTCAGCAGAGGTTTTGGTGGGAACAGACAAGCCACTGCAGTGACTATTTTGAGTGGTTGGGGAAGACCTTGACCCAGAGTTTTAGTAAAGTTGATAAGGAAGGGATACACTGTGAACTGTCTAGTTTACGTAATTCCTCTGCTAAACTCTGGGGTTAGGGGTGATGTCTTTGGCCTCCTTAATTCCTAGTTCAGTCCAACAGTACTTAGCCAAACAGGTGGCACTTGGACAATCCTTATTAAATCAAAGGGACATTGCTTGGGCCTTGTGAGAAAAATCCTCCACTCTCAAATGTGTTCCAAAGAAATGCAATGACATATTCAAGAACATCTTGTTTATCAGTTTTCTTTGAAAGATAATCCTTCTATTTAAATAAAAATATGACTTAATCACCAAGTATGGTCATAAAGATGCTGAAAACTACACATACAGGTGGTATCTAGAGTACTGATTTTAAAATACAGGAGAAAATGTTGGTTCAAAAACAAGATGTTAAGCACTGGCCAAATAGCTTAGTGGACCTAAGCACCTACTTAGACAGGCACAGGGACTGAGGTTCAATCCCCAGGGTGCTATGCCCACCCACCCACCCTGCCCCCAGGGAGTGGTGAGACAGTGAATGAGACTGGATGTGGTGGTGCATGGCTGTAATCCCAGTGCTTGGGAGGCTGAACACAGAAAGATCACTACAAGTCCAATCTGTGTAGTGAGACTCTGTACTAAAATACATTTTTAAAAAAGGTTATTAGATGGCATGGGGAATGGAATGTCAGAAACATGACCTCAATGTATAAGGAAGATCCTTAAAGGATGACTGAAATTGTTCTGCATCTTAGGGAGTGAGGCAGTTTCCTAAGAGTACATATTTTCTATAACTTAGGATCTGAACCCTTAAGATATATTCATATTAGTATATATAAACTATAAGACCTTAATCAAGCTTATATAAAAATGAATAAAATTTGTTGACATTATTTCTTCTCTATTTACAAACTCACTATAAATTCAAATCCTTCTAAGAAAGCTGATTTACAAGAATTTAATACCACCCTCCTTCTGGTGCCACCTGCACCAGATAGATAGATTCCTGTGCAGGTGACAGAGGGCACAGAGGTGAATGGCACAAAGGCCTTCCAGGAGGGAGTCAGAGCAGCTGCCAGGAGGAGACATGAAAACAAACATAATTTAGCTTGTTAGGCTTAAGGAGCAGATCTTAGAAAAAGAGAAAATGCTTCTTAATCCAGATTAAAATAAGCTTGATGCAATTGCTATGTTGGAGACTCTTGCCAACACCAGAGTGTTCTCATTTGATTCAGGGTTCATTGTAATGCCCATAATAATCTCAGATACGGAGCTAAGTGATCCTGCTATTGGATTAGATCCCTAGGGATTAACCTAGCACTGGAGACTGTTTCTCACTATAGCATAAAATGTTGTATAACTATAAACCATATGAATGGATCCTGAACAATAAACTGAATGGTATAAATCTCTGTGTTGAGTTTCTTCTTACCCAGACAATTCCACTCACTCATCGTGATCTATCTTAATGCGGACTTCTGCTGTGTTAATTCTGGCCCCATAAGCTCAAGTCAAACAACTTGATAAGCAGTTGGAATATGGGGGAGGTCCACCAGAAACAGAAATGAGGCCGGCTGTATTTGTTGAAGTTGAAAATGAATCATAATGCTGGAAGATAACCTCAGATATTACTTGGTATCTCCCAGTCTAACAGGGAAGATGCAGTTGAGTTAAGTGACTTCCAAATATGTGTGCATAAGTTGTTCAGCTCATGCATTCAAAACAAGGCGTTCTGCCATTCAGTACTGGACCACATTCCTTTTACTTTAAACATTGACTTTTATTATAAACAGTTCTATGTCTAAATGTCCATTCTTCTTTTTGGCCAAAGTAGGAGAAACATAGTCTCCATTTAGAAACCTTCTAAGGAAAAAAGTGTAGATGTATTGGCCACTCACACCAGGATTTCACAGCCTTCCCTACCAGAAATTTCTATATGCTACTTTTCTCTCCTGATCCTACTCTACAAAATGCCATGATTACTTCCTTTGAGCAAATAAGGATTTTAATCATTCTCTTTTTACTTGATTTTAATTCTCTGAAGAGCTGCCTGCTCCATTTGCCACAGTTAATGTGCAAAAACTTCACTTATAATGAAAGTCAAACTTCTTTTGGTAGCTCAGAATTTCAGCACTTTAAGAATTTAAGTAGCTCCATCTTTGCTCATTAAATTAGACTCAAATTGGAGAGGAGAATTACATACTAAAAAAATGCAGACACAAAGTGATAAATTAATGTTACACCTTAATATAACACGTTATGACATGCAGCAGGGGCATTAGACCAATTATCAAGCAAGTGTTCAGCTAGGGTTCATCTTTTCTGCTGGTTATGTAGCAAAAGGATAGCAACTTGAAGGGTGGCATTTATCAAACCTCTTTGGCTAGAAAGTTTCCACTTTAGTGACAGTACCTACATTCATTTAACAGAGCCTGGGAAGCCTCCCCAGAAATACTGCCACTGAATTTGTCTTTGAATGTCTGACGTTATATCTAAAAATTATTGAAAGCATTACAGTTGTTACTGAATTAGTGTTTTAATATGTTCTAAGTTTGTCTTGTGTTTTTTTGAGAACTAGCAAATCATAAGTGATGTTGTCTACCAAGTTTTAGGTTAGGGTAGCCCCCCACCCCACTGTTCTAGTCTTGCTTTCATCTAAGTCTGGTTAGTAACAGATAGGTGAAGGGAAGAGTAAATTTCCAAGTTTTTCCTCCTGTGAATGCCAATGTGGACAATGTAGGAAGGTAGGGCAAGGGTTACAGTGTGGGTAATCTAGCTTAATGTGGACTTCTGCTGTATTAATTCTGGCCCCATAAGCTCAAGTCAAACAACTTGATAAGTAGTTGGAATATGGGAGAGGTCCACCAGAAACAGAAATGAGGCCAGCTATATTTGTTGAAGTTGAAAATCAATCATAATGCTGGAAGATAACCTCAGATATTACTTGGTATCTCCCAGTCTAACAGGGAGTTGGAAGGTAGCGTGGTTTTCTGCTGGGGTAAAGTGGAAAAACCATGGCCCACCAAGTTTAAATTAACAGAATCTGCCCCGAGGGGAGCTGTGGTCTTTGTGGCTGATGAATGTCAGCTGTGTGAGCTCAGCTCCCCAACAACAGGGGTGCCCTGATGAACAGGGAGCTTGCAGGCTATCTCTTCCTTCCTTCAGGGATCAGAGCCTTGCCAAGGGCTCCTGAGTAAGGCTGGAAGAGAAAGCTGCAGTCCTGGGTCCTGGGTAGCATATTTAATTAGACTTCAGATATCTGTCTGAATGAAGCAAACACAATCAACCATTGAACATTGCTTCCTTCGGGGCTTTCTGCTGCAGAGCACCACAGGGTACAAGGGTACAATCTAACTTCTTACCTCTCCTCATGCAACAGTTCCATAACAGTGAGTCCGAAATTGCCCTGCTAATGGTTTTCTGCTCTGAAATAGTTAACTGTTCAGGTACAGATACTCTAAAACCCCCAAAGCACTGAGCAAGAAGCCTAAGGGATACAGAACTTTGCTTGGTGTCTCGTGGGCATGCCTAAAGTTGCTGGTGGCCACACACAAGTTCCTCAACCCTTAGCTAATGCACCAGTGAAATGGGCATTACAGTTGTCTAAACACAGGCAAATGAAAGATCCTATAGGCATTCCTGCTTGCCAGCCTGCTCTTCCTATTGGCAAAAACGGTCTACCATGTGTTGGGCTGGAATTCAAATCTGTACGGAATATGTGTGATTTGAAGACCTACGTCATGTATTTGTCAGTTACTGATGTATTTCCATAAACACACCTTCATGACTTAAACAGCATCCTGAGAGAACCAAGTCAGTCAAGGCAGCTTGCAAGGTGCATGCTCCCCTGATATCAAAAAGGGCTATTAGCTTTCGGCTACAAGCTCAATCAGCTCCCACAGCCCTCCATGTTTTCAGTCTAAGAACTATGTCAAAGAATTTAATCTTGTGCCATTCCACAACTACCCAGAAAGCACCCTAAAAGCTCTGCTCTAGAACTTTACTTCATGGGATGGCAAGGGAGAAAACCTCAGCACAAATAAATTCAGGGGCTGGTATTTATATATCACTGGGCAAGTATATTCAGAAAGAGAAATAAAAGAAAATGATGAAACTTTGAGGAAAAATGGACTCTGGAACGGGACAAAGAGCAAGATCGCCATGTTGAGCTTTCAGTTAAAGCCATGTAATGAGATTCATGTCATCCCTTCATATATATGATTTTATTGGTTTACTGGGAATTTAGACTTAAGGAACATTGTGGATTGGGGAAAAGTGTTTAACTCCCTGTTATTGGCAAATGTCTACCTTCTTGGTGAGGTGTTATAATAGAAAGAACACATAATTAGTCCTTACCTTATATTCAAGGGTTCTATGATTCACAGGAGATTTTTTTCGGTAGTTGGCAGAGCTAGAGCCCTCCAACGGAAGACTGTCTTCATTAAGAACTAGTGTAGTAATGGTGGTGCTACCATTTTTCCACTGAAAAAATGATAACATTTTCATTCTTGTAAATGATAATGACTAAAAGTTCATTGTAAAAGATAAGACATATAAGATACCCATGTAGCTATTAACATCTCAGAGTTTTTATTGAAGATCTGGAATAAGGTTATATATTAAAAATACCCAATTAATTCTGGTATTTGTTTCCAATATTTTCCAGTTTCTTTAGCTTTTAATCATACTTTTTTTTTTCTTTTTGTACAAATTTGAGGTTTCGAAACCACTGTGAAATGCTGACATCCTCCAACAAAAGCAACCTTCAAGCTAGACGTTAGTTCATTCTTTCAGCAATTTGTTGGCTATTGCTGGGTGTTTCCTGGATGATATGTTTTAATGTTATGGTAGATAAATAATATTTGGGTAATTAATTGCTTGAGATATCTTGAGATAGAGCTGGAGCGCTCATTTGGACTAATATTGCTCTCTCCTGATGGAGTGCTCCAGGCTCACTGGCCCAGGGATTTCTTGTTTTCCTCTGTCCTCCACTATGGCTTCAGCAAGGCCCACAGTCTTGGATGTCACCTGTTACTAACGATCCTCAACTTATAGCTCCATCTTGGGCTCCTTCTCTGAACTTCATCGTCTTCTACCTAAGTTCCCATTTGATATCTCCACTGAATATCAAATCCTCATCTCAAACTTAATCATTTGGGGGGGGTCTGTTGAGAGAGGGTCTCCTGGCCTTGAGTTCACTTTGTAGGCCAGGCTCATCTCAAACTCACAATGATCCTCCTGCATCAGTCTCCCAAGTGCTGGGGTTAAAGGTATGTACCATCACACCCTGCTCTCAAATTTAATCCTAATAGGCCTCCTGGTCTTTCATCCAAATCTGTTCATTTCTGTGGCATTCTCCATCTCAGCTGTGGCAACTCCCTTTTTCAAGCCAGAGTCCTTCTGAAAGCCTTTCTTCCCCTAGTAGCTCGAGTCCTACCAGCTTTCCCACCAGAAAACATTCCTTTGTGAAGAAAACATTCCCAGATACCCTTGTTCCTCACCACCTGTGTACTCAGAGGAGAGTTGGAGCTCAGACCCTTTTCACCCGTCTCCACTCCTTGGCCTGCATTCAAGCTGCTGTTACAACTCTTAATCCTGCAGGTTACTGACCAGTCTTTCTAGTTCCTTGCAGCCTCCCAGCCACTGGAGACATCCCCTCAGCACCTAAGCCACATCTCAACACTCACAGTGTACATGTCACAATCAACCATCACTTCATAGAATATAAAACTTTCCTCCAGAAACGATGGGCTCTCACCCATTGCCAGAAGTTCTAGCACTTGGAATAGTTTCTGGTCCATTCTGGAGATGTATTTGTTGAATTAATTAATTTGTATTTCTCTTTCTATGGTTAATTTTTACCCATGTATCTATTAATGCCGCAGTACTTTTCTTAAAGATCTGAGGTGATACATTAAGAATACCCAGTTGAGGGCTGGTGAGATAGCTCAGTGGACTAAGCACCTGCTCAGGCAAGTGCAGGGACCAGGGTTTGATCCCATACCATATGTCATACAGGCCCCGCCCCCGGGTATGCTAAGCCAGAGATCAAGTTCAGGCATGGTGGAGCACACTTGTAATCCCAGAGTTGGGGAAGCTAAAAACAGGATCACTGTGAGTCTGATCTGCACAGTGAGACCCTGTACAGACAAACAAAAAGAATATCTAATTAATTCTGATATTTGTTACCAGTGTTTTTCCAGTTGCTATAGCTTTTACTTGAATTGCATATTTTTTTACAAGCTGAAGTTTCCGTTTGTGTGAGGCAACCTCTGTTTCTATAGTGATCATTTTTCTCAGGTGACCCTACAAAAGTCAGGGAAGCTGTAATATTTTGGCGCAGAGCAGCTGACCATGTTCCTGCCCACTCATGTTCTTGCCTTTTCTACCACAGGCGTCAACAGGAATGTGGTGTATTCTCTGGCATTCTCGGCCAATGGCTTTTTCTCCATCGACAGTTCTTCAGGAATCATCATCTTGGAGCAGCCGCTGGACCGGGAACAGCAGTCTTCTTACAACATCAGTGTGCAAGCCACGGACCAGAGTCCTGGACAGTCCCTGTCCTCTATTGCCACCATCACAATTACTGTTCTGGACATCAATGATAATCCACCTGTGTTTGAGAGGAGGGACTACCTAGTGACAGTGCCTGAGGACACCTCTCCTGGCACCCAAGTTCTAGCTGTTTTTGCCACCAGCAAAGATATTGGTACAAATGCTGAGATTACATATCTTATCCGGTCTGGAAATGAACAGGGAAAATTTAGGATCAATCCAAAGACAGGTGGGTAACAGCAATGTACTTGCATCCAAAGCTCTAGTCTATCCCTCCTCTTTTCTCTCAACACTAAGCCACAGTCCTTGGTAGGTTCTTTTTCCTTCTCCATCCTTCCCAGAAGCAAGTGTTTTGGTGGCAAGGTCTGCACACAGACCCAGCATACATCCAGCACACTGCTTCCTACTGAATTGCAAGCTTCTAGCCATGGACCTACTTGGCAAATACTTGACTCTCAAGTTGACTTTCAGAGGAGTTTGGGCACATCTGTGCTTTCTCAATGTTCATAGTATTCATATTCCAATGAAAGCATTTATTTGCAGCTCTCTTTTTTCTACCTCCCCTCCCCATTTGGACCATATTGCATATCTTGGGGAAAAATGCTGCAAGAATTGAGCCTTTCCTGGTCACCATGTACACCTGCACTGCTGCTTTCTGGGCACTGGCCAAGGCAGACATTGATTATACTCCCCATGATGACCAGCACGGCATCCCAAAACCAGCACCCCAAGTAGACAAGCAGCCCAGCTGATTGGAAATGGTGCTCATTCTCCTTAATTACAACGCCATCATTTCCAGCTGCATGCTTTTCAGACTCTGGAGGGAGTGGGTAGCTTCACCTGGGGAAACATTACATAAAAGTCAAAAGAACAAGAAGACAGCTGTTTGTCTTTATCAGTGAGTTAATCCTAGAAGCAATTTGAGTACATAAAATCATAATGCAAGAAGGATGTCTGGCCATCCTTTGAAAATTAAATGTACTCATTCTTTATTTTCCTGCTCTTTGTATTTCTATTTAAAAGCCCTTTCAGAGATGTGGTGTGGTGGCATGTGCCTGTAATCCTAGCTCTTGGGAGGCTGTAAATAGGTGGATCACTACGAGTCCAGTCTACTAGTGAGACCCTGAACACTCTATAGGCCCTTCCCTAAAAAAACAAACAAAAAAATTCACAGCTTGTTCATGTATACTTTCACTTGTTTCTTGATTCCCCTATAAGTAGTCAAAGCAGTTCCCATTTTTCAGACAAGCAGGCTTTTGCATTTGCCCCCTAAGAATCTCTGTCCCTCATCATTCAAGTCCTAGGTACCTGTTAAGCAAGGTGATAAAGAAGATCTGTTCTCTTTTAAGTAGTCACTACCTACAAAGAAGCTTTTATAATTAGTAATGTTTATTTAATATGGCAAATATGCTCACTTCCTAATAATCTTTAGATAGTCCTCACATTTTCTATCCAGGAGGTTAAATGTTCCCATTGTTAGTAAATATTCAGGATTTAAATTCAGATTTTCCTCACTCTGGAATGCTGCTTCTAACCTTGATGTAAGATAACACAGCTAGCCATGGAGATGCAAAAAATTCAAGAGACATTCTCCTCACCCCTAATTACAAGTAGGTAGAAACACTGATGGAGGAAGTACATTAGCAGCTTTTCCCAGCAGTATCTCTTTTCATTAAGACCATTACTTCAGATTAAAATGTATCCGGGTTTCCTTCATTTATATATGTGTTAACCTTTGCCTATCTAGTCATAGCCATTGTATATAAACACTGTGGGGAACTACTTAAGTACTATTTCAATTTAGCTAGATGGGGGTATAAAATAAAGCACTGGGGTTGTAAGTGCTAAGGAAACTAAATTATGGGAAAAGAGAGGCTCTTGCTATTGATATGATTTACTTCTCACCTGAAATGGTAGGAGTATATCAGTAGTCTTAACAAGCAGACAAGGTTTCTGGTTTTGTGTGTGGCTGTGACCTTCTCACCTGTTCTACTGATTGTTTTCAGTTGAGAGAAAAGCAAATGCCCTTGAGCACTGGTTTGCAGCCACGCAAAGACGTATTAAAACCTTCAGAACATAGGACTGGGTCGCTTCACCAGGCAGGGCTAGGATAACAGGGATGTAGCATTCAGAGAGCCCTTCCTAGAGCTGGCTCCCAACTAGTTGCTTTCCCTTATTTTATTTGTTTAATTTTAATAATTCTGTCACGTGGTATTAACATCTACATTCTGTATGTGTGGATAGAGAACCCAAGCTGAATATTTGGCCACTGGGCTGTCTGATTCCCAGGTAGTTTGTGTTTTGTTTTGCTGAAGCTTCCAGAGACCTCTGTCTTCTTTGTGCCATAGTAATTTTTTGTCCATGCATTATAATGATGCAAAGCAACTCCTTGGCTAAGTGAATTCAGTGTAAGTCTACAGGTTTCTACACACTGACAGAGAGCGAGATGACAACAGTCACATCCACACTCAGTCTTCTTGAGCTGGGAAACCAGGAGAAACTCATCAGAAATGCTGGTCACTGTCCCCATTCCTGAGAGGCAGGAACGGAGATTTTCATGCTGTGTCAGAGATATTCAAAAATAGTTACAGAAACTTACAAAAGTTTTTTCTTCTTTGGTATTAAGTTTGACGTATAAGCTGAGCTTTAACTGACAGCATTAATCAGACTTCTGGAATGCTTCCAAGGAGGCATTCAGTAAAATCCTGAATATTTAAAATTTCTGGCTGAAAGCAATATTATAAATATTACCACAATTGTGGAACAAATAGCCAATGTTTCTTCCCTAGTCAAATCTAAAGTTTCCTATTCTTATCCCAAGGGGGTATTTCTGTCTCTGAAGCCCTGGACTATGAGTCATGCAGAAGATTTTACCTGGTTGTGGAAGCTAAAGACGGGGGAACCCCAGCCCTCAGTGCTGCCACCACTGTCAGCATCAACCTCACAGACGTGAATGACAACCCTCCCAGGTTCAGCCAAGATGTCTACAGCGCTGTCATCAGTGAAGACGCCTTGGTGGGGGACGCTGTCATTTTGGTAGGTGCCAGGGGTGCCTCGGTGGCCCAGACTGCCTAAAGTGAAGATGTCAGCAAGGTTTGTGTGGGACTTCACAGTGCTCCTTTGTGTCTCCAAGAATTCTGGTCAGATCTGCATCTTTCAGTGACACATTCTGAAGTCATTTATTAGAAAGGACCTGAGAGATGAATTTATATCAAGACACACATGACTAACGATCTGTTTTCAACCAGAGATGTGTACTTTTCATAAACCAAGGCAGACCAAGACATGAAAATTTAATGATTTTTTTACTCGTTTGTGAATTTGGGTGTTATCATCAGGTGTTACTGACCTTCTACTCATTCTTTTTTGTATCTCCTGTATATGTGGTGAATAAATATGTATATGTTTCAAACTCAACCCAAAAATAATAAGCATTTGAAGCTAGAATAGGTAATTTACTCATTTAATTTTTTTCCATATTTTTGTAAATTATGACATCACTTGGTGTTTCCTAAACATATCAATTCTAATGTCATTTTATAATATAAAAATCATTAGGTGACAAGACATAGAGTAAAATTCTCACCCCTACGCACACAGAGTAGGGAAGCAGTAAATGTGAGTATGTTGGAGATTCATTGCCCAGTCTTAGAGGAGCCCTTTTATGAAGGATGGTTTTAAAAATAATACTTTGAAGTAGAAAAATAAGCCAAATATTCTGAGAACTTAGGTTCCCTTAGGCTACAAATTATATTTTAGAAATAATAAGTATCCTTCTTGTCATCCTTACAGACTTTGAAATTGGACAAGACTTATCCATCCATCTGTCCATCCTTCCATCCATCTATCTGCACATCCATCCACCCATCACCCACCCACTCACCCAGCCATCCATCCAGCTCTTCTCTAGTTCCCATAGTGTCAGGCTGTGAGTGTCTTTAGCCCACTTCTGGATAATAGTTCTTTCTTTATTCATCATAGGTATACCTCCCAGGCTTGCTGAGCTTCCCAAGAGGTACAAGACACTTTCACTGCCAGGAAATCCCAACCTTACCAATGTGGATTAGCAGTCACATTTGTTGTATGATAAAAGAGAACTTTCTTGGTATTCCTTGTGTGGAGATACATGGGCTTAGAGAATGTCCAACTCAGAAACAGAGACTACAAGAGCCAGTGAGATTGCTCAGCAGACTAAGTGCCTGCTTAAGCAAGATCAGGGACCCAAATTTGATCCCTTATACCATATGCCTTGCCTGCCCCACCCCTGGACATGCTGAGCTGGCCATCAAGACAAGATGTCATAGCACAGGCCTGTAATCCCAGCACTGGGGAGGCTGAAAGTAGGAGGATCACTATAAGTCCAAACTGCATAGTGAGACCCTGTACCAAATACAAGAAAGAGAGAGAGAGAGAGAGAGAGAGAGAGAGAGAGAGAGAGAGAGAGAGAGAGAGAGCATTGTTTGCAGAATTGAGAAGGAATCATGGAACCCTTTATATCAGTTTTCTTTGGACTCCATTCTAACTGTCTTAAGAAGTGAAAAAAATTGAGCCTAATAAGCTTCAGGCTGCAAGCAGATGAAAATTAAGAAGAAGATACAATGGGGTTCCAGCATTGATCCATCATCCCTTTCATTTTAGGCTAATTGCTAGCACTGGTGAGCACAGTTCTAGAAGCCTGAAAATATCCTTTTTCTCTCTGAAGTCAATCTTAGCTTTGTTTTGTTTGTTCTCCATGAAGCTAATCGCAGAAGATATAGACAGCCCATCTAATGGACAGATCCGTTTTTCCATTGTGAGTGGAGATCGAGACAATGAATTTTCTGTGGATCCCGTCTTGGGTCTTGTGAAGGTTAAGAAGAAATTGGACCGGGAACGGGTAAGCTAGTAGGTCAGCTCCCTTCCCACTCACCATCTGCCCCTGCACTGGAACCCATGGCACAGGTTTCACAAGCATAAAGAACAAGGTTCTCCATTCTAAATAAGGGTAGGTAGGGATGGGATAAAACACAGAATAAAGTTGTATTTGGGTTGAACTTTTGAAAGAATTTTCTGCCAGTAATAGCAACTGGAAATATCTTAGTGGTTTTTAAAAAAAGGTAAAGGGGCTGGGGAGATGGTTCAGTGGAATAAGCACTTCCCTGGCAAGTGCAAGAGCCTATTCAATCCCCAGTTCCACAAAAGGAAGTTCACTCCCCAGTTCCACGAAAAAAAAAAAAAGAAGAAGAAGAAGAAGAAAGAAAAGGTAAGTATGTGTCTTTCTGTATCATTTGAATGTCAGTCCTTCTGAGAGCAAGAACACATAGTACTGGTGTCATGAGCTTCTTTAGCCTTATGACAGGTACAAAAAGGTCATTGAAGGCATATAGGCCAGAAGGAAAATCCAGAAAATTTCTCTTAAGGTTAAACTAAGTATCCCAACATTGTCTTCCTTGACCAAAAATATGTGTCTTCAAAGAAAATTCAATTATAGACACCACTGTCATAGTAATGATATTTAAAAGGTAGAAGGAATCCACTGAGCAATATATTTCCATAATTCCAAAAATATTAAAAGTGACAAGAGGTCACTAGTGACCACTGTTGTGTTGAACAAAGGTCCAGAGCCATTGCTCTAATAGTGAATATTTTTGGAGACATTTTCTGATTGTTAAAACCGAGCAGAGAGCTATAGTGGCCACTTGTAGGTGGAAGCCAAAGATTCTGATTTTTCTTACACGTAAGTCAACCTCAACAACAGAGAATCAGTCAACCCCAAATGCAAGTAGTGAAGATGGTAAGAGATCCTGGTCTAGAGAATCCAGGTGCAAATGGTTAATCTTTAACCAAGCACTGCCAGAATCTGCATTTTATCTAAGTGTACACTGTAGGGAGGGAGCACTATGCTCATTGTTATCACCTCTGTGTACCTAACAGGTGTCTGGGTACTCCCTAATTGTCCAAGCAGTAGATGGTGGAATTCCTGCAATGTCGTCAACTGCAACTGTCAACATTGATATTTCTGATGTGAATGACAACAGCCCAGTGTTTACACCTGCCAACTACTCTGCTGTAATTCAGGTAAGCAGATTGGGACAGCAAGGCACTGGCACGTGAGGTCAGCTTCCCTCTCCTCTGATGTGGTTACTCACTGTCTTAGAGAGTTTAAGGTACTGTAACAAAGTAACTTAGAGTAGGGAAGTTATAAACAATAGAAGCCTACTGCTGACAGTTTATGAGGCTAGGAAGCCTGATAGCAAATTTCCTCAGATTCTATATCTGATGAGGACTTGGTCTCTGCTAGCTGTTGACACCCAGCTGTGTCCTCAGAAGGTAGAAAATGCTAAGCAATTCTCTTTGGCCTCTTTTATGAGAACGCTAATCTCTCCCAGTGGATCTGCCTTTTAGTACTGTTTTTTCTGAGGCCACTCTACCAACATATGAAGTTGAGGAAGACAGAAGACATCCATAGCATTCATTAGGGCTTTGTTAGGGTAACTTGGTATCTACTTGACAATCTCAGGTCAGGTAGGAAAAGAACATGGTTCTTCTGATGGTGCTTGATGAATAATATTAGGAAGAGGGTTCAAGCCTAGGTTCTTTCAACACTGTGCTTCATGTGGACAGTCCATCCCTGCAGCAAACTGTCAAGTGTTGTAGTGGATCGACCCCCACTGAGCGATTGTAGGTGAAGTTATTCATCAAAGACCATGCTGCTGAGGGGGAGGGGAAAAGTTAGACTTGGAACTTGAGGTTTCCTAAACAAACTCTCTTTTTCCATAATACTATGTTATCTTTAAGCAACTTTGTGCTATTCTGATGGGGAGGGAGATTGACATAAGCTGTGTAATCAGTCAGAGGGAGACTAGTCATCAGGATTGAGCTGCTACTCATTAAAATTAATGTTCCATAAGGAATTTGTATGGCACTTCAAATACACCTGCTCTTTACAATTAGATTGCAAGATCAAGTGACATACTGCTGGCATGCTGCTCTCGGAGAATGAATCTCCTTTCTATTTATTTTTTATTCACAAGATACATCATGAGCTCAGTACCAGAGGCTGAGCTTTCTCTGTCTACTTTCCAATATTTCTAGAAGCTAGAAGCCCAACTTGAGAAGGATGAGGAAATCCTTGCTCAAAATATCATGAAGGACTTGGCGGAGACAGAAATTGAGGCATGTGTCCTGGTACAGCTATTGGTTCCAGCTTGATCTCATAATCACACAGGACTTTGTGGGTAGAAGGAACGATGAGGATGGGTCAAGATCTGAAAGCTTTTTGGGATAACCTTGAAGACTGAGTCTGACCACTAACAGCTTCCCTTTCCCACTCCTACTCCACTGAATGGTCCAAACTCAGGCCTAGTGGAGGTCATAAAGCAAGCAGCTTGTCCCCAACCCTTTGTCAGCACAATTCTGCTCCTTCCTAGAAGAATGTCCACTTTCCCTTGCTCTGATGCTTCTTGCAGCAGTTGTATATGTTGGTCACCTTCTGCTTCCACCAGAGCCTGTGCTGTCCTCTGTTTCTTGCTGTGTTGATGACCACTGTCCACCAGGGAACTCACTCTCTGTGTCTTACCAGTACTGTATGCTTCACCTAAAACAAATGGGCTTTGCCTACTCAATGTTCAGTTTTCTAGCATGCATCTGTCAGCCTGACAGACGATTTTCAAATGCACAACAAGAAGTCAGCACTTAAAGAACAAGAGTCACCCTGTGAGCGGTGGCTGGGTCCTCTCTCCACAGCGCTGGGCCTGTTTGTGGTATTTTACACCTTACTTTCTCAGAGAATGACCCCAAGGGCACACATTCTCATTCTGTTTCTCTTTCTGTGGAGGAAACAGCCTATGTAGAGTAAGCAAACAAATCAATACATCTTTCGTTTCTTTTACGGTGCTGAGTATGTGGTCACTGTGCAGTAGTAAATCTTCTCAGAGCTGAGGCAGCCCCATGCTGGGCTCCAGAGGGAAGCCATATCTAGCAAGAGGTGCCTGAGAGAGGGAACCAAGAAGAGGTCTTTGAGGCTCTCTTTTCTTTCTCCATTAAAATAAGTACCTCCCTTCCCCAGCCCAGAATAACTTCATTATGTCAACAAAATGAATTCAGCACAGAGAACTTGAGTAGGCCCACCCACCCCTCGGCAGGGCATCACTGTCTCTGCTTCTGTGACCAAACCCACTTATGTCAATGTTGTGAGGAGACTGAACATTCAGCTGACTGCATACCGGTGCAGCTAGGATAATGCTGAAATCTGAACAATGCGGCAGGGAAAAGACAGAGAGATTTGAAAAATAATGATTGCATAATTCATTTTCTCATTACTCTGAAGTTCAGAAATAGTCTACCTGCTTTCTCTCACAAGGCAAAACTGTGTTCTGGGGGGTGTATGCAAAAGCCCCACATTCCACCTGGCATATCCCTTTGTGCAATGGCCGGGAAGTTGCTGGCACCATCCCCATACTTGACATTGTAACTTTGTGTGGCAGCGTTGCTCAGACAGTGTGGGTTGTGGTAAGTGTGCTTCCTATCACAACTAAGTAGTACTTTTTTGGCCTAAGAGAATTTCCGACATAGTCACAAAAGCTAGAAGGAGCCCTTTGGTGGAGGGCAGGATGTATCCCACACATCTGTGGAGCCTACTGTCTGTTCACACAAGAACCCATGTTCTTACCTGAGGAGTACCCTCTCATGGGAGAGAGTGGAGAGTCATCTGCAGATGGGAAATATGATACTTGAGTGGCCGGTGTGTTTTCAAAGACAAGATAATATCACGGGGAATCCCTTCTGCTGAAAGCCTGGTTTTCTAGTGCAGCACTTTCAGTCAGCCGTGGTGTTGTTTTTTACTTTTTTTTAATGTGAAAAGAGGTGTAATTTTATCTTCCTTTCCACTATGCACTTTATGCAGGAAAATAAGCCAGTGGGGACCAGCATCTTGCAGCTGGTGGTGACAGATAGAGACTCCTTTCACAATGGGCCTCCCTTTTCATTCTCTATTTTGTCGGGAAATGAAGAGGAGGAGTTTGTGTTGGATTCTCATGGGATCCTCCGGTCAGCAGTGGTTTTCCAGCACACAAATTCTCCGGAATATGTGCTGTGTGTCCAGGTACGACCTTATTCTCTGTCTACCTCAGACTACCTTTCTTTCGAGTGCATCATTCTCTCATGTTGGATTACCTTTGTGGAGTGGGCCATCATAATCCATTACTGTGAAGGAATGTTCTCCTTTTAGACTCAAATTCAATTTCACACCAATAAAAGTGACCTCTGTGTGTGAAATTGAATAGGGAGGAAGGGACGCATCATTGTTCAGAAGGGCCTTTCCTATTGCTTGCGTCCAGCAGATGGTTACTAAGACTCAATCTGCATTCTGAGAGTTCCCAAGGTCCTAAGTGACCCACAAAGACAATTATTTGGCCACTGCTTGCTGTTTTGTGCTAAGTATTATTCATTGCATTATTTCACCTGATGAAGCCATCAATCTTGTCTTACTGGGACTTAAGCCTATCATGGCCTCTGCTGTGTAGGCCTTCCCTGAGAGACAAGAGGAAACTCAGCACTCAGCTGGCACTGGCTTCCCACCGTCTGAGTTCCTCAAGGTCGCTGGCCTATGTGACGTAAAATGAGACACAGAGGCATCAGCAGAAGCCATCCAAAGACTGTATAGCAAAATGAGAAGCGCGTGAAACTCCCAGCACAGGAACTTTGCTAGCCCCAAGATTTGGATCCCAACAGTCAAACAGTTCTTTTGTAAACCTACAGTTAATCATAGAGGGCGAACTAGACATGTTACGAGTGGTGGCAATGATAATGATAATCAGCTGTTATATTTGCATGGCATTGGTCTATGTTATTTCTTCAGATAGGTTAAACTCATTCAACTGTAGGAAACCACCCAAATTAGTAATGCTGGCTCTGAGCAGTTCAGAGAACTCTTCAACCATGCCACCACTCCTTCAAAAACACCAACAAAAATAATTCTCAGTCACATTCGATGATTCAAGGTGCCTCAGAAAAGCCAGGTGTGAAGGGAGCCACAAAGCCAAGATGCAAGGCTCTGCATGGATGCTGCCTCCTCAGCACTTGCTCTTGCATTACCTTCCAGACACAAAGCCATATTTCCCTGAATGCCATGAGGCCTGCAGTGGCCATGCTTATGCAGGTCCTGCCTGTGCAGCCAACCCCTGGGAGTGCGGCCTTCCTCCAAAGCCTTGCACCACAAGCTACTTCCAGTTGGAACATGGCAGATGCTCAGTACAGATCTGTTGTCCAAATGTGTTCCACTGATTTCTACATTAAAAGCAAGACAAAAGAGTTTTTTCATGCTACTTATTTTCTCCTTTTTGTGGTGCTTTTTATTCTAAACCTCACTTGGATATAATTCACACTTAAATAATGCTGTTTAAAAAAAAAAAAAAAGGAAATGTGTGGAAAGGTGCCATCTAGTCCAGTGAAATGGAAAGAATCCAACAGAGAATAAAGATTCCTTCTTTAAGTGGAAATACCATTTTATGAGGTTTTTCGCTGTGATTTCTATCCAAAATGAAAAAAAAGGCCAGCCTGCAGTGGGCATGTTAGGGCTCATAGCACTCCCAACCTCCTTACCTATTCACCCCCACTGGTTTTATTAGTGTTGACACATTTTATTGTCTATAAAGAAGTGTACGTATGTGAACTGAATGTAATAAATTATCCCTCTTACTTAAATGTACTTACTTGGCATGTTTAAAAATAGTAATAGGCATAAAGGAAATATCAAATCTGATTAAAGCTACAGTGCTGGGGAGATAGCTCAGCAGCATAAGTGCCTGCCTGAAAAGCACAAGGTTCCAAGGTCAATCCCTAGTACCACAGGCTGTTCCAGCCTTTCACCTTGCCAGCCTGAGATCTGGGCATGGTGATGTATGCCGGTAATCACAGCCCTGCAGAGGTTGAAACAGGAGGTTCACTAACTAGTCCAAGCTGCATAGTAAGACACTGTGTCAAAAATTTTTTTAATTAATTTTGAAAAAATAAAGCTATAGACATCATCTATCTGAAGGGTTTTTGTAAAATTATTATGATATTTTCTGCAATCCTTTATTTCTTCCTTCCTTGGTTGCCTTAGGCAAAGGATTCAGGCAAACCACAGCAAGTTTCTCTCTCCTATATCCGTGTGAGGGTCATTGAGGAAAGTATCCACAAGCCCACGGCCATCCCCCTGGAAATCTTCATCATCACCATGGAGGATGACTTTCCTGGTGGGGTTATTGGAAAAATCCATGCCACAGATCAAGATGTGTATGACGTGCTCACATTCGCTCTGAAATCAGAGCAGAAAAGCTTGTTCAAAGTGAACAGTCATGATGGGAAAATCATTGCCCTGGGAGGCCTGGACAGTGGCCAGTATGTCCTGAATGTATCGGTGAGTGATGGCCGCTTCCAGGTGCCCATCGACGTGGTCGTGCATGTGGAGCAGCTGGCGCACGAGATGCTGCAGAACACTGTCACCATCCGCTTTGAAAATGTGTCCCCCGAGGACTTCGTGGGTCTGCACATGCACGGGTTCCGGCGCACCCTGAGGAATGCAGTTCTCACGCAGAAGCAGGACCGCCTGCACATCATCAGCATCCAGCCCGTGGCAGGCACCGACCAGCTGGACATGCTCTTCGCTGTAGAGATGCACAACAATGAGTTCTACAAGCCGGCCTACCTGATCCAGAAGCTGTCCAGTGCCAGGCGGCTCCTTGAGAGTGTCATCCGCATTGCAGCCATCCTGGAGAAGAACTGCTCAGGGCTGGACTGTCAGGAGCATCACTGTGAGCAAGGCTTGTCCTTGGATTCCCACGCGCTCATGACCTACAGCACGGCTCGCATCAGCTTTGTGTGTCCACGTTTTTACAGGAATGTGCGTTGCACCTGTAATGGTAAGTGTGGCTTACAGAGTTCTTTCTGATCTCCTAAGACTTTAGGAATGGAAGGTCCAAGCTCATAAGCATTCAATAACCCATTCAGCTAAACACTAATTGATCACCTGCCGTGTGCTTAGTAACAATGACAGATGCTAAGGCTGCAGGAGAGACATGACAAGCCAGGCTTCACTCCTGGAGAGCGCTAGCACAGGGAGTAGCACAGGCAGGCAGGAAGTCCCATGTGATCAGTGGTGTTAGAAGTATAGAACTCTAGGGGCCAGCCTAGTGGCAGAGGCTTTCTAAAAGGAGAATCATATAGGTTGGGATAAAGGTCAAGAAGGAATTGGAGCAGAAGGAGAGTATTCCAGGCAAGAAGCAGCTTGTATAGGAAGGCATAAGTGGGAAAGCAGAACCAACGTGAGGAAATTGAAAAGAGCTTTTGCCTCATTGGCAAGAGGTGGCGGTGATGACAAATGAGACCAGAGAGCAGGCCCAGTAATCACACGAGGGCCATTAGCCAGGATGAAGAATTTAGAAATTATCCCCAGGCAGTGGGAACCATTGGCTGATTAGAAGTGAAGCAGTGATAGGATCTGCTCTGACTGTCACAAAGGGCTATAGCAGGGAATGGATGAGAGGGGGGTCAGGCCAGAGGTAAGAAAACAAGTGAGAAAGCTGTTGCAGGGGGGAAGGGCAGTTCAATTTGATTCAATAAAAGCAGGGGCAGATGATCAGTAGTATAGTCAAGGAATAACTACAACCTTCAGAGCCTCAGAGCCTTAGAGCCAGAGTGGCTCATGGTTGTTGATAACTGTAGTCACTGAACCTTGCCCTCAACTGGTGAGAGGTCATAGCTGTGTGGGCTGTAGCAGTCAGTAAGATGATTTCTTTCTCTCCTCCTCTCTCAGACATCTGGAGCCAGAAAGTCACTGCCTTCTCAGAAAATTACGCCTAAAGTTTTTCTATTTGGTGTCAACTTGATCTACAAGGATTATAGCCATTGGGGAGGCCATTTGTGAGATATCCCTCAAGGGAACTAGGGACAGACAGCATCCCAGGCCTTTTCTCTTGCACAAAGTTCTTGCTTATAGTTGTTAGAGAACCTAGGGCTCATGGATCCCTTCCAGAAATATTTTTACAGCTTCCAAGCAGTGCAGGTGGCACTCGTTTCTGGACACTTGCTCAGCTGTACCCAGCGAGCCCTGTTACTCTTTCATCAGGTAGATGCAGCGTGATCAGACCTGTGAAAACCCTAAATTCATGACGGTGACTTCAATCGTGCGTGCAAAGTGAAATGTATTTCTGGCAGATGGCATTAGTGTGCAGAATTTATGAATACCAGCTGCCTGGGCCTCACCTCGATTTCCTTCTTTGGGAGACTGATTTATGCATCAAGTCTCTGCTAAGGCCTCCATGCAGAGATTCACAGCAGGCTTCAAAATTGTTTAGGACAGGATAGGGCAGACTCTGCTGGAGAAACTATACTGTCTGGCTAATCAATCCTTGTACTCTGAACACTCAGAGCAAAAATCTCTGGAGGCAGCAGTGTCCCAGGCCCTAAAGACTCAAACTGAAAATGACTTAGTCTCTTCCCTTGGAGCTGAGTATGGAGAAACCAGCTTGCAAAGCACCCGCATGCTGAAGTCTTTTCTAAATATGTGGGAGAGGACAGAAACAAGGTTATAGTTGTTAGAGAATCTACGGCTTCTCTAGGACCCAGGTTGTCTCAGTGACATTCAGTGATATTTATACCCAGGGCCATGTATATGCTGTCTTTGGAGATGAGTATTTAAAAGAGACAGCAAGTCTCTTTTAAAAAGAGGTACTTAGAGGGATAATCTTTATTGGGGATAGAAGAGATTAATCTTTATTTTGCATAAGAATATTATTTGTAAGGTATGTTTATTTGGTAAAGGCTTGCTATGCAACTCAGACTCATAGTGACCCTTGTGTCTCAGCCTCCCTAGTGCTGGGATTGTAGGAACGTGCCACCATTCAGCACAGTGGCTAACACAGTGCAGGGCCAGCACAGCATGATACTGGGGATTGAACCTAGGTCCTTGTGCTTGCCAGGCAGACACTTGTACCACTGAGCTATCTCCTCAGCCCTATATAAGATGATTTTAAATGTAAAAAGTTTTAAGGTCATGTCCATGCCCAGTCACTGCCTCTTCCTTATAAACCTCCCTTCTTCCAGTAAACCAAGAATGCCAGAAGTTTGTGTCATTCCACCCTAGATAGCTCGAGAAGAGGCCTTTGGTGTTAGAAAAGAGCATTTCTTCCCTGAGAGCTCACTGTGTAGTCAGGCCGGATGCTCATCCTCTTCTCATCTTTAAGTCATTCTTCTAATTAAGCTGTAAAATAAGCTTATTTTATTAAGCCATAAAATAAAATTCTGTATTTTAGTGGTGAAAGAACATCAAAAAGCACTCTGGTACGTGCTCATCTGTAGCAGCTGATGTATGATAATCTCTGCTCGATAAATGGGAGTGCACTGCTGCTTGCCCAGGGCTGTACTGCCAGTCAGAGTGGCCTGCTGGTTAAGGAGAGTCTCTATACTCCCCTGCTTTATTATCTGCATCTTAATGACATAGACTCTTCTAGCTTTTATTTGAGTCATAATCTCAGTGCTCTGTGCCCTATGAGAACATTCAGCGCCATTGTCCTAGCAGACTGTTCACCATTCTCACTCTTGCATCCTGGGGAGGCAGAGTTCTCCCAGCCTCCAGTATGCAGAGAGCTTTGTATAAGGGGGAAGCCCCATACCTGACATGGGCAGCAGGTTTGTGCCGCAGCCTGAGAGTCTATCTGTTCAGCCTGTGGTCAGGAAACCAAACTTGGACAAATCTTACAGCAAAAGAGGAAAACGTTTATTCCATGATTAAGAAAAAAAGCTCTTTTTTGTGTGTTTTTAGTACCAGGGATTGAACTCATGACTCTGCACTTGCTTGGCAGGCACTTATTCTACTGAGCTATCTTCCCAGCCCAAGATAAAAAGCTCTTCATTTTAATAGTAGTCTTTCTCACACTTGTAAAGTTTCCTTTTGAATAAAAATACAGTGAAGAATTGTTAAAGTAAACAGTGGGCATTTTTAGGCATCTTTTCATTTACTGGAAAGGAGAGGCATTGAATTGAAATGCCCACGCATGCAGACACACACACACAAACACACACACACACACACACACACACACACACACACACACACACACAACTAACATAGGCTGCTCTTATATTTACCCTGAGAGACCAACAAAATCATTAAATGGACTTCCCCAGTACATGGTGGAATAATTGACATGATAAATAGAAGCCGCTATCCGTCCTGGCCTGTATGGTAGTGTTCACACAGACTTGGCCTCAGTATTCTGTCCTCTGACCAACTTGCAACTCATCTTTTTCTCATTTGGACCCAACTGTCATCATTAGCATCTTGAACCAAAATGCTGAGTTGTGCCAACAACATGAAAGCAGGGTTGACTTTTAAAGCCACACAAACTATTAAATTCTAACTACCATCTAGTATCAGGTTCACACAGAATTTCGAGGAATACAAAGTTCTTGTGTTGAAGACAGCTCCTGGTGAACTTCAGATGCTCCATAAACACTTTTGCTGCAGTAGGAAAGTTTGACATCAACTTACAACAAATGTGGAGTGATATATTCCTTGGAGCTCTTGTAAGGGGAGTAAGAGCAAAGGTTACCAGAAAAACCTACAGGACTGTGCTGATTTTCATGTTTTAAAATTTCATTGATTTAAAAGTCTGATAAAAGTACATATCAAAAATGACACTCTTGGCTAGCTGAACCAGCCACCAAAAAAAAGAAAAAACTCAATGACACTCTTCTAAGGGAATGTATTCCCAATGAGACCATCACATTCTACAGCTAAATATGTTTATAAGGGTGATGACAGAAGTAGTTGCCTAATTTGTCACTTTTATTCAATGTGGAACATAGAATAAACTCTAGAGCTCCCAGTGAAGTGAATGGAGCACTGCCATGGATGAAGATAAATAATCACAGGAGCTATTCCCTCAGTGTGTGGAGGGAGAGGATTGTTGGTGAGGTGCTCAAGGTTTTGAAAACCCTGAATCCCTGGAGGCCTCACCTGGGTGAGGTCTAGAAGGGAGCTACGGGTCCAGGACAGGAAATGTCAGGCTGCAGAACATGAGCTCTGGGGAAGTGAGAAGCGGTGTGCATTTTAATGCACAGAGTAAGGCCAGAACATGCATTACAATTAATCAGTGTGGAGCTCTGGTCAGTTTCTGTGCTGTCTTTTAGGCATGCATAATATACCCAACCCTCACTGTGATCTTATGGAATAGATATCATTAGCTTTATTCAAAATTAATGAGACTAATTCAATTGACAAGTTCAATTCATTCACTCAAGGTCATGGAGCTAGTAAAATGGGTGAGCCAGGTTTTTTACCCAACTGTCAACAGTAGGTAAACAGTATTAGTCAACAGTATTTCCCAAAAACTGAACCTTGCTACCTATAGACAGATTCGAAAAGAACTTAAAGTTTCCCAGTTTTTGACATCCCTCAACATCCTGTCTACTATATTCTTGGGATGTTCATTCAGCCCATTTTTGATCACCAGTGTCAGGGGCTCACAAGACAGCCTTCAGATGATCTTTTGCCTTATACAGTAGTGCTCAAACATCCATCTCCTTGGCTTGGCGAGATAGCTCAGCAACCTAAAACACCTTAGGGACTGCTGTTTGATCCCCAGCACCACATGCACCAGCCTTGCCCCCAAGTGGGCTGAGCCAACCAAAAAAAAAAAAAAAAAAAAAAGAAGAAAATGAAAAGGCAAAATCCATTTCCTTGTAACACCATACAGCTCTATCATTCCAGTGATGGCAAACCTTCTAGAGGTTTCCATGATACAAATAGCCTGCTTAAGCATGCATGCCATATGTTTGCCACCACTTTAGACTCATACAGAATCTAATCTGTCCTACCCCACTGCTATCGCCAGCAGTCTAGACTGCTCAGGATAGTTATGACCCTTTTCATCCTCGTTTCCTAGCCAAACAAGAGAAGTCCCTTTGATGCTTGTCTGTAAACAAATACATGCTATAAAGAGTTACAGGTGCTATAATTGGGGCACAGAGGAGGCATAAAGGACAGAATCATCAGTTCTACTTGGAGGAGTCTAAAAAGGCATTAGGATCAATGAAACTTGTCATACAGTTCTGTTTTTTTTTTTTTGTTTTTTTTTTTGTTTTTTTTTTTTTTACCAAGCAGGGACTGCACTTTAAGCACTGAAAGCTGTGAAGAAGACCCAGATTTGGGGTACCATTTTGTTTGTTCATTCACTCAGCAGTTGGACAGTGCTTTCCAGCAGGCCCTAGACAGGGTGCTGTGCATACATAATGAGAGAAGCTCGTGTCGTCCTCCTCTCCATGATGCATGCTGCAGCATTGCAGCACAGGCAGATGACAGGAAGCTCAGTGGGGCTGGATGGATGGAGGAAGGGCAGACCTTGGAGGGGCATGGTAGGGACAGGTAGATGGAGCCTGCGGGCAGGTGGCCATGGAGATGCAGTGCTAACTGGCTCAAGAATATGAAAAGCAGTGCAGTACTAGGCCTTAGAAATGTTTTTGTTAAATAAAGAAAAACCCGAAATTGAGTTTGTTTGGAGGTTGGTCTTTGTTAACACTCACTGAGCCAAGAGTCCCAATTCCAGAGTCGTGAACAACCCCAGTATTGGATCTGACTCTTAAAAAGGAAATGTCGACAAATGGTGAAGTTTCTATTTGCTATTCATAGGAGACATGTGTCTGCAACAGATCCTTTATCTCTAGCATGCATGAGTCCAAAGTACCAGGAGAGGCTGGACTCTGCACTGCTTCTTAACATGAATATATGAATATATGAATATATATATATATATATATTCATATTCATTATATATATATATATATATGTAATGAAAAGCAGTACAGACTAGGCTTTAGGAGGTTTTTTTTTAAATAAAGAAAAATCTGAAATTGAGTTTGTTTTGAGGTTGGTCTTTGTCAACACGTATTGAGGAGGAAGCCATATTATATGGCATCTGTGCGCATGTTCTTCTGGTAAAATGAGCTACACTCATTCTTTAGTGAAATCATATCCAAAAGATGGCTGAGTCAAGGAAACAACATTCTGAGGAGTCTGCCACTGGGCCCATAAAGAGATTAGTCCAAGACACTGACCTCAGGAAAGTACGCCATACTAGAACTTCTTACAGGCCACCATAAATTGAGAAAGCAGTTTGTTGGCTTCTGTGGCACTGGCCAGGACGCGGCGCCTTGGCAAACACAGGAGTTCTGGGAGTGGGATGTTTACCATTAGTTATTGGATTCTTCAGGGCAATAAGGCAGTGGCATAAATCAGGAAGTCGAGCCAGCTTGAAGTAGCAGCATAATAATCACAGCTAGATACTGATGTATTGGCTAATGGTACAGACTTTATCCAGGGGCTATAGAGAGGCTGTGAAGAGGTGCACAAGAGAGCCATAAATATGGCCGCGAGACCCTTGTCCCTGCACATTCCAAAGCGCTGAACCTTTTGTCAAGTGGAATGTCTGTTGTCAGCACTGTAGAAAGTGACCAAAAATTCTAGCAGAACAAACCCTCAGAAGGTGGAAAACCTTATTTCAGAGACTGGCCACACTGTGTGCAGTTCTCCTGGTGGAGAAGCTTGCATGTGAACACCAGCTGCATCAGTGAGAGAGAGGGCAGTGCAAACACCAGCAGCACACGCCCAGGACGCTGGCAAGTGACAGGCTCCAGGCCCTGCTTTATGCCTTCTGTGGGGTGTATTTTCTATTATCTGTCAACTTACAAAGCATAAATCTGGTCCACAAAGGATAGCATGTGAAGATTACACCCAAGTTCAGGTCCTGCCATCTTGGCAAGTCAAGCTGGTGTCTCTGGGTCTGTCTGAGACCTCATTTAAACATTTTTAAAACTCTGCAGATTGCTTTCACATACACTGGCCCATTTAATTTTCACAACGCAATGAGAAGTGGATATTCTGACTTTCCTGAAAATGAAATTCATACCCAGAAAAACCGAGGAACTAATTCAAAGCCCCATAGTGATTAAGTCCAGTAATGAGACAGGACCAAACCCAGGAATTCAGCTTGTCCATGCAGAGTGTCACACAGCTTGCCTTCCCCAGGGGACCTGAGAATGAGGGGCATAGCTTGCTCTCACTGCCTTATGTCGTGGCAGGAAGCTACAATCATTTGGACCTGCCCTGGCGTGCAGTAAATGGTGTCTGTGAGTTGGATGAAGCAGGTTCCTCTTGCTCACACTGGTGCCACGCTGATGGATGCCTGAGCATGCATAGTGTGCGGGCCTGCCAGCCCCCATCCCCAGGCTGTCATGAGCACAGCCCAAGTTCATTATACCTGGATTATTTAATGATAGTTAATAAGATAAACTTCCTCCTAGAAGCAAACAGGAATTGATACTTTGTCTCTTACCTGGTACTCAGGAGCTGATGAGGCACTTTCTACCAGCCAGAGCAAGTCTTTAAAGCTCTTAAAGATAATAGGTATATACACTTCTCTGAAAAGGGATGATGTACACATGTGATTTCTAAAAACAAATTAACCCCTCAGCATCCACTGAAAGCATAGTGGATTTTCCAGTATTTGGCTACAAAGAGGCTCATCCCAGCCTTGGTCTATCTGGGGCCCAGGGTCACAGGACTTTTGGCAGGGTTGTATCTAAAAGTCAAGTCCCTCTGATCCTATACATTCTAGAAAGGACCTAATTTCCTGTAGTGCTTTACAGACTATAAGAACTTGGATATAGAGAATCTTTCATTTTGAGGAACTTGACTTTCAGTAACTTTGTAGGCTTTATGAGGAATGGATCACAGTTCCTGCACACAGTCACTTCTGTCCCCAGCCAAGGGGAATTGTGCATGGACACTGACTTCAGTCTCTAATCTGCCTCTGTGCTTCCTGGAGCCACCAGAGAGTGAACGTAGCCACCTGAAGCAGTCACAGATGGAATGTTTGTGGCTCAGCTTGTCCCCGGCATTGGCACAGAGAAGAGGCCCCCAAGGTTATGGGAAGGATTTATAAAGCATTTAGAGACATATTCCTTGCCGAAAACTCTTCCTTTGACCGTAAAAGAAACTATAAAGCAGCAGAAAGAATTTATCAAAATTAACAGCTGCTGGGATGAATATAAATATACATTATATCATGTTTATTTTAATATTATTTATAGAATGTGCTTATTCTAATCTTTATAGCAATGTTTTTAAATATGTCCTTGAGCTGCATTTTCATAGTATGGATTGGACCTGGCATAATCCATGAATGAGTGACTGTGATTTAACTGTATCAGTTGCTGTGTATAATGTGACACAGAGAAATAAGAGGACTGGTAAGTTTATGCTTTAACACAAAGCCAGAGACATTTGTGATAGTCTAAGAAATGTGCAGCACTTACCAGCTTCTGTTAATGGTGAGTGAAATATCAGATGTGTGAGTAAAAAGTAGAACTGCCCCAATCCTGAATTTGTACTAAAATATACTACTTAGCTTTTTTATTGTGCTAAATGTAGTTTTTATTTTTTTTTCTATTTAGCTTTTATTGTATTCATTTGTAGGTGTTTTTTTTGTTGTTGTTGTTGTTGTTGTTGTTTTTTTCAGTGTGTGACTGTGATTCCTACAGAAATAAACAGCTTTGCTGTCACAGACCTCAAATTATCTAGCCCTTTTTTTCTTCTTGGAAACTGGCTTTTAAAGTGGATTTATACTAATCCAAGATTTCTTAGCAAGACAGCCACTATATAAAAGCAGTACAGACTAAAAATGCAATATTGACAGCTGAGTCTCAGAAATTGAGACTTGTGGAAATTGATAGGTGATTCTTAGACTGACTAAAATAAAAAAGAACAAAGTATGCTCACAGAATGGGAAGTGGCACATCTTTACAGACAGAAACTGTATCTTATTAGAAGGTGTGTGCCCAAGTAACCCAGAATCCACATATTATCTTCTTTCATGATATTCATGTGTTTGCATGTTGATGTCATCTTTTTCATGTTTCTATGCTGAGATCCATCATCACATTGAGTACTTACTTAACTTCATTAATTTAAAAAAGGTTTTGTTGAGTGAATTCAACAAATTATTATTTTGTTTTTGTTGAATGAATGTGCCAAAAGTTATTCACAAATTGGTCATCAAAACCCCTTAAAATGAGTCATGAAATGGTCAAACAGCTGTTTTAATTTCCATGATAGATATATGACAAAAAAATTTGGAGGGAAGAAAATGAGAAAATATATCTCAGGGCACATGGTAATCATTCTAATATTTCAGTTAAAAATGCCCTCATGTTTTAAGACTTTGTAAGCTGGATCAGTGCCAAAAGTGCTTTTTATAACTAAGCTGTAAACCAGTGGAAAATAGGATTTATGCATTCCGAGTTTGTTGATGCCACTTACATTGCTCCTCTCATGCATTACAGTTTTCAAATGTTTTGATGTAGTTAGCATTACATGTCTGCTTTCTCTTAGAGAAAAAAATAATGCCTATGTCACAGGATAGTGTGCTTACTGGTGAGGAAAGGCCCATCATGGGAAGAATATGGTCCACACTTGCCAAGGAAAGATGTCACTGATGTCCAGGGTATGACAGGTCAAAGGGAAGAGATGCTCCCTTACATGCTCACTGCTAACCCATTTAGGTCATGACCACTTCTGTTATGGGTTAGTTTTAATTCAAGTCTCCTTCCAAGAGTCCTGCTACCATTTAAACTCTTGTGAGATTGGAAGGGGCCCAATTACAGTTGAAACACTCAGGCCCATTGAAAAAAGCACTTCCTTCGGTGGACCCATATCTGCCTTCCCCACCGCTCTGACCTCGCTCACTTGGGCCCTGGGTTCTGCCTTAATCAGTTAATCTGTTTTCCAGGATTTCCCTTTTGAAAGCCTAACCTTTCATCTTTCGTGCTGTGAACATCAAACAGATAGAAAGGAAGCCTTCCTTTGCCAAGGATAATTCTACTATTTCTGATAGCTGCGAGGGCACACTTACAGCTAATCAATAAAGTTGCAGCTTCCAGGAAGAATTAGGAAACAATGTGAGTTGCACCCTCACAATTTAGCCATGCTTTTCTTCAGAAATGTCTTTTTTCCCTGCTATGAAACAACAGCTAACCTCTTCTGCAGCACTCCCTCAAGTCTCTCTGGGCAGAGACAGGCTACCCAAGAAATCTAAACCCAGGTGATTTGCGTGCAGCTTCCTGTCAAGTACAGAATACCAGTCCAAAAACTAGCAGAGGCTATGCGTGTAATCTTCCTTCATCTGGTGTTGGTTCAAGCACAACTTTAGCATACTGTATGTAGCCTTAAAGAAGGAATTTTATTTACTGTTTGCACCTATTTGGCTTTGATATGACATTGAGCTTGGAGCAGATGGAGGAGCATGTGACCAACATTCTTGGGGTGCTTTTGCCCCTAGGTGGCTCCTTACTCAGCCCTGTGGGGCCAAGCTCTCAAAATATTCCTGTGCTTGCTGAAATTTAGGGTGATTCCTTTTGTTTACTGACTGTGCATGTTCCCTCTCTTTGTCACAGGTGGACTGTGCCCAGGATCCAATGATCCTTGTGTGGAGAAGCCGTGCCCAGGGGACATGCAGTGTGTTGGCTATGAAGCCAGCAGGAGACTGTTTCTCTGCCAGTGTCCACCAGGGAAGCTCGGAGAGTGTTCAGGTGCAGAGTGGAATGGGTTAACAAGAGTATGATTTCCTATTTCTGAAACACAAGTTCTTGAGTAAATACGGTGCCCAGGCTATACCAGAAGACCTTTGAGCCTGCATATAACACCTTCCTTCAGAACAGAGCTAGGGATGGATCACAGCCACAGGATGGGCTACAGACACATGTGAAGACTGGACTCCTGATGGAGGAGAACATAGCATGTGTTCTTTGTCATACTGTGTGGCAATTACAGGGGTGAAATTGTGTGAAGTATAAAACTGTTGGTTGAGCAAAGGAGACAGAGTGTCTGTAGTACAATTTTTGATATTCAGAGGGCTACCCAGATCTACAGCCACGAAATGGATCATCAGAGGTAGAGACAAGCAAATAACTGTTGAACTTCCAGAGTTGACCAACCCAAAGCACTCAGTTATCTGACTCTACACTGGAAATGTACAACTGATGGCATGTTCCAGAAGGAATAGGTGCTTACCTCTGTAGTATAAGGGAAGACAATATTTATATTATCTTCACTCAAATAGCCCTCTATTTCTTTTTTTCCATAATTTTATTGAAGAACAAATAGCAATGAGACAGTTTCAAATCAAATTAGTAGGACAGATTCAATAATTAATACATTGCATATTGTTTTCCTAGTGGTTATTTGTTATACAAGGTGCCAACATGATATTGTAATTGCAAAATAGTATTAGAGCAGATCCCTCTATTCATTAAATTAAGAGAATGTAGCTGTGTACTTATTTTTTTCAAAGCTGATTTATAGGACAGTTTCAATAATTAATACTCTTTACATTGTTATCTTCCTAGTGGTTATCCATAGTGCAAGAAGCAGACAGGACATCCTGTCCAAACACTGTTAGTGCAAATCTTTCTTCTTATAGAATTATGGACCATTCCATATTTGTATATACAGAACAGTTAGGATAAATATGCAGCTATTTTAGCCCTCTATTTCTGATATTCACTGAATTTCAATGCTCCTGCTGATTCACATATTTCTTGCCACTTCTTTCTTCTAAAAAAACTATTAATTTTTGATACCAACTGAACTCTCTTTTTGTTGTAGGGTGTACTTAAAATACAGAAATGGGCCAGGGAGTTTGATCCCCTGCACCACAAAGTGAAATGAAATGAAATGACACATTGACAGTAGTCTGGAACTCCACATAGTATTTATTGTGACGATAACAACCATAACTGCAGGGGAAACTAAAAACAACTATGCCTAAGATGTACAAGACACTCTGCTACCCCTTCAGTTTTAGGAATGGAGCCCTTGCCATGAGAAGTAGTTTCTTCTTAAAAATGAAAACAAAAATTCCTTCAACATTGATGTTAAAAGTAGTGGTGGCCTGTGAAGGGAATGGATGCTTACCTAAATCATCTGAAGTTTAGGCTTAAAATAAAATTATTCTTCCCCTGCCCAAACACACATGCCATGCCCACAAGTGGCTATGTTAAATACCATATAGCCATGTCTTATTCTTTTTGGTGTCATTTGATACCCATCTCATTTATATTTTCTATGTAGGAAACTTTTAAGTTTCCATTTGGTATATTTCTATATTTTTTTACTTTCACCCCAGCAAGGCAGCTTTTCAACAATTATTTTGCTTGTTAAAATATAAAGTTGTAGGTAATAAAAATGATGAACTCAGAATTGGGCAATGATAGAGTAGACTAACGATTATGGGAAGGAGACCCTTGAAATTCATTTTCAGGAAGTGAAACTGTGACAGCATAGATATGACCTCTATATCAGTTACCTTTTTTGATCTTTAGTGTCAATAACATAAGCGGGCAAAATATTTGGTATTAGGTTACTTGAGGAGTAAGACTATATTTAAAAATGGTTTAATTGTCTTTTTGTTTTTATAGAATCCCAACTTCTTGAGCCTCTAATAAGTAAAAGGAACTGGTGGGGTAGGTGTGGGGTCAGGGGGATTAGGGGTTTTCTTTTAATAATGCTAATTTAGCAAGTGGTAATTGAGGATTAGTGATACCAAAAAATTCCAGGTTATAGAATTTATCAATTACTCTTGACGTGAGATTACTCACATATTTTGGGTATCTGGCTAGTTAATAATTGTTTTAGTTTTGAAATGAGAGTGTGATGTGAAGTGGAGAATATGTTTTTAATGAGAACAGCTTTCTCTTCAATGCCTTTACTAAATTATCTCCCTCTTTAATCAACTTGTTGGGTAGTTGCTGGGTGATTGCATGTGTTCCTGCACATTGCCGGATGCTAAAATTTCTGTTTGCTTGTAACGGTTTTTTCAGGACACACTTCTCTGAGCTTTGCTGGAAACAGTTATATCAAATATCGTCTTTCTGAAAATAGCAAAGAAGAAGACTTCAAGCTAGCTCTACGCCTGAGAACCCTGCAAAGCAACGGGATTATTATGTACACCAGAGCAAATCCCTGCATCATTTTGAAGGTGTGTAAAATGGACCATCTTTTCCAGCAGTCAGTTTTCATGTGAATGTTTGGCCTTTGGATAGAGAATTGCTGATGTTGTTTTATCTTCTGAGTTTAGAAGACCATAACAGACTTCAGGGCAAGGGAGGAGCAGCAACAGACCCAGGCAATGTGTCAATGTTCTATTTCTTTTTCATATTTGGCTTTAATATTGACTCTTGGTAGGCTGGTGCATCGTGCTATATAGAGCAGGTTCGAGGACAGGCTTTCTATGAGCTGTAATCATTCGTGGTTGGTTAGAATGCATCCCTTGGGGATAGCATGGCTGCAAGAGGAGTGTGAGACATGCCTCTCCCTCGCTCCTTCCACTGGTGGGACTTAGGGCTCAGAGACCTATGGAAACACAGTAGGACCCTAGCTAAAGCATATGTGATGGACAAATGGAACTAGAGGCATAGAAATATCGCTTGCAACATTAGTAATACAAGCAACAGGTGATTTCTAACCTTTCTTTTTGTTTTGTTCTATTTGTCTTCTTGTTGTCTTTTTGTCAACTACATTGCTTGAATTTATGATACTTTTGTGTGATTAAACATCTCTTCTTCTGGTGGACTTCAAAACTCCTGGGTCTTCTCCTCCATTATTTCTCTCTTATGTCCTACAATTACCCAAAACCCAGATGATAATCCTGTGCCCTCCAAACTTGCTCCTACTACTGCTGTCCTCTTGAAGCCCCTTTCTACAACAGGATAAAATCTTTCCACTAAATGGAAAATAACTGCACACAAGTTCCTTGTATAAGTTAGATTATGTCATATCTCTGTAGATCTATCTCCTACAGCTACAGATATCAGGTTAATAGTTACCACAGTTTGTCAGTAGCCAGACTGTACTTCAGTCTATTGTTGCCAATTAAACCACTTTAACAAGGAATGTTATACATGCTATAACCAGTTTTTCTATCTGAATGACAACACTGAAATTGTAATGGGGTCATTTTACATCACCATAGTTCAGTATCCAAGAAATGGCCCTGCAAATTGATAGCAACTTATATATATATATATATATATATATATATATATATATATATATATATATATATATATATATA
>PVKA01000001.1:162028-173000 GCA_004027165.1 Ctenomys sociabilis | reverse complement strand
ACAAGTATCAACACAGAAAACAAAACAAAATTAGAAAGTAGAAAATAGTAAAATGAAGAAGCAACATGCTCCCAAATGCTCTGCCCACCCAGGAGAAGCCCAGATCAGAGAGAGAGAGGAAATTGGTAGCCAACAAATGGAACTCTCTGAAATGATAGCAGCAGAAGTGAAACAAATGGAGGAGGTCATAGAAAAAATAATCTCTAAGGTGTAAATGACTATCAAGGTAAAGTATATTAAAGCAGAGAGAGATAAACAGGAGCTCAGGAAAAGGTTAGAAACCATGAATGCCAAATATAGACAAGAAATAGAATCAATGAAACAGATAAAAAACGAAATGCAGATTAGAGACTCCACTGAAAGTATATACAATAGATTAAATGAAAGTGTGGATAGAATATCAGATTTAGAAGATAGGAATGTGACTAGTAAAAGGTAAGATGACTTAAAAATAGCAGGAGAGCATAACAATCAACAGCTACAGGATGAAGCAAAGAATAACAACATAAGATTGACTGGAATCAGTGAGAAATCTAGAAACAGCACAAAAGCCATTAAAAATCTCTTCACAGAAATAATGGTATAAAATTTCTCAAATACGGATAAAAAATTGACATACAAATAAATACAGTATATAGAACTCAAAATAGTCATGATCAAAACAAATCTATACCAAGGCATATAATAATAAAGATTCCAGAAATTCAGCACAATAACAGAATATTAAAGGCAGCTAGATAAAAGAAACAGAACTATAAGGAAACCTATCAAAATCACAGCACATTTCTCAACACAAACTCTCAAATCAAGGAAAAGTTGGGGTGAGATATTTTAATCTCTAAAGGAAAATAATCTTCAATCTAAGTTGATGGACCCACAAAACTATCTTTCAGAATTGCTAAGGAAAGAAGATACTTCCATGACAAAAAAACAAACAAACAAACAAACAAAAAAAAAAAACCCAGCTGAACAAATCAGCTCTATAGAATGCTTTAAAGAATATTAGAGAGAGATAACCACAAATACATGAACAACAACAGAAAGTGGCAGCCAGGCAGGGTAAGCAAGTAAGCAGACAAGAAAGATGAAGAACAAACAACAAGAAAGCAGCAAGAAAAAGAAAAGCATATATATGTTATAACCATCCATGTAAATGTTCTCAACTCACCAATCAAAGGAAACAGGCTTGCAGAACTAATTAAGCAGCAAGGTGCAACAATATGCTGCATTTAAGAAACACATTTAACACAAAAAGAAATTCACAGACTACAAATTGAAGAATGGAAAATAATCCTCCATACCATAGTAACCCAGAAATAGCTACCCATGGGTAGCTATTCTATTTGAAGGCAATGCAAACTTAAGCCCTAACTGACCAAAAGTGATAAAGAAGGTCACTAAGATGAGCACACACTTCTCACATGAAGAAATACAAATGGCAAATAAATACATGAAAAAAAATGTGCAAGCTTATTGGTCATTCCAGAAATGAAAATTAAGGTAATACTGAGATTACACTTCCAGAAAGAATGATGATCTTCAAGAAATCAACCCATAACAAATGCTGGTGGGGCTGTGGGGGCAGGGAGGAACACTTATCCACTGTTGTTAAAAGTATAGACTGATGCAACCACTGTTGAAATCAGTGTGGAGATTTCTTAAAAAAAAAAAAAAAAAAAGCTAAGATTAGAGATCCCATTCAACCTAGCTGTTCTCCTCTGGGTGCCTTCCCAGAAGAATTAAAACTATCATAGCATAGTGATGTATGTGCACCCATACTTATAGCAGCACAATTTGTCATCGCTAAATCTTGGAAACAACCCAAATACCCATCAACCAAGAAATGGAAAATAGAATAATGTGCTGTTTTTCGTACAATGGAGTAATACTCAGCCATAAAGAACTATAAACTAGAGACTTTGTTTGGTGGGGCTACCAGGAATAGAACACTAAGAACCTTGTGCTTACCACGCGGGTGCTTGTGCCACTGAGCTGTATCCCTAGGGTCCTAGAGATTTTTCTAGGTGAATAGATGCAACTCATAAGTGGAATAAGTCAGGCTCATATGTGTAAACATAGATATTGTGAATTGGAAAGAAACTATTTAAAAGACAAATTCTGATGTGGAAAGATGAATGGGAGGATAGGGAAAAGAAAAACATATACACAAGATAGTTATACAGCTAGTTTCTCTTAGTTCATGGAAAAGAAAGGCTTGTGTTTATATGGATTGGAAATGATACCATGCCTATATCTTGTACTCTGAATAACTACCACAAAGATGATATACAATATATTAAGTATTGCAATTCTCTGTCCTGTTTTGAAACTTTTCTTTCTTTAAAATAAAAAAGAGTGTGTCCCCTACTCAATTCCACAGCAGAAATGGTCTCTGTAAAGGGTTGGCTCTCTGCTCTCCTACCACACAGGGCTATCTCCTAAGGTGGCCACATTTCCTTTAGAGAAAAACTGGCATTTGTGTTCAGCTCAGGGCTTTTAGTGCCTTTATGAAGGACAACAATATCAGTAGTTTATGTGCATCCCTTTTTAAATTTTAAAGTCATTGTGATACATTCATTATAGATTAGCACCATCATTTGATCAGGAAAAGCATAGCACTTCAGAGAGGCTGGTTATTAAGACTACACAGCTAATAAGCAGCAAAGCCTGGACCACACTCTCGTGTCTCTCGTTTCACACTTGTAATCTCCATGCTGTCCTCAGTTTTCCATCCTGTCCTGCAGTTCATTTTATCAAATCACATTCTGGCCAGCTATTTCCTGGATTTCACCTTATAAGAAAAGACAGGAGATGTGTTTTGTCTACTGCTATTCTCACAGGTTGCTATACCAGTCCTTGGTACCTGCTCTTTAAAAACATGCAAAGCCTGTCTGATGAAAAATGCCTAGCTCAGTGAAATGGCTGAAGTCACTTTTCCTCCAGGTTCCTTTGAAGACTGTGACATTCCTTTAAAGACCAGAAGCCTTTGTAGCTTCCGTCCTTTGATTGTCGATATGTCATATTCAAGTTCAATAGGTGGCCCAGGCTTTAATCATGAAGGCAGATGAGAAAGGAGAAAAATACACAGCAAGTACCATCTTTATAGTAGTTACTCACAGTATAAGATATAGGCGTGATATCATGTCCAAACCATATAAACACAAACCTTTCTTTTCAATGAACTAAGAGAAACTAGCTGCATAACTATCTCTAATGGTTTCTCTTAACTAGTACATAAAGGTTTATTTACCCACTTCTGGGTAAATATTGCTGCCTATTATTACTTGGTGGCCAGGGCAAGTCAGGGGGAAACTGGAGCGACTTTTGAAGGGGATTTCATATTATCTTCATTCATTCAGAAGAGTTATAGCTTTGGGAAAGAAGACAATATTTTTAACAGAAAAGCACTGTTGATGTTCCAGTTTAAAGAAAATGTATTCAAATCAGGTATCTGTGGTAGAATAAAATTTTTAAACCTTAAATTTTGTTTTTAACCTCTCCTGATCCCTGAAGCAGACTGCTTTGGTCCAGAAGATCACTTTTGATATCACCCTTGGAAGCAGAGATTGTATGATTGTAGTGAAAGCCCTGTCCTATTCCGAGCTGCCTCTCCTTGCAGCTGAGGTCTTACTGCTACTTCTCTCTCCTCCTCTAAGCTGAAACGGAGGCTGCTGGTTGACAACACTCTTATTAGGCAGATACTTTTCTCTTAGCAAATCTCTACAGAGTGCTAAAGAGGACAAAAATATTGGACCTGAAAGGCTTGCTCCTAATTTGAAGTTTGTCACTTGACACTTCACTGGCAAATGTCTAAAATTTGCATATCCCTTGGGATGGGCAAAAGCAGTGAATTATCCTAGAGAGCTGTCGCTCCCAAGGTACATTGTGCTTCATGAAACAAACATGTTATCGAAAATAATGTCAATTCCATCTCTGTACATAAAATTCTTTGAAGAGACCCTCTTATTAATCCCTTTGTTATATGAATCATCGCCTTCACACTATATGTTCTCTAAGTTTACTTTTCATACATCGAGTTCCCCCAAAGCATACGCAGATGACCCAAACTACGGCACATACTTTCTTACAGTCACCAGCAATATCCACTTAAAGGATTCGAAGCTGTTTACTTAACATTTGAAGCCTTGTGCAAGATTTAATTTCACTGGCTTTATGTACAGTATGTGCCTCGTACTTTGGTTCAATGACAAAGCTGAAATATTTTGTTTTAGTTGTACCTTTTGGTTGTTTATATCTTCCCAGTCAGTGCATATTCTCTGAAAAAAAAGTCATAATCCATGGGGTCACAGATACCCCTTGAAGACAGCTAAAGAATTACATGGAGACCTTCACAAATGAAAATACACATAGACAGAGATATTACTGTGTCTTGGCAGCAATAAAAGGCATTCACTCTTATATGTGCTATTAATACCCTGTCTTCCAAGAGACGTGAGGCCCACCATACACACCTAAATGTGGAAAAGTGCCTTGTGAAAAGTCAAAGCACCATTAATATAGCTACCCAATGAAGAGGAGAAGGGAAGAACACCATCTATTTTTTTTAATTAGGTCATGAGACCTATTTCAATGGAGCCCAGATCACAACACAGAATTTCCTTGAAGCTAAAACTGTGGTAGAATGGATTCTGATATTCTTCCCACACCTGTGAAATAAACAAGTTAGATTACTAGACAAGATATACAAAGAAATTATCAAGAGAACAAGTTTTTCTATATGTCAGTCTTTTGCCTTTAGTATGGCAAAAAAATAGGATTCCCTTGCTACTAATCTAGAAATATCAGGCCCTTTGTCTTTTAGGAAGGTTACATAAGAAGAATTGCCTCATTCTGATGATTTTCAGGCATGGTTAGCTTGATATCCCAAGTCTGAAAGAAAGTTCAGGAAGGTGCATTTGGACTGTAAAAGTCACTTGGCATGGCCAGATCTTTCCATGATAATTCAAAAGATTATCACAGGGATTCACTACAAGATTTCTTTCCAAGATCTATGTAAGCGTGTCACCAAATAATGTGTTAATGGATACTGATTACATTTTGAAATAATAAAACCCCTACAGTTTACAATGTACTTTCATATCCGTATGTTGTGGACTTGCCTTTTTACTCAGAGGTAACAAAGCTCACATTTGCTTTTGAGTAGACAAAGGCTCTGAGATTTTGTAATTTTCCCAAGTGACAGCCAGTCCAAGAGGATCTGAGTGTATGACAGAGGCAGGTAGGTTCAAAGTACCATAGGAATTTATCAAGCATAGAGAATGTGAAAGCCAAGCTAATCATCTACCCTTTTGCTTATTTCTTCAAGATGTATCTTTGAACATATGTCAAATAGCTACTATTAACAGCTTTGGAATATGGGTTTTTGAAAGTGTGCTTTTCAAAGAATATTTAATAACCTTACAAGTTGCATAATTATGCTATATTTGCTAGAGCCATACACCAAAGATTTGAAGCAGTAAGGCTTTGTGCCATAAATAACCCTTTTTTACTCAAAATTCTACTTTCCTACAAAACAACTGTTCTTAGCTCCAATTTCTTACATCCCATGCCCCAAGCCAATGAACATCTGGGTTAAAGCACATCACTGATTTCCAACAACTCCAGAAATCTAAATATTTTATCACATTAGGGCAATACTCACTGAATGATTTTTGTCATTGAACAGATTACCAAATATCACCTACCCAGCACATCGTTTCAGTGTCATAGACTCTTCTCAGTTTCATATATGGCTCACTTTCTATTAAAACAGCTCATCCCAATCTGAGGAAGATTTATCCTTTGAGAAGAAGCATCACTAAAGTTAGGTAGACTATTCTGATCACAGAGAAAAGCTAAATATCGCAAGAGTATATTTTTACAGTCCTTTGTCTCTCTCTGTCTCTGTTTCTCTGTGTGTGTGTCTCTCTCTGTCTCTCTGTCTGTCTGTCTGTCTCTCTCTCACTCACTCAATGCACATGTGAAATAGCAAACAGTATTAACTTTTCAGAAGATAACTTTTGGCATAAGCATTGTGCTTTATAATAAAAACAAGACTTCATTCCAAGGTCCTACAGTTATGAAGATTAAAAAGTCCTTTGTCAAATGGTTAGAAACATGTACCACCTCACTTCTTTCATTCAGCAATGTTGCTATATTTTTTCCAACAGAAAAATAAGGAATCTTATTTTTCACAGCTCAGTTCACATGTGCTGTTTATGCTTCTTAGTTACATTGATCATGTCAGTTCTTCTGGGTAAATCTGTAACTTGGAACTATACCAAAGGGAAGTGATAGATGTAGGAAGGAGGAATGAACCAAGTAACATGTGAGCATCCTTTTACAAAACTTAGATGGATGTATGCACACCACCAGATTTTGCATGATAGACTGGGGACAGTATTTTGTAGCCATAGGGCAAAGCGGCAGATGGGCTGTGCCGGAGAAGGTGCTCTCCAAAGTCACATTTGATTATTTTATTACTTACACTGAAATACAAATATGGATATTATCCAGGAGCTGTCATTGAGCAAGTACTCTCATATGATTTACGATATCCATTCAGTCCATTTTGTTCCAACAAAAATTAAAAAGGCAAAGGCAGTTGCATAAGATTATCACTGAAAGTTTTCTGGAAAGGAAAAAAATAAATGTGTCTCCAGTCCTCTGGTTCTTTTATGTATGAACATTTATATGACAGCAAAGTACACAAATAGGAGAGGGCCAACCATTGGGCACTGGGCATGGTTTTCTTATAAAATAAGCCTTTTTTTTTTTTTTCTTTCAGCTCTCCAAACCCAAATCCAGAGGGCAAAGCCATTCTCAGCAGTGACCTGGGGGGTTTCTGACAGAGCCTGAATTAGATTCAGCATTAGTGAATTCCTAGGGGTTTTCTGGTTCTCAAAACCCTCAGCCATTTATGCACATTTTTCATGTGGTCTGACCTGAATAATTTTGTATGCAAACTAGAGGATGCCAGGATGAGAAAATCCATGGAGTCTGAAAGGCAGACATGAGGGTCCCTATGAATTAGTTGTCTTTGGAACAGGTGGAAACATAGATGGATAGAGAAACCTTCTATTTATGAGAATGAGTAAGGCTGTGATAACAGCTAAATGGATCATGAGTAAAAACATTCAGAAAGACTATACTGACCTATTTCTCTGAATTCAGTTGATATTTATATCTCCTTAGAAGTCCTTTCTTGTTCTCTCTTTTCCTCTTTTTCACTTTCTTCTCTTCAGAAATGCCTGTGCTTTGTACCAGCAGTTCCTCAGAGACAGCCACCCCTTCTTTTATGGCTCTGACATTGGCCTCCACAGGATCTTTTTGCTGGGTCATAGACATAGGCCAGAAAAGACGCTTTTGTCTTAGAGGTTCTGGCTGTGAATCCCTTCATGGCCAAATATAAACTTGGCTAGACAGGAGCCCAGCCACACTCCCATGATCCTAAAGCCATCTATCATTCCTGAGATGATGTAGACATGGCTTACCACAGAGGGGCCAAAGGAGCTGGGTCGCCATGGAGGATTAAGCCCTGCCCGGGAGCTGCTGGCCTGCATCCTTGGCTAGCACTTGCTTTCTCTTCTGTGTGTCACGTCCCCTGGAGTTAGTCTCCCGGGTAGAGTTAAAGGCCCTCCTTGCATCAAAGCAATGGAAGCAGCAGCAGGCCTTCAGTGCAGCACCCGAGAGCAGAGCCTAGCAGTGCCTACATGGGAAGCAGCTCACCAGACGTTCCTCCTGCAGAGCCAGACAATGTTAAATATACATCTAGTCTAACCACATGGCCAAGGCCTGGGCACTGTGTGATAATAAGCAGCGTACCAACAGACAGTCTTAAGAATAACACTGATGCTTAATATAGAGAGGTTTTAAAATCTAAAATATACATAGTGCTGAGAAATAGGGAATCTATATTTCTGCCTGGCCTCTTTCTCTCTCCTATAGTGCACTCCCATAAACTTACTCAGGGGCTATGTATGTATGTATATATGGTCATTGCTTCTAGACCATAAGCCCAGGAAGACAGAGATAACTCTTTCTGCTTCACAGCAATGGGCATATAGACAGCTTACCACATGGTAGATGTCCAATAAATATTAATGGGCTCACAGAAATCATTCTTGTGCTGAAAAGTCCGAGAAAGGTGCACAGATGAACACACTTCTAAATGTAATGTTGCACTACGTTTTTAAAGGGTGAAAATCCAACAAACAGAAATATTCTTTAAGTATAACTGTAGATTTCTAAAGCTGAGCTCGAGTTCCTCATTACAGAAAGATTTATAAAATACCAGGCATGAGTTTTCTTGGCAGGTAATGTTGGTTAGGGGGCTGCTGGTTGTTGAAAATCAAACCATAGCAGATTTATCACTGAATCAAGCACAGTGTCCATCTGGAGCATTCTGTTGGTCCCGTGGGCTGGTGAGGCTCATGGGCTTAGGGACTGTCTTGACAGATGCAAATTTCTGAGGGCTCTGCTGTTCCTTGCCACCAGGTTGTGGATGGCAAGCTGTGGTTCCAGCTGGACTGCGGTAGCGGCCCTGGAATCTTGGGCATCTCTGGGCGCACGGTCAACGACGGGAGCTGGCACTCGGTCTTCCTGGAGCTCAATCGCAATTTCACGAGCTTGTCCCTCGACGACAGCTATGTGGAGCGGCGCAGGGCGCCCCTCTACTTCCAGACGCTGAGCGCCGAGAGCACTATCTACTTCGGCGCCCTGGTGCAGGCAGACAACATTCGCAGCCTGACTGACACGCGGGTCACGCAGGTGCTCAGCGGCTTCCAGGGCTGCTTGGACTCTGTGGTGCTGAACAACAAGGAGCTGCCGCTGCAGAACAAGCGCAGCAGCTTTGCTGAGGTAGTGGGGCTAACTGAACTGAAGCTGGGCTGCGTGCTCTACCCTGACGCATGCGAGCGCAGTCCCTGTCTGCACGGAGGCACCTGCTCGGGCCTGCCTTCTGGGGGTGAGTGCGCCTGCGCCCTGGGCCCTGGGAAGGGACAGGTTGGCTGGGGTGTAGGGGGGGTGAGGGACCTGGAGGAAGCTCTGCCCTCATAGCCTTTTCCAACCCAACAGCTCTCCTGGAGTAGAGTGCACGTGCTCAAGTGCTAGCTGAGCCTCCTGGTCTTAAGAGAAATTGCATGCTTAGCAATTACAGGAGCTCCCCATGTAGAGCCCCATTTGCAGTATTCGCCAGACCCGGGGTAGAAGAAGTTAGATACCACCCAGTCTACTCCTCCCCGTCCACCTCATACCCTCCCAGATTTCAGGGACTTGGATTGATTGGGCCCCTTTTTAAACTGTGCCCTCAGAAGCCACCTGTGGGTGGTTCCAGAATTCGAGCAGCGGCCTTGGCTGAGTTAGTGCAAAGCCCTTCCGCTCGTGGGAATGGTTCATCAAGTGCAGACTAACTTTACCAGATGCTAAGAAAGAGTAGGAGCAGAATTATAATGCAGGTATTTAGGACATGCTTTTGAAACGTATGGATTGAAAGCCTAGTGACAGTTCTTTGTACAGTAAGAAGTCAGGAATAAGGAGAGGGAGACTTCCGTGAAACCTCACGAGGGGAAGAAGCAGTGCTTTGCCCTGGCATTGTTTTTCGAAAGGCGTCATGAAGGACAGAGGGCCAGAAGGAAACAGACAGATGTGCGCACGCAACCACACATGCCTAGAAGAGAGAGCAATAAGTATTTCCGTTGTTTGAGGAACAAAAAAAAAGATAAGATTACTTAAGATCTAGGAGTGTAACGATAAAAGAGTTCCTGCCTTCGCACAGATGTCATGTCTGTCTTAATGGTAAGCAGACCCCTCGGAACCTGGTTGAAAGCTTTCTGCCACCTCCCAGTGGCCAGCCCACCCACGAGGTCTCTTCAGCCCTTCTGCAGAGGCGCTCGGCGATAGTAGTGTGATTAGCAAATTTAAACCTTCCTCACAAATCACTTAGAGATTCTGCCGTGTTCGTTACCATCTAATGTTCACGAAGCCCAACTCCAAATTTAGAGTCCATTTTATTATTAGAATGTTATGAACTGTCCATGAAATGATGCACTGCCGAAATACAGACACCGAAGCTGTTTAGACTTGCATATGTTACTGCCACAATGAGGGCCAAGCGCCCTGGGGGAAAATTTCTGCCGTCTCGATTTAAGAAATCTATTTGCTGTTTTTACTATCTCAGCAGTATATGTAAATAAAGGCTTGTTATGGTGCCATAATTCCCGAATGATGGGCAGTAACTATACTTCAGTGGTTCTATAAACCAGCCCATTATGACAAGTCATGGCCAGTTTTTCAGCAGGCAAAACAATTCTGCTAGTGTGAGCCAGCTACGATATATAAAAGGAGCATATAATTAAATTGGGTTGAAATAGAACACCACTCCATGTCAAATCCTGGGTACATAGCCACAAATTGTAGCACTCTTTCAATGATGGCATGATGTTGTTTTTGCTGGCAAAGCTGTGGGTGATCTCCAAAAGAATGACAACTGAGTAAAGGAAAAAGACCATGGGATCCTGCTCTTCAGTGTGAATTTTATGTTTTTTAATTGCTATGAAATCCTTCAGCTAAATATTCAGCATAGGTACATTAATTAAATAGCTATGGCTTATATGAAATATAGCAGTTGTTTGCTTTTTGAATCTTTGTTTAATCAGAATTTAGCATCTTTAACCAAAATGTAGTGTCTTTAACCAAAACTTAGCTGCCATATACCTTTTGTGTGTCTAAAAAGCTGCCATTCCTTTTCCTAGGAGACCTTACTTTGCCTATAGAACACCCTCTTTGTCTCCCTGTTCTCCCCTTTCTTCTATGATTAGGCTTGGAATTTGATTTTTTTTTTTTTTTTTTTTTTTTTTTTTTTTTTTTTTTTTTTTTTTTTTTTTTTTTTTTTTTTTTTTTTTTTTTTTTTTTTTTTTTTTTTTTTTTTTTTTTTTTTTTTTTTTTTTTTTTTTTTTTTTTTTTTTTTTTTTTT
>PVKA01000001.1:129518-161928 GCA_004027165.1 Ctenomys sociabilis | reverse complement strand
CATGTCCTGGGGGTGGGGCCAGCACAGCAGGCCAGGAAAATTCACTTCCAGCACCTACATCTGCCTAAGCAGGTGCTTTAATCCGCTGAGCTATTCGACCTGCCCTATTGATTGTTTTTCTTACAAGATGGTCTTTTCTTCTTCTTCTTCTTCTTCTTCTTCTTCTTCTTCTTCTTCTTCTTCTTCTTCTTCTTCTTCTTCTTCTTCTTCTTCTTCCTCTTCTCCTTCTTCTTCTGTTCACTGGTATTTTATTGACACTTTGCAAAGATAAGCACACAAAGCAGCAGCTGCACACTGGGATCAACTGGTCAGGCTGAGAGCCCCTAACATGATACCTCAACTCCATAACTTCCTTCTCTTTTGCCTGTGATTTGTCTGGTTTTTTTTTGGCTTCAACTCCTCTCTGAAGTTATAACCAACAAGCTGTGGGTCTTCATCACTCATTTTTCTGCACATAAGATAGTATATATATTTTTTGCAGTACCTGGGATTGAACTCGGGGCCCTGGGCTTGCCAGGCAAGTGCTCATCCTACTGAGCTATCTCCCCAGCCCCAAAGATGGTCTTTCTCATAGTAGGTCTTTTTCTTACAATATGGTATGGCCTCTTATCAACTTAATTCTACCCTTTCTACACAGGAACTACATCTTCCTAAGATGAAGAAAGTATCTTTGTTTCACTTCAACCTATACAACTGTCTTCTCTCAAGCCTACTATCTCTTGAAGCAAATGCACTGTCCACAAACAGCCCTCCCACCAAAGCTACTCCAAGCTTAGTCCTGTGGTTCTCTTAGCAGCAGCAATTGCCCCAGACAGAGAATCTGAGACTGTCACGTACAGCAGTTCTGAGCCCAGTATGAGCAAACTCCTTACCACTCACAAGGAAATCCAGGATTTCTGTTGCTTCCCTGGGGAAGAAAACACACAGGGTTCCACTTCTGATAGATAAGGAGGTATCTATTACTTCCTTTTTGTAGGGATTAATCTTTGTCCTCTAAATAAAGTGGACAATAAACCTCTTCTTTCCCGTATTATTTGCTCATATCTGAAGAATTTTTGATAGGTCCTAGTGTGCTATTAGCAAATTCCTTAGTACAAAATAGAAAAGGGGAGAAAAACAGGAAAAGAAAGAACCAATAATTTTGCCTTTAAATTTGTGAATACAGTTAATTAGAGAGTAACTTAAAATAAAAATCTTCTTAGCTGCTATTGTTTACAAAGACTGGTAAGAGTGACTCTGTAGTGGAAGATGCCCTTGAGACTCACCTCTGTTGCCACAGTGGTCTAATCAGAGAGGGACAGCCAGAGGCCCCCAGATGGAGGGCTAGGACATGCATGGGCAGTGTTCAAAGAGGAAATGCAAGTGAGAGAAAGCAGTGTGAGGTTCTTCAGAAGTGACCCCTTGTTTATGGAAGAACTCATGACAAAAGTTCATTATTTGGACCCTGTACTCTGTCACTCCCTAAGTCCAGCATATATGTTATAGCATAATCATCCCCTTGACCTCTGAAGAATGTTGGCTGTTCTGGTCACAGATTCCATCTTAAAACTGTGGCTATCCCTAGCACATTGTTCCAGAACACCCAGAACCTTTAAAACAGGCAAGCTTTTTCATGCAGAGAAGCAGCATTCTGCTCCAGCCACCCCCAAACCCTTGGCACGAGGGTCAAGAAAGCCACATCTTCTAGCCTGGAATGACACAGTCAGCAGTTCTGACCAGTATTATAACCTGACTGACCCAGAAGCAAGCATAAGGACGCCAGGGGAGTCAGACCAATGCTGACTGGTAATAAGAGTATAAATATGACTGTATAAGTCAACCACAGAGGGAAGGCCCTTTCTTGGTTATGCCATAAAATTATATGTATTTCATAAACATAAACTGGAAATAGCAACCACCATGGAGAAGAAATGAGTAGCATCCATTCTGACCACAGGGCTTCCAGTCCAGTGAGTCAGGAAGAGCCCAGTGAGTGCCCAGTGTCTGAATAAGGAGTGCTCAGGCCCGCACCCTCTCAGCTCAGGCCCACTTAGAGCAAATGTAGCTGAGAGCAAGCTATAGTTTGGTGATATAAGGCAGCAAGTCAAGTCAGACAGATACCAGGCCAGAAATAGCCACTCGCGTAGTTCTGCATACGACCAGATACCCACCTCTTGAAATGAAAAGTATAGATTCTGGCTGGTAGGGATTCCTAGTACATTCAGTAATTGTTAGTTAGACTTATATCATGTGTTTGGCACTGTAGTCGTGCATAGTGTGCAGGTGCTTGCACAGTAGAACATTTATTCTCATGATAAAACTCTGGGAACATTTCTGTTCCTCCCTTCTAGCTATCCATCCTCATTTTCCAAAACAACAGAGCTGGAGAAGCTTAAGATCACACACCAGGCTGATAAAAGTAGTGAAGTTAGGATTTGACACAAGTTTGTGAAACTCCAAGGCCTGTGATCCTTGCTACTCAGAGTGTTTGCTGGGGACTGGAAGAATCAGCATCACTGAAAATGCTAGAGAAGTCTACCTTTCGTCCACTCCAAACCTCTGAGTAATTTCCCATTTTGAAAAGACGTGTGGTTAATTAGCTGATTTCTCTCTCTGTCTTTGAACCATCCTGGAACCTGGAAAACCTAGTTCTTTTTGCTCAGATTGTAGAACATGGTTCTAAAACTCTGAGACACACAAGATCATCTGAAGAACTTGCTAACATGAGATCTTGTTAATGAAGTTTCTTGATTTTTAATGAACAAAAAGATTTTATTTGCTTGATTCCATCATTTGCTGCACTCATCAGAGGAGCCTTCTATTAGGTAACTAAGCAATATTCTCAAATTCTGAACTTACTGGAAAGAAAGGCTGAGAAGTAAGGGAGTCAAAGCCTACAGAATTTTTATGGATAGAATTCAGGCACTCCGATTCCTGAAAAGTCTCCAGGATGTTCTATGCATATCCAACAAGTCTGAGAGCCATTTACATTCTGAAATCCTAATAATTACATCTACAGATAAGCAAATCAGTGAGTTCAAGGAGGGACGAAAGGACAAAGGACATTCAGGCATCAAAAGTGAGATGATCAATATGTATAGTATCTTTTTGGAGACAGGGTTTCACTATACAGTTTAGGCTGGCCTTGAACTCACAGCAATCTCCCCATTTCAGCCTCACAAGTGTTGGGATTACTGGTATGTGCACCATGCCTGGCTGTACAGTACATTTTTTAAAATTCATTTTAAAAAATTTCATTTCTTTGTTACTACAAAAATAAACTATCACTCTCCTGTTAAGAATCGTGTGTTATACTGAGTTCCTCTTCAAAGATAAAGAATAATACTGCGCACTCTTAGCAGCTGTGACTATTCTGTTTATGAAGTTATAGAAATGCATTCTGGGATGTTGCCAACCATTGAGCATCGAAGTGTTTTTGGCAATAAGGTCCCTATGCTACTCTGGGCCATTTGTGTTGGGTATTTTATGTCCCTCAACATAGGGTCTAGATAAACTTCGTCAATCACATCTGAAGTGCCTGGTTGGGGCTGAGCTCAAAGTCCCATTGCTGCCTCTGGCTAATGGATTCCACTTTAATGGCTCCCTCGTTTCACAGATAGTTTGAAGCAATGAGGTTCCCACCTCTGCTCTGGCCCTGAAGAGGCATACACGGGGAGCCTGGACCACCAGTGAATAAACCTTGGGCACAGTCTCAGTGAGTCTTGTGGCCTCTAGAAAACACTCTTCTGTGTGACTTTCTAAATACTGAGTTAACCCTTATAATTTTTTTATTCTTTTGCACTTTGAGAAACCTGTACAGTGACAGCATTAATAATTGCGAACGCTCGTCGAAGAACTCAAAACCCTAAAGTAGGTTAGGTGCAGACACAAAGGAAAATACCACAAGGTGAAAATTTACTGTGTGCCCAGTGTTCCCAACACATTAAAGGCTTTGAGATACTCAAAGAAAATATTAAAGGCCTGGCTTAATACACAATATATGAAAGGTGAGCCAGATTTCCTAGGGAAAGTTCTAGTTCTTACCTTCAAAGGTTTTTACTTTACAGGGTTTAAAAGCATTGAATGTACACTGCTTGGTGAAAAAGAAAGGTCATAATGACTGGAAGCTGAAACGGTGACTAGGACTGAGGCCACGTTTAGCAGCTGAGCTCACCCCACCTCAGGAGAAGATGCACCTCCAGATTCCTCACACTAGTGGAGATTTACATGGACCGAGGCATACACATTTCCCAGTTTTCAGCCTCAGAATCAGAGAACAACTCTCTCATCGCTTTCCACTTTGGTCTATGTTCAGCAGAGAGATGAAGTTGATTTCAGAACCAAAAAGGAATTATAACAGTTATACCAAGGAGGAATCCATTTGTATTTTGCTGTATTTCGGTTTCTGAAACCAAGCACCTTGTTGTTCCTTAGGAAGCAAACATTGGTGGTAATCATTCATTAGGGAAAATTCTTATAAGTCAGGCACCCAAACCATGATCGCACTGAGCTCAGGGCCTCAGCCCCCCTCTACAGATGCCTCCTAACTCCTGTAAGTCCTGGGAAGTGCAAATGAAATATGCAATTCACCGAGCATGGTAGTTGATGCTGAGTTCAAATTCCAAGTGCTTGCTGCCCATTTGTCATTATTTCTACCTTTGTACAGCAGGCAAATATTTCCTTATCAGTGGACCAAATGGATCAGAATAATGTTCACCTGCATTAGTGAACAGGGCAGAAGGTGAAGCCCATTACTGGGATAAATGAGGTCAGAAGATGACTTCAAAGTCAAGCCAGTAAGATCAAAATGTTCTTGATTATTTGCCTACATAGACAAAGTTCACTTTATAATTTCTCATTCTATTTCTATTTTTGCATGTAATAGTTTTTCTAACGTTCTTTCTTGAGCAAGGAAAGCAGAGGCATTTTAAGCTTGCCTGGGTGCAGATTTGAAAACCATCTGCATCTGCTATAACTAGATGGATGGTAAACAGGAACATAACTTTGAAGCAAGACTTAAAAATATACTTATCAGTTTGCCAAGATTTGAGGGGGGAAAAGCTATGCCTGTTTTTATACATGTATTTCAGTGCTAGTAGGATCATTTCCTTTTTAAAATCTTAGGCCTGCTATAATGCATACATCCTCCACTTATTGGCATAGATAATCTTGAGAAACCCATTTTATTTTGTTTTCCTGTATTTAGGACAGGGTCTGCATGGTCTCCAGGGTCTCACTATGATTGGACTTGCAATGATCCTCCTGTTCTCTGCCTCCCAAGCGCTGGGTTTACAGGCGTATGCCACCATGCCCAGTCCTAATTGCTATCTCAGTGCACTCCACTGGTGGGGCCAGCACAGCATGCTGAGGACCAAACCCCAGCCACTGCGCTCTGCCTAAGCAGGCCCATTAGGCCAGCCCCAGAGAAATCCATTTTATATAAGCTTCAGTTTCCTCATTTATAAAATAAATATGATAACTGTACTTATGCCCTGGAATTGTTACAAGAATTATATGTGATATGATGCTAGAATTTTTTCTATCAGAAAAGATATTGTTGAAGTTATGATTTTTGACTGTCTCCCATGCAACGAGAAAAAGGTACTCAATAAAAACTACTTTCATTAAGGTTATGGGCTTATCCAAAGAATATATCTTTCTTTTATAAATATTACTTGTGATCAAATAGTGAATGAAAAGTTCCCAGAGTTCTCCTCCCTTAGTGTATGATAGCTACATATGGTAAAGTGTGGGGGGTGTGGAAACATTGTTTTGCTGTTCACTTTGTTGTTTTGATGATTGTTAGCCTCCCGGCAATGTCTAATATTGTTCATCTTACCATATCGCCTCTACTTTGTGGAATGGTGTGGGGAAAAACCTGCAGTGCCCTCCTCCTTATCCCTCTCAAGTAAAGCACTCTGACTCAGTGACAAGTTCTAATGCCAGCAGAGTCTTGTACAAAAAGATCTGAACATCAGGGCTCTGGGTTAAAGTTCAAGCTCAGGCACTTCCTAATTGTGTGTCCTTACCCAAACTGAATCCTTCACAGAATGACTGAGAGCAATTCTAAAACTGTAAAGAATTTGACCACTTGTATCATTATGGCAGACTTGCTGATACTATAAAGATATTCATAACAGGGCCCATAACAAAGGCCAGCCAGATAGTTCAGCAGACTAAAGCACCTGCTTAGGCAAAGCACAGCAGCCGGGTTCAATCCCCAGTGCGTAGTGCCAGCTCTACCCCTGGGGGCACACTGGGATGGCAATTGAGATTGGGTGTAGCAGCACATACCTGTAATCCCAGTGCTTGGGAGGCTGAAAACAGGAGGATCACTATGAGTCCGATCTGTGTAGTGAGGCCCTGTAGACCTTGTACTAAATACATTAAAAATAATAATAATAAAAGTAGGGTCCATGATAAAACTAATGAAATAAGTAATATTTTATGAGAATAGGCTAATTTTGATAAATAAGCCTTGTATGGAGGCCAAACAATAGATATTCTTCTTTCATTAAAAAAAAAAAATTACTTTCTTTAAAAATCCTATTGCTCTTCCTTTTCATTGTAGTAGCATCCACTCCTCCTCCAAATTTAAAGTCTAAGAAGCAAATTTGTTTCAAAAGGACTCTGCTCCTTTGTTTCCATAGCTTTCAGAAAAGTGCATTCTAGAATCTGCCTCTTTCTGACAGTAGGGAAGTCTAGACAAGCAAGGAGTGAATGCATGTGGTGGTTAGTAAAACAGTTCAGGACAACACTGAACCACTCAGAACTCTAGACTGCAAGAGCACAGGTCCGAACCAGTTTTGCAATTATAAGTACGTGACCATCTTCTCAGATTCTTGGTTTCCTCATCTATGAAAGATTTGCAGATTGTTGTTGTTTTTTTTTTTTTTTTTTTGTCTTTATATCCTCATAACCTGCCATCGTCCCAATTCCACGAACGTACTGGTAAGGTGGCTGTCTCAAACAAAAGCCCTGTTGTATAGGGTTTGCTGGTTTCTAAAATGTAAATATCAACAGTGTCTGGCATCAAGCTACTGGTGGTCTAACACCTGACCTGCCAAATTCCTGAATAGCTAGCAGTCATCTCCCATGCCTCGCTGTGAGCAGGTGCCGACACACGAATACCATCTCACTCACTTGGTCAGCGTGGACACGTTAATCACTCAAACCACTTGCTCTATCAAGCTGTATTGGATGTCACACAAGTGATAATGAAAGTGACAAAATGCAGAGGGAAAATATACATGAGTAAAATAGCACATTAGAGGGAGTGTCTTATTTTAAATTCTGATTCGTCAAAGCACAGAGACATCAATTGTTTCTCTGCCCTGAGATAAGAAATTAGTTGCATAATTCCAGGGTAGAATTCAGTTCGTGTGACAGTAATTCAGAGGAGCTTATTTTCAGATAGCCCTTATGTGTCCCTCCCCAGACTCCAGCTGCCTCTGGTTCAATTTTATTTAAGAAATTGTCAGAGACCTGGCAGATCAGAGCTGGGGAGTTTATTCACCTTGTCTTAACTCTTTCCTAACTTCCTTCCTGCCTCAGCATGAACAGACATTCCACACTCTTATGCCATAGCTGCCTCACCTCTCCCCTTAGTCTTAAAAAAAAAAGAATCTAATTCTCCCTGACACATTACTGCATCCCTAAGTGGCATGTCATTCTGATCACCAATAGCCAGGTATCATGTAAGGAGACACTTCCCCAATCCCAGCTGCTTTCAACCATTCCAAGTTCCATTACAGGGAGCAACTTCTCAAATTTTGGGTGAAAGCCTCAATCAACATAATTTGAAGCAGCCATACTTCCTCTTGTGGCCTCCTGCCCACAGCATTCTGGCTGGCACTTTGGACCATTTGTATCAATAATGTGGATCAGTAAAATATCCATGAGAGCACTGCACATGCTATTTCAGTATGTAGATTTTTACCACCTTACATGTTTAGCAATCAATATATAAAGTCCCAGGATAGTCACTAACCACTTATCCAAAGAGCTCTGTAAGAGTGAGAAAGGTATTTTATAGTATTTACAAGATTTTAGGGAAGCCCTTGCTGCCCACTTTAAGGTAATAGTGGTCACTTGCTATCACAACCCCATGATCATAGAAGTAAAATGATTTTAAATAAGTTGTAAGCCTTAAAAAGAGAGAATTGGAAAAGATGCAGAACTGACACAAGTTTGGAGATGGAGGACAGAGGGATGGGTGGTGGGGCGTGGGGAGAAGGAAGAGGAGGGAAGAAGAGGCAGAAAGAAAAGAGGCTGCAAGAGACCTGAATTCACACTGGCAGAAGACAAGGCCAGGAGCAGAAACCTAACACTCAGGGATTGGAAGCATCCATCTCTTCTAGAGATGGGGAAATAGAAGATTTTTGTATTAGTTTGTTTCCTTTTCTGGAGGTCTAAGGGAAGAGTGGCAGCACTGGCTCCTCCTCCTCTGCCTCCTCCTCCTCATCTTCCTCCTCTTCTTCTTTCTCCTTCTCCCCTTCTCTCTCCCCTTCCCCTCCTTCTCCTCCTCCTCTCTGCCAGAGCCTACAGGTGCTATCCTGCAGGATCTCAGCACTGGCAAGCACCAGGCACTGTGTGAGCACACAGGGGCTAAGGTAAATACAGTTGCTCACTGCATACTGGACCAAAACCACCTTTCTTCCTCTACTACCTGAGGCCACCATGGTTAGGCTCCACACCTCCTGTGTCTAGGCAGATGATGAGTGATTTCTAGAGAAACTGACCAACCTGGAGGTACTTGTTTCTCAGTCAGTGAGGTCTACACATACGGTCAGAGTTTCCCATCAGGTTCCAGGGCTTTATTGCCCCACTCTTCATTATGAGCTTGTGAATGAGGATTTGCCAACTAATAAGGAAACCTGCTAACTTGAAAGTTACATAATGTAGAAGGATTCACCAATGAAACAGAATTAACAAAAGATTATCAGACACAGGCTTCCAGACAGACTTCTCCAAGGAGCTAGAAATACAGAGAACTACGGTAACTCAACCAGAGAGTGCTAGCCAATGGAAAGTTTGGAGCTCAATTAGCATTAAATATTTGAAAATGGGCAGTTCAAAACAATAATGCTTAATTCCAGGGAAAACAAGAAATGCTGCATAAATATAATCATACTTCACTATATATCTTAGTGGTAAATACTATTTCATAGTTAATTGTTTTTTTTGTTTTTTGTTTTTTGTTTTTTTTGTTTTTTGTCTTTTTTGAGACAGGGTCTCACTGTGCAGTTCAGGCTGGCCTTAAGCTCACTTTGTAACTCAGGCTGGTCTCGAACTCACAACAATCCTCCTGCCTCAGCCTCCCTAGTGCTGGGATTACAGGCATGCGCCACCACGCCCGGCTTCATAGTTAATTGTAATAAAGCAAACATTGATTCCTTTTAATGTATTTGTATTAGATCATGTTTCCAGTACTAGTGATTACATTCATCTAGTTCAGTTGATATGTGTATATAATACATTTGAATATCACCTGCCCTGATTACTAATTTAACCAAAATTTCAGTAGTATGATCTACAGGGAGGTAGGGCCATCAAAACAAAAAGTACCAATTTGTGGTGAAATTGAAGTTTTGAATAAAACATATATAGTAGAAAACCAACAGAAAATGCCAAAGTCTGAAATAAGCATGCACAAAATGACAGAAGCACAAAGGAGCAAAATTTCACAGTAGGAAATGTTGACATACTAAAGGGATGCCAAGGTATAAGAAAGTGAAAAATGATGTATTTTCCAAAATAAAACTTTGTTTACTAAATTCATGTATAACTTGAAAAAGGAAAAACAAAAACAATGAATCTTAGGGGGTTTTGTGAGCATGGAATGCGGAAAGAATGCTGCTTCCTCTTAGAATCTTACAACATCTGATAGTGTTCTCTGTAGTGAGAATATTAGTACCTATTTCTGCATGATAGGTTTCTGAATAATGAAAGTAAAACTGATATAAAACTCAGGATTTGAATAGAGGAGCTATGTGAAGGCTGGATTTCTCCAGTTATCAAGTAGGGGCATCAGCCTAAGTTTCACCTGAGTTTTGGGGTTTTCATTCTTAGCTAAGGTGAAAGGACACAGGGATAGGAGGGGTGAAAGAAGAAGGGAGCATGGTATCCATGGGACACTATTCCCACTGCTATTGACAGTAGCAGCATGGTACAGAAAGGGTCTCGCCCCTATCTTGTTGTCTGCCCGTGGAGTCTATCCTTTGCGTGTCTCTTACAAACTCAGTAGCATTCATTATGTGGTTAATTAGGTGGATTTTGTCAACTGCTCGGGAACTCGAATTGTAACTTGGCATTTCTGTGGCAACCTATATTCCAATTATTAATACGCTCATCATCTTTGGAATTCGGGCTCTGCATAAGATACCGGGTTCAGCAGAAAACCAACAGGATGTGTTGTGAATGCATCCAAACTCGGCACATCACCAGTGGCATCCACGGCTCATGAGGCCCTCTGTCTCCCCAGGCTATCAGTGTACCTGTCTCTCACAGTTCACCGGGAGAAACTGTGAATCCGAGATCACAGCCTGCTTCCCAAACCCCTGCCGGAATGGAGGAACTTGTGACCCAATAGGAAACACTTTCATCTGCAGCTGTAAAGCTGGGCTCACAGGAGTCACGTAAGTAGAATTGTGTTATAGCCTCTCTCCTCACTTCTGTCAATTGCTAAGATCATAAAGCAACAGGCAATTCATAGAGACTAAATGTTTACCACAGATACAACCAACATAGCACTACATAAAGAATTCTTACGAGTGACTAAAATGTTAATAAAGATTAAATCTGGTACCATGGTTATAGATGATTTGCATTTTTATTCTGTACCTGTCTAGTTTAAAAATTTTGTATCACTGTTATGTATTTTGTAGTTTAAAAAAAATCTTTCAAGCAAAGTCCTCAATGCCACCTAATATTACCAGCATAATTCTAATGCAGTTATACGACCCATTTCCTCAGGCTCCATTAACTGGACTCTACTGCCTACTGTTTGATGATTGTTCTGAGAAAGTAAACCTTACCTTGCCTTTGCAAGCCTTTTTTTTCTTCCAAGAAATGAGTGAAATTAAAGTGTGAGCCAAATGGAAAGGAGATGTTTTAAATTCTTAGTAAAATGTCACTTTCAACTATCCTTGATCATTTTAGAGGTATAGATAGATAGATCTATAATCTCAAGCAAGTGATACTCCAATTACAGATCAGTCTTATGTATTCATTAGAGCAAATCTCCTGAGGACTTTACCAGGAAAAACTTAGCCGACTTTGAATTGCTGGATGTAATTTAAAGTAATAAAGCTGCATTTATTTTTAAATACTTCATGATTCTAACTAATTTCCAGCTGACCTGGCCTCAATCTGTTCAAATTAGGGACATTTGACTACATTTTAAAAGGGATATTACCAAAAATGTAGGTGACTGCCGCTTTTTTAAATGAACATATCAGAACAACTGCTGAAGTAGAGAAAAATGAAGGAGGAAAAAGAGTGTACTTTCGGGGAGTGTGAGAGTCAGAAGGAATAAAGACTTGCTTATCTTCTAATTAGTAGACACAAAATGAGTCAGGGATTCCTTTAGAGGGAATAAAATTAATCATTTTTTATTAGAATGTTTTAGTCATTCTTGCCCTTGTAATCTGCATTAGCACTAGACATTAACATAAGCACAGAATCCAACGCTCCGAAGCATAGAAGCTATGTAGCTCTCCATCCACCTGCCTAGCTTTGGAGCTCCCAGCTTCCCAGAGGAGACAAGGTCATTGCAATAATTAAAGGAATAGTAGAATCCAAATCTTCCATCTCTCAAAAAAATAAAAACATAAAGCCTCGATAATGGGCATGTAGCTCTTTATCCGCAATCTCAAAAGCCCTGGCTTGGTATGCATTCGCGGCAAAACTAATTTAGCCGTAATACCTGCCCAGAACTGCTCTGAGGCTCCTTCCTCCATACGTTTTCATGCAGAAACAATGGTGCATGTGATTCTGAGGCCTAGGTAGCACCAGTTCCCACTGCAAGACAGGAGTAGTTTACATAATGCAAAAGATACGCGCTACGTGTCCTTTTTGCGAATGCACAGTTCTAAATTCGGATGCATACCTGGCTCCAGGGTTCTGGAAACGTGTTCTTACTTTTTGCATCCCCTCTGGTCTTTCTTTCCTCTCCACACTTTCTTCTCCCCACCCAGTAGGGGGTGAAGACCTAGAAAAATGCTGTATTGGTCAGGAATGTGTTGCCTCCAACGCCACAGAAACACCTGAATCCGCTCGCAAGCTCACACACATGTGCACGCACACACGCACACAGACACGCAGCGCATGCACGCATGTGCATGCACACTCGTCGCATGTCACTGCTTCCTCTTGACGCTTCCTCCCCCTTGAAGGTCCCTTCCCTGCACCCTGGCCTCCTGGTGGTGCCCGCCGGCCCTGACCTGGGGAGGGCGTCTCTCTTCTCTCCCTGAAGGTGTGAGGAGGACATCAACGAGTGTGAGCGCGAGGAGTGCGAAAACGGGGGTGCGTGCGTGAACATGTTCGGCTCCTTCCTGTGCAATTGCACCCCCGGCTATGTGGGTCAGCTCTGCGGGCTGCGGCCGGTGGTGGTGCCCAACATCCAGGCGGGCCACGCCTACGTGGGCAAGGAGGAGCTGGTGGGCATCGCCGCGGTGCTCTGCATCATCCTCATCCTGGTGGTGCTCTTCGTGGTCTTCCGCAAGAAGGTCTTCCGCAAGCACTACTCCCGCAACGATGTCACCCTGGTGCAGGACCCTGCCACGGCCGCGTTGCTGCACAAGAGCAATGGCATCCCCTTCCGCAGCCTGCGCGGGGGCACCACCCGCAACGTCTACCAGGAGGTGGGGCCTCCGCAGGTGCCAGTGCGCCCCATGGCCTACACGCCCTGCTTCCAGAGCGACTCCAGGAGCAATCTGGACAAGCTCGTGGACGGGTTGGGCAGCGAGCACCAGGAGATGAGCACGTTCCACCCAGAGTCCCCACGCATCCTGACAGCGCGGCGAGGTGTGGTGGTTTGCAGTGTGGCCCCCAACCTCCCGGCCGTGTCACCCTGCCGCTCCGACTGCGACTCCATCCGGAAGAATGGCTGGGACGCGGGGACCGAGAGTGAGTAGGAGTAGCAGATCGGGACCACACGCTGTGGGAGGAAATCGGGGGACTGAGAGAGGAGCGTGAGGCGCTGGGTCTTGCAAGTGGCATGCGCCTCACGGAGTCTTCGTAACCACCCTAAGAAACTAGCACGGTTTAATTCCATCCACAGACTAGGAAGTAAGGCTGAGAGAGTAACCTCAAGCCTCAACAGGACAGGGTCCCGCTGCTCCAGCAGAAGCAGCATAGCCATATAAGTGACGGGCGTGAACTCTGGCAAGGAGGAAGGGAGCATTTCTAGTCCTGATGTGAACACATGAGGGAAACCCAGGGCACCTGAGTTGGACAGGCGGGCCTCCAGCTGGGAAGAAAAGAAAGTTGTTGATTGGCTGTGATGCGGAGTCCATGAGACAAGAAGGTGGACCACAAGGCAGGAAAAAGATCCAGGGCAGGTAGTTCCCCTCTCTGTTTGGCCTCATGAGGCAGGATTCAAGGCTCAGGGACAGGCCACAGGTGCAAAGGCCCAGGGGGGAAAGGATGCAGTGTGAAGAGCACAGAGAAGGTAAGGTTAGCCAGAGCCTGGGGAGCAGGCTGTGTGCTTCAGCAGCAGCAGCAGCAGCAGTGCACGCTGCTGAGCAGGTAAGTGGCACCCTGGAAAAACAGGCTGCACAGTTTGCCAAGGAAAGAAAGCAGTCACATGGCCTCTATGCACTTCTGGATAAGGAAAGCAGATAGTTTACTCTGCTCTAGAGTCAGTGCGAGTGAGGTTAAGCCAGGCCTATTGTAACTTGTGACTTTTCATCAAGCTTCCAAAGGCTGTGGTTGCAGTACTGTGGTACATGATGGGAGAGGAAGGCAAGGAGAGTTTTGAATGGACCTAAAGAGCACGATCATGCCAGGGGATAGGAATGTCTTCATGGATAAAGGAAGTACTCCTATGGTATTTCTAAGCGTGAGTAAGATTTCAGAGGGAAATTATTCAAGAGGGCCTTTTACAAGCAGAAAGTAGCTACAGCAGTGTACAGGATGCATGTGGAGTTATCAGAGGTGTACAGTATCTGGTACTGTTGTTTGGAGAGCATAGTGGGGCCTAGAGGTGAAAGTGTGGACATCATATGCATGCAGCGTGGTCAGCTGTGCAGGAATAGAGCTCCTCACTAAAAAGCAAGAGTAAATAAAGGGGAGTGAAACCAGCTTCCAAAGATTTCCATGTGTGGGTAAGAGGCAAAAAGGGAGGAACCAAGAAGGGAGACAGCCATACCTACCAATGACCGAGAAGGAGAGACTTGCTGTGTTAAAGACAGCAGTGAGTATCACTACGGTCAGCAGTATGCTGCACTATACAAGGCACGGAGCTTTTACATGATTTGCTAAACTCAATATCTAGAAGTTTCTTAGAATCTCAAGAGTTCCTGGAGATAGAAGCCACAGGTGCCAGAGTTAAGGACAAAGGGATTTGTCGAGAATGCGAAGGTAAATCCCCGTGCTGCTGTGCTGCATAGTCTTGCAGTGTCACAGCTGGGTGGTCGTATGCCATATGGGAGAGGCTAACCAGGCCAGCAGTTCATGGAGGAGAAAACGGGCTTGAATAGGTAATATAGCCTGCTGAAGGCACGTAATTAGCCAAGGGAAAAGTATGCCCCACAGCCTGTGCTTTTTTTTTTTTTTTTTTTTTTTTTGTCAGGGGTGGCCAGCTCAACCCACCCTGGTGGGACTGGCAGGGCATGTGGTGTTGGGGATCGAAAAGTGCTCCAGTCCCTGTGCTTGCCCAAGCTGGCCTAAGCAGGTGCTTTGGTGTGCTGAGCTATCTCATCAGCCTGTGCTCTTACCAGCACTCTTCTTGAAAACTTGGGCAGGAAAAAGGGAGAAGGAAATAAGGATGTCTTGCTGAGTGAGGAGGGCCAAGGATGAGATCTTTCTATTCTAGTGCCGCCCCAATGTGCCATCTGTTAATTCTTTCTGTAGACACATTCATATTTTAAGTACTTGTCCTTGTATTTAAACCACAAATACATATCTACTTTTAAATTGTCTGTAAAGTTGGGCTTTACTAGAATGTTGCCAACCCACCCGCTAATTTGGTTCTTATTTTTTTTAGCAGTGGCATAAAAGAGTTTGGAATAAGTGGAGGAGGAGTAGGGAGTTTCATGCATAGCAATGTGTCCACCGGGGTGAATTATTTGCCTTTCCTTCCAGGTAGTCAGGGCTAAGCTTGCGTGCACCTTGCACTTGCTGAGGCTCATTGTCCTTATTTTTGTGCTGTGGCTCTTGGAAGGTGAATTTCTCCCGGGTGCCTCTCCCCACTTACATCATTCATTTGTCCAGCTTGTCATTTTCCTGTGCATTCAGTATCTGACAGCAGATGCAGAGACGTCACACCTCCTCCTAATTCCACCCTTTCTGGAGGAAAGAGTGGTTTTTGTGGCCATGAGCAAGAATTGTTACCTGACTCACAACTCTGCACCTGTTTGTACCCTTGTCGTACGTGATGATTTGCAGCTTTTCCCAGTGATCATTTTCTGCCACCACTTCCTGATGTGACAGCTCTATTTCTGGGCCCTACCTCAGGCCAAAACTCACATTTCCCCCAAAGCACTGTTGGGTTTTATTGAATACATTTATCCCTTTAAGCAAGACAGAGGTAGCTGGCAAAACGATCTGTAGGCAACGAATTCATTTTGCACTTGACAACCCCAAGATACTGGGTTGCTTACTGCTTTCTTTAGTTCATCAAATACAAAGTAGCAGCCCCGGATGCATGAGATGGTGAGTGTGGAGGGGGTGCTATTCAGGAGCTCCTTGTACAGCAAAGACCACTGACTGACCTCCTCCTAGAAAGGGACGCAAAACATCATTCCCAAAAATGATGCCACACTGCCCTCTAGAAGGCAGAGCTGCAAACTCCTCTTGCTCCCCAGAGATAGAGACCAGCATAAGTGTGACGGCATTCGTTCTCACCTATAAAATATTTATACCCCTATTTTAAAAGTAATCTCATTTAACCTGGTGTTGACACCGCATCAGTTCCTGTAAATGATGTAAATTAAGTCTGAGTGGCGAAGAGCAGCGCAACCACTTCATTCTCACTCCTCTCAGAGCTGCTCCCTTCTCAAAGGGAGCAGCTCCTTTCGCTGTCAGCTAGCTGGAAGCTCATTTACTACAGGTTAAGGGTTTCAAATCCATAATGTAAATCATTTGATTGACAGACCTTTGCCCCCAATGGCACAATCAATTTTCTACTGTGGAGCTGTTACTTTCTCTAAGCAAATGAAAGAGCCCTGAATGAGGTTGGAGGAGGAAGGAACAGGACTTAAAATATGCACAAGGTAATCAGTATCATTTCTGCTTTCTCTTGGACTGTCCACGAAGACAAAGGAGCTGATGACCCCGGAGAAGTGACCTGCTTTTCAGGCAGTAACAAAGGCAGCACCTCTGAAGTACAGTCCCTCAGCTCCTTCCAGTCGGATTCTGGAGACGATAATGGTAAGGATGCTGTATTCTGTGTGCGAGGGTCCTGGTCACTGCATTGGAATCAAAGGTTGGTGGGAGAGCAGTGGACAGAGAGGCCTTGCTTTTGTACCTGTTCATGAACTTCGGAGCATTTTTCACCAGGTTTTTAATTGACTCTAATGTCCTCACCCCATACATGGCAGCTCTGATAAGGCCCCACTCAGACAATGACGCAGTTCCCTGAGCCTCCAGTAGTGAACCCTCTTTGGTTTGGTATTTGATGGGACGACCTCATTCCAAGTGCTATTTTCTAGCAGATGAACGGATGCAGTTCTTTTTTATTTAACTGATGGTGTCTTCCTTCTTCACTATGCATCCAACCTCCCCACTATCAGAAATTACTTAGGAAAATGCTACTTTCCTGTACAGTCAGTGGCATCTTGGTTCCTTGAATTATTCTTATAATCATTTGGGGTCATGAGACTTGATTGAAAATTGCTAGGTGTGTGGTACATGCCTGTAATGCCAGAGCTGGAGAAGCTGAGACAAGAAGGTTGCCACAGGCTGGAGGCCAGCCTGGGCTACTTAGCTAGACCCTGTCTCCATGGATGAAAGAATAAATGAATGAATCAATCAATCAGTCAATCAATGAATAGAATTTATGAAGCGGTGCATGTACATCCTCCCTGAAGGTTACATGCAAATGGTTATGACTCTCAGAGTGCTTGATGAACCCAAGGCTGCTACTGCTCATACATACACCTATGGGGAGAGTATGAAATGCTGATTCAAGTTTTCTGAGCTGAAGAACCAGCCCTGCAGATTAGGTTGTTCTCTGAAGAGCATGAGTAGAAGGTAGAAGCCATCATAGAATACAAATTGTTAATCCTATGTAGTAAAACAAAAGTAATTTCTAATCCTTACCACATGGACAGGCTGCCATACCATAACATATGCCTTAGGCCATTTTCCCCAATTATCAACAGTTAGAATATTTCGGTGCTTATTAATTCATCTAACCATCCATTCCAGGAACACTTGCAGAGTTTCCCCTGTGTGCTAAGTCATCAGTGTTTTGTGTACCATAGTGAAAAATAAAAATGGCACTGTCTGCCTCCCAGGGAAAGACAGGGACAGGTGAACTTCAGGACCATAAAAGTAATCATGGACTTAAAATGGTCTGTTTCATCCCCACCACCTCCAGTGTCTTCCACCCAGAGGTACAGAAGCTTCTCTGCGAGAATAATATGCTGTGTAACAGTGGATTGCTGACCAGTCACAGAAGGTCAAGGCCCAAGGTCTTTGATGCAAATGTTTGCCTCAGTGCCTCCTCCTTTCTCATTGTCAGCCAAAAGAAAAGCTATAGTTGGTTTGTAAGGTAAATGAAATGTCAAGAACATGCAGGTTCCAACCCCCCAGGCAGCAGCCCAAGCAATGGTGCTGGAGGACATTCTCACAGGCTCTTGTAAGCATGCGCTTGCCCTTTCATGATTCACATCACTGGTGTGAACTCGGGTATGTGGTAGGAGGAGCTTGTGTCAAATTCCTTTTAAACCTGTCATCTCCCCACAAGCAGAAAGTGTCACCCACTATTTCAGAGGCCAGTTGCCGACTTCTGTTCACAGACCAGCAGAAGCTGGGTCTTGAGTTGATCTGGGCTCTCAAAGATATCTTTTAAGCGAGAAGCCATCAGCTATGTAAAGGTCATCTTCTATCACTGGCATTAGGTTCCGAGCTGCATGACTTGTCACCAAATAATTATCCTGGGGAACAGCAAGCTCTTCCTCACAGAGCCTTTGGGCATTGCTAATGAGAAATTAGCATGAACTTGATGAACCACTGCCTTCCTAGATTAATTTTACTGGGCCGTGAGGTGTGAATTTATGACCCAGAAATCTCTGCCAATCATGCATTTGAAAGGGATAGCACCTGGACTTGGTGCTTTTCTTTTTTCCATTCCAGCAATCTCAGAACCTTTCAGATCAAAGCGTCCATCGACTCAGATCCTGGAAGACAGAATACAGGAAGGCTTTCTGTGTTTTTGTGCTGTACCTTCATGTTTTTTGTTAAAAGAAGTTAACATGTGTTTAAATTACACAACTAACCTGAAACTGTCCTTCCCTTCCCACCTTCTTTTCCTGCCACAAGCATCCATAGTGACTGTCATTCAGCTTGTCAGCAATGTAGTTGACAACATAGAGAATGAAGGTACTTACTTTTTTCTTCTGTAGTATTTCTTTGCATGAAGAATTGTCATAGCAGTCTTGCTTCCTTGTTACATTGCACCAAAGAAGATTTTAATCCACAAAGGGGGCATACATTTGAATAAGCCAGTGGGCCTTTCTGTATGGGCTTGAATAAAATTAAGAATTTTGAAGAAAAATCTAGCTCATTTTTTAAAACAATGTATGGTGTGCTCTTCTTATAAAATCCCTTCTAAGAGAAGAGTGTTCTATTAGTTGGAATCCAGATTAATGTGAAATTCATTATTGTATTAAGCATGTATTCATTGAGCACCTACTATGAGCTGGAGATCTTTATAAAAGCAACAGAAACTATAGTAGCATTGGAATTAATTTCAATTGTATAACTTTCTCTAATGATTTCATAAAATTAGAGCATAATACAGATAGGATTTATCTTTTTATTTTGTAAATGACAACAGTGAAATCTTTTTTAAAGGCTAAACTTAGTCCTAGTTCATAGTTTTTAGAAGCATTTTTTTAAGTCTTTAAAATGCTTTGTCTCTCCTCGGATGATGTGGATTGTCAGCTTTACTTTTTACTTTGTATTTAAACAGTATCTGTCATGGACCAAGGACAAAACTACAACCGAGGTGACTGTCACAACCCCAGCCTATTTCATTCTGCGTTTTGCTTTGCTGAGCTCCCTGTGGCCCACCCCCTGCCTTCATCCCCGCTGAGTCTCTGATGTGAATCTTGCATGTTCCAGGTGTCTTGTGTGCTGTGCTGGAGGCAGAAGTGCTGCCGGCCTCCCCGCCCTTGCGGGCAGTGCTTCCACTGCCTGCACACCTCCACTGCGCTGTCTGTGGCCCACAGTGCAGTGGTTGCAGCTCTGTCTGCCAGCATGCTGCCAGCCTGGCTCCCTGGGTAGCACGTGGCTCAGAAGCTGTGGGGTCAGGGCTCCTCAGATCGTGTTTCTTCAGCACATCCCCCCTGGTCATCGCATGGCTGAGTGCGGGCTCTGCAGCAAGCACGCGCCATCTCAGAGTTGCCGCTGCTTGTTCTCAGACCAGAGTGTCTGGCTTTGAGACAGCCTCGAAAGTAGCACGTGATGCTTCGTGATGACCCCTGGCTTCTGGGGGTCTCCTGGAAGTTAAGGATTGCATGCCAGGTACTTCTCTGTTCCTCTCCGGCTGTGCCCTAATCCCAGTCTAACAGCATTGCCTTCTGTGGCATCTCTCTCGCAGCCTATCACTGGGACACCTCGGACTGGATGCCAGGGGCGCGCCTGTCAGACATAGAGGAAGTGCCCAACTATGAGAACCAGGATGGAGGATCTGCGCACCAGGGCAGCACCCGGGAGCTGGAAAGCGATTACTACCTGGGGGGCTATGACATTGACAGCGAGTACCCACCGCCTCACGAGGAAGAGTTCTTGAGTCAAGACCAGCTGCCGCCTCCCCTGCCTGAAGACTTTCCGGACCAATACGAGGCTCTGCCCCCCTCCCAGCCTGTCTCCCTGGCCAGCACACTGAGCCCAGACTGCAGGAGAAGGCCCCAGTTCCACCCTAGCCAGTACCTCCCTCCACACCCATTCCCCAATGAAACAGATTTGGTGGGCCCACCTGCCAGCTGTGACTTTAGTACTTTTGCTGTGAGCATGAGCCAAGGCACAGAGGCTGTAGGCCCAGCAGACAGTGTGTCTCTATCCTTGCACAATTCCAGAGGCACCTCATCCTCGGATGTGTCGGCCACCTGTGGCTTCGATGATTCCGAAGTAGCCATGAGTGACTATGACAGTGTGGGAGAGCCCAGCCTTGCTGGGCTTCACATACCTTTTGTGGAGACTCAGCACCAGACCCAAGTGTAAAGGACATGCTATGGGATCTTTGACCTGCTTGTCCTGGAAGAAGTGGAAGAGGATTGGCTGGGCTTGTGTCTCAGTGGAGAATAGTCTGTGGAAATATGGCATTTTCCTCAAGGAACTTCTTCACAAGTTACAGTATTCATAAGCAAGCTTATCCCAACTGGGTAAGAAGGAGAGGCTCAAAAATTGTTTCTGAGAGGGACCAGTTATTCTGGCAGGAGGTACCTGCACTCACAGCTAAGAATGCCAAGGAGAGCGGGAAGTGAGTTCACTCACCACTTTAAACATCAGATTTTGTATGGCTTTGTACAGTATTGTACCCTAGGAAGTGTGATCGAATCAGCCCTTGCAGTATTAATGGCTGGCAACAATCAGGGAAGTATTGTTGCATGTCATTTTGAGCCAATGGAATGAAAATAGTAAATGGAAATAGTAATAATGGTTGTTGGAAAAGTTAGTATCTTAGATGACAAAAGAGAAGCAAATATCAAATGAGGAAATGGGCTAAAGCCTTTAAAATCAACTCTATTTTTTTAATCAGCTGCCCAATTTTCAGCTATAAAATTAGGTTTGAGTAACATGTTTAGTGTGCTGAGTTTTGTTGTTGTGATTTGTGTTAAGCATCCAATATGATATAGTTGGGTTTTATGGTCTTTGAGAATGTTTTCAGCAAAGAGCTTGGGTTCCAACTTGTGGGTTGGGGAGGTTAATGCTGGGCAAACAGAGTGTGATTATCTGGCTTTGTGTTTTCTGGTAAGTATTTCCAGCCATTGCTATAATTCTAACTTGGCTCCACAGATTGGCTTCTCTTACTAGATCGTTCTCTAGAATGCGATTTAGAAGTTGAAGCAAAATTCACAAAATCAAGGTAAAAAGAAAATGCCATACTCTCAAAGTTTGCAGCCAGAATAATCACAGCTCTGCATAATGCAGATAAAAAGGGACATGTTATTCTAAATTTGTATCATCATTATAAAATAACTCCATTTTTTAAAACAGGAAAGTAGACTAGTTGCTGTATATAATAACTGTGTGTGTGTGTGTGTGTGTGTGTGTGTGTGTGTGTGTGTGTGTCTAGGCTTATGTACAAATACGTGCTTGCACTCGATACTCGGTGAGGCTGCTCTTGAGGAAAGGGAACGTGAAGGTGGTAGGAAGCGGACCGCACCGAGCACCCTGCCAGCAAGCTCGGCACACCTTCCAATTTCTCTGATCTCAGTGATGTTAGAAAAACACCAAATGCCATATTTTACTCCAATTCAGTTAACTTAATTTCAGTACTGCCATTTGTATAAACTTAAAGCAAAACTGTGCTTTTTCAAAACAGTATTTTATAATTTTCCAGAACCAACCTCAATTTTAAAAATGTGTAATATTTAATTACACCGTGGGGTTTTCCTCCTATCTGATCTGTGGGCTTTTGCTATGACTTTTCAAAACTGACAGAAGAATTATTCCACCAGAGATCCAACAACCCAGTACTTAAGAGTTAGAGTCGACAAGTTGAGTGACTTTCTTCTTTTGCTTCAATCAGCTTATGGCCACCCATGCAGTGACCATGGTAAATAAACTGCATATTTGCACTAGCTGCTTAATGAGTGAATCTCTGTGTTCAAGTTTCTGATAATATCTGGCATTGGTGTGTAAATTATACCATCATGAGTCTACATATGATCCACTCAGATGTATGTGTAGGTTCTTAGTTATGTTTAATCCACTTACTTCCTGGTAGAAGTTAGTGTTTCTGAACACTTGTCATTTTAAAAATAATCTCTTTTCATCCTCAAACTTCCCAAGTGGATACATTTCACAGGCTTTTCAGCTTTCCTCTTCCTTCTGTGTTGGTCAGACCTGCTTATGGAGGCATTGGCCACACTGGTCTTGAAAGAAGTAAATTTCACTAAAGCTGCTTTCAAGAATGAAGCCTTTGGTGTTTTTCTTATGTAAGAAGCACATTTCCAAGAATTGCAGAGAAAATGGCAAACTAGTGGGCTAGAATTGAATCACTGCTACAGTTTTAATAATGCAGTGACATGAAAACCATCAAAGTAAAACCAACAATTCATTTCTTGCCCCCGGGAAATATTGGAAGGAGATTAAGGCTGATGAGTCACGACTGCTTACGCAGCATCTCTTCAGGGGAGAATGCCTGGCTGACATAGTAATGAAGGCATAAATAGATCCTAATGAAGTCACCAAAGAAAATGGTGCCCACCATTTGCTCTGACCTATGTAAAATAGTTCTTTCTTCAAGATATTTTCTCTCCTTTTTTTGCAGAATACTTCTGCAACTAAATATGTACCAGGCAAGCATATGTTATGTTTGGATTCATTGTCTTTAAACACATGATACCTCTTCATCTTCTGGGAAATTATGTTTCCCTGTAGATTACAAAATGGGTTTCAGTCAAGCCATGGTGGAACTAGGTGGGATGACTGCTGATTCAAAGAACTGGTAAGGTCCTAAAGATTTTCAGGTCCAACCCTCACATTTCATGAAGGAAAAAGTATACCCAGACAGAGAAAGAGACTTGCCCAGGCTCACACTGGAAGTCCAATACCTGAACAATGACTAGAAACATCCATTTGGACAACATTCCCTTTACATAACATTGTTCACCACTGAACTATGCTGAGCACAGCAACCAATTGCTTCTGTTGGACCCTCTCACTTCCTAGCATTCCTTCTTTGTAATGTGAAGAGATATGCAGTCTCCATGAATATAGAATATCCCTCTGCTATCTTCACAATCCTATTTCCTTGCAGTACCCTGCTCTCAGAAATGGTACGCTTAAAGAATTCACACATTTCTTTGGCTGCTCATCAGAAGTCTACTTTTCCTAAATTAACCTTTCTAAAATTGGCATGAAATGGTAAGTACAGAATTGAATTTAGATCAGTCATCCATTCGAGGGTATTTTTATTTCGTTTTTATTTTTCTTCCTGTTAGCACTACTTGTTGTTTGTTCCTGCCCTCCTCACCATGATGATCCATGTGGAAAACGTACCTCTCCTTTTTCTGACACCTGTATGCCATCTCCTGGAAGCCATGTTCCACTGCCCTGTTGTAGGCACTTTACTTGAATTGCACATGTTCTGGTCAGGTTGAGAGTAGCTGAACTGTTGGCGTCAGTCATACAGTACGTAGGAGCTATGAGGCAATAAACATTGAATAAAGTCGGTGTTTAATTTATTCCCATTCGTCTACAAGTATCTTGCTGCTGAGTTCCATTCATGTCTGCTTTCAGTGTATCCACTCATCAAATGCCATATTAAAAGACTTAGTAATGTACATACGTCAGCCCCATGCACCTGAGGTTTGACCTATCACTCTAATCAATCAGAGCCCTAGGATTCTAGGATTCACCTGGTACCTCCCTTGGAAATCACTAGCACAGCCTGGGAAAAGAATGAGTAGAATATTCCATTGGCTTTCTGCTGCTTCCCATTCTCCCACTACCCATTACCTATGCTAATGCTATGTGTGCATATGAAAGTCAAGGGGCATGAGGAAAGAGATGCTCAAGAGAAATCATTTAAAGACAAAAATACATTTTTATGTGGAATGATTCAGAAAGACCTAGTGTTCATTTTGCATGGATTGTTCAGGTAGTTTTCTGTCCTCTTCTCTCTATGGCCCTTTCATTGTACAGATACTACCGATGTGGTTAGGCCTTGGTGTTTTCGCTGGTCTCAAGCCATGGGAAAAGGAGCCTGCTTTGGTGTCATCCTTTTGTGTGGTCTATGAAAATGCTTGTGTGTTTTGCTGGTTTGTGTCCTGCAATGTTCAACTGCACATTATGCTGATGAATGCCCACAGTGTCTTTGAGCTTCTGGTTACATAATACTGAGGTTTAAAGTCACCATGTTGGGACTGGCATCAGTTAACATTTAGCCAGCTGGCTAAGATGGGAAAAGAATAAGGTATTTCTTTCCTTCTGTAATAATAAAAAGCAATAATTACAAGTATGTAATAATACACAAAGGCCATAATTAGTCTCTTCCAATGCTTAGGATGCACTAGAGAATTGTACAGTCGTTTGGAGGGTGTTTGGACCCATCAGTATGAACTGTAGCTCCCTTTCAGCAAACGAATACCTGAATTGCTACTATTTAACAATTTTATGAGCCCATACTACTGCTTTTCGGGGGTGACAAACGTGTTTGAAAATGGAGGCAGTTCTTTTTAAGTACTGTATCACAGACTGTCCTGTACATTTACCTGTTGCAAACAGGCTGGTTTGTAAAAGATGTATGTTTTGGTGTTTGAAATGTTTATAAAATTGTACATAAATGGTTTCAATTTTCCAGGCTTTTGTAGATACTATATTTGATGCCTATCTGGATGCTTTAATTTGGAGGGTCCAATATAATTGTAAGTCATCCACTCTGTTGGTCTCCGAACTTTTGAGGTAACTACACACACACAACAGAAGGTTCTAGGTTTGAAAATGATGTTTGTTAATCATTTCAAAATGTACTGTAACCTTTCTTTGGTTCTACTGTTTCCATGTAACTTTCTCTGTTTTCAAGAAAATGTTTTTTATTGACATTATTTTAGGGTGAATGTGTTTTCCCCATTAGTAAGTACCTGATTATTGTACCATTTCAGAGTCAGGATGAAGTCCACCATTTCTTCACATGCATGCATGCTCATGCAAACTTGCACACACACCAAACCTTATGCAAAAGGGAAAGCTGGCACTTGAAGTGAAACTTGTCCCTAAGGGAAAAAACATTTTCCTACATACATTGCTGTGGGTAGTATTCAGTCCTGTGTTCTTAAAAAAGAAAAAGAAAAGCAAAACAAACAAAAACCACACACACACAAAGGAAAACAAACTAACCACCACCAACAACAAAGAAAAACCCCAACAGTGTACATGTTTGTAACTGCCAAAATTTGATGGTTAAAACAAGTTTTCAAGTAAAAAAAAAAAAAAAAAAAATGAAACTAACCACTGTGTTGACTCTTTTTAAGTATTTCTTTTTCTTTGGTCCTTAGCTCTACAAGGCATGGTGGGAAGACGTTACTCACTTTAACCTTCTTGTGCCCCTCAAAGAGAAAGGACTCTGATCTGCAGAGGAGGGAGCTTTGTGTCATTCTGTATGGATTGTTTTTCTTAAGAGACACTTCATTTCAAAAAAGACTACCATTAATTTCTACTACACATATGTTTCCATCTTATGTATCTTTATGCTCTGCATCACCCTGAGGCACGTTTTTCTGAGGAGAAAAAGAGTGCTGAAGGCTGGAACAAATAACAATGATTGAGTTCCACTTCCACAAAAATTCTCCCTAGTGCATCTCATCTCTTCTAGGCAGCAACTCCTTTACTTTCATCCCTTAAAACAAAAAAAAAAAAGAAAAGAAAAAAATGGTATTTTAAAGTTTGGAGAAAAAATCTGCAAAAATTTTCCAATGTGGAATGAAAGTCATTAAAATGTATGTGGCTCAGTGGACAAGTGAAGTGGCTACCTTGCATGTGTAAGGCCTTGGGGTCAATCCCTAGTACCAGATAGACAGATGATAGTTGATAGATAGATAGATAGATAGATAGATAGATAGATAGATAGATAGATAGACAGACAGACAGACAGACAGACAGACAGACAGACAGACAGACAGAAAGACAGACAGATAGATAGATAGATAAATAGATATAGAGATAGAGATAGAGATATGAAGGTTCAAATTCAGACTTAGAAGAGAAAGTGAAATAAGCTTTCTAGAAAAGAGAGGAACTCTCTGCCTTACCTGATAAGGATGAGTCAGGGCCCATGGCCTTCAGCAGTACAAGCCCAGAGGCTACCACTTCAGTGGGTCCTGCCACACCACCAGCAGAATTCCACACTCACTGCATTTCCAGCATCAAGGAGCCATATACCAGAGCAATGGCCACAGCTTGGCACTGAAGTCTTACTGATTTCAAGAACTCACCCCTAGCAGCATTCACTGCATGCAAGCCTCTTGTTACTGTATCTGTCCTCCAATGGAATGCCAGAAGTGTTTCACTCACCACAGTGAGGGAGCACTAGTTTACCGCATACACCAATTCCTATGGTATACATACTCAGATCATGGCTAATTTCAAGCCATTAAAGAGAAACTCGTTCACAGATTTCTGAAACCCATGGGAATCTTCAAATAGGCTCTCACAAGCCAAAAGAAACAAACCTTATTGTACCAGTTCGCCCACTATACTGTAAGTTACTTGAAGGCAAAGTGGTGTCATCATTACCACTATACTCCAGGTTTTTAATACATATGAGGTGTTTAAAAAAAAAAAAAAAAGAATCAATTATGTCTTCATTTAATCCCATTGCCCTTCTAAACACTTCCTCATCTTGACAAAGGCAACTGTCTTGCATTAAACACTTGGCAGAACTAGGGATTGAACTCAGGCTCTTGCGCTTGCTAGGGAAGTGCTTATTTCCCGGAGCCATCTCCCCAGCACCCCCCCCCATTAAACACTTTAGTACAAAGGATTTAAAGAGCAGTAAGTGTTGAAGGTGCTGCAGGGCCTGCCCCACATTTCTGTGTGTGTGCACTAAGAAACAGGAAGATATTTATGTGTATATTTTGCATGAAGCCACCCTTTGCAGTAGTCCAAGCCCCACATATCACTCAAAGGCCAGTCTTACCATGCAGGCCTTTCAAAAGATAGCAGTCAAGCCTATGTGTTAATTTTATTAAACACAAGTTCTCTTAAAATATCCACCAAATTGACCCTGAGTTTGCCCAAACTCTTAGCAATAAGTACATTTCTGCTTTTCACACAGCATACTCCAAGAAGGCTGGAGCCCTCTGTAGTCTGCATTGACCTATTCCTCAAGTCTTTTCTGCCTTTTCCCATGGAGGCAAAGGAGCTGTCAATAGTGTTCAACCAAAAATCCTGGGTAACTGCAAACTGGTCAACAGGATGGTTCTGTCAAATCCATGCTTTGTGCAAAAGTCATCCTTAGAGGTTCTACACAACTAGTAGCTTCTGTGCCCAATAGTCTCTAGTTTTTCAACTTAGATACACAGCTGACAGTATGTTTTCCTTTTAAAAATATTTACCATTTTCTTCTCCATTCTTTTGTTTTTCAAATGTTAATTAACTTGTAGACAGTTGTGCTTAGTGTATACTGTTTTGACAAGGAGGATTTGAAATAATCTTTGGCATAATTCCTGGAACACACCATATAGGAATTAAAACAGCCTAGTGAACGACACAGCAGCTAATGAATTAATGGAAAAATTTAAAAGACCTTTTCTAAAACTGTCACTTCAGGTTTTTATACTACAGGTTCACTATCCCTTACAGAAAAATGTTCAAAACAAAAAGTATTTGGATTCCATTTTATTTATACATATAACATATCTTGGGATTTGGGGTCCAAGCCTGAACATGAAATTCATGTATGTTTCTTATGTATCTTACACACATAACCAGAGATTAATTTTATATAATAGTTTTAGTGAATCTGTATCTGTCACATGAATTCAGGTGTGGGCTTCTGTGAAGAATATTTTCTAAATTTCAATATAAAAATTTTAGGTATGCTCAACAGGTATTATTTCTTTTTCTTATTTGCAAATTAATGCAAGATCATTGAAAAAATGTAAAAATGCAGACAGACAAAAAAATGTCATAAGGAGCCCACATGTATTCTTTGAATCCTTATCAATTAATCTTACGACAGTATATTCTTTCAGGCCATTTTCTATGTAGATATATGTTGCTTATATTTATTTCTTTATAAAATAAATATATGAATATATTTTTATGAATATATTTTTGTCTCTTTAAAAATAATTCCAAGTAACAAATGACTACTTTCTTATGAAAAATAGAAGCAACATGAAACCACTGAAAACAAATCATTAAGTTCCTCTTTACTTTGCAACTCTTTCCACATAATCTCTCCTTTCAACATAACCAGGATCATTTCATTAAATATATATATATATATATACTTTAGGGAAGGGTCTACAGGGTGTTCAGATTCTCCTTACTAGATCAGGCTCATAGTGATCCACCTGTTTACAGCCTCCCAAGAGCTGGGATTACAGGCACGTGCCACCATGCCCAGTCTCAATTACCATCTCAGCATGCCCCAGGGGCAGGGCCAGCAAGGCAGGCCTGGGGATTGAACCTCTGGCCCTTCTGCTTGCTTGCAGGTGCTTTAATCCACTGAGCTATTTGGCTGGCCCTCAAAGTTGTTCTTTAATCATTTATATTCAATTTGTCTTACCAGGTGACTTATCAGGTCTTCATTTACCCTTTCTCTTGTTCTTCTTTCCATGATCTACTGTGCACTCCCAAGGCACTCCAGAGTGTCCAGCCAGCTCTTCCGTGTCCTTCTTTCAGGCTTTATGAATTCTGCATGTTCGCACTATGTGCCCTGCTACTTGGCAGCAGGTTGCATGCACTGAACTGCACTAACTTTATTGAGCCCACAACCAGCCCAGAGCCAGAGCAGTGGAGTCTTTGGCCTCAGACTCCAGTACTAAGGGGGAGAGATGTGTTAGAGTAGAGGCTGTATCTACAAAATTTCAGCTCACCGGTGAGTACTTTCTTTTACTTTTGTTTCTGCCTACCCTTATACATATAAAGGATTCTGATGAGAAAAATTTATGCATGTGTATTTTATGAACTGACCGTGAGTCTCCCAAAGTGTACATGTTGAAATCTGAACCCCAGCCTGATGGTATCAGCAGGTTGCGACTTTGGAAGGTAATTATGTTATGGAGGTAGGGCTTTCATCTATAGAGACTACTTGGCTCTGAAGAAGAAGAAATTGAAGTCATTGTAGGAAAATGGATGCATATGGAAAATAGTTTTGATTGAAGTCAAACAGTCACACAAGGCTAAATACCATATTATTTCTCTCATTTGAGTAAGGCAAAGTGCAAAGAATGAAAATAATAAAGAAACGAAGCAGGAAATGAGGTAAGAAGTCCAGGAGACCAAGAGTGAAAGGAGAGAGGGAGGGAAGTAAGTGGAATTAAGATATGCCACATCAGGAGCCTGATAACTGCGATGAAAGTAAACATCATAGGGCATAAAGATGATCTGAGAATAACTAACAGCAAGAATGAAAATGGGAAAAGGAGGAGGTCGGGGGGAAGGTGGGTGGGAATGGGCGGTGTACTAAAGAAACATGCTGTATTATGTACATGTGCTTACTGCTCTCAAGATGAGCATAGATGTCATGTACTGTAAACGGATACAAATGAACCAGTAAGGATTGGTGGCTTTATAAAAGGGACCCCAGAAAACTCTCTTACTCTCCTTCTGCTTGCTATGCGAGAACACAATGAAAATTTGGCACTATGAAGATCTTGGAAGACCATCCCAAGGCCCTGACGGTGCTGGCACCTTGATCCAAGACCTTCCTAGCCCTTCAACTATGAGAAATAAAATTCTGTTGTTAAAAAGCTTCCAGTCTATGGCAGTGTTTTTCTAATATGTGTGTGTGTGTGTGTATACATTATTTAATATATATGTGTATACATATTGGTACAGGGTCTTGCTACAGCTCAGACCAATAGTGATCCTCCTGTCTCAGCCTCCCAGCACTGGTATTTACAGGTGTGTACCACCACTCCTGGTGTCAGTGGCTGGCACAGCATGCAGCACTGGGGATAGAATTCCAGTCCTTGAACTTGACAGGCAGGTGCTTAGACAGCAGTGCTATCTCCCCAGACAGATATATCCATTTTTAAGTCTGATATTATTTTTCTTACTTTAAATTCTAAACGTTTTCCCCAAATATTACCATTAATAGTTACACATATTGTGTACTAACTTACACAACTCCTTCCACCGGATGCGCAGAGCTGACCATGCGTTCTGAAGTCATGCTGGTCTTCTAACTTCTTAGGTCAACCTGAGTTAGGAACCTCCATGGTGCTTGGCTGCCACCTTTGATCCTCCCAGTCTGTGGACACTGTCACCTGTGCTGTTCCTCTCTGCCTGTCCAAGGAAGGTGCACAGAAGAGAGCTAGCTTGGGGGGGGGGGGGCAGAACCATTGAGTGAGAGCTCTTGGAAGTGTCACACGCTTAGCTTTCAGACCACGCATTTGGACAAGAAGATCCCAGAAAGATAAATAATGCCAGGAAAATATAAACAGATACTACAAAACCTGAATGCCGAGGTTCTCAAAAACATATCTAAATGATCATTATTTTGTAACATTTAAACTTGACATTGTTTATCTCCATAATGTTAACCACCAAGGATCCCTTAACATGTAAATTTCCATATGTATTTTCATCATCTGAAAATAGAAAATTTACATGGATGGAACAATTTTATTACTTCAGTTGTGGGGTTAAAATCTACCAACCCGCTCCTTAAATGATATTTCAGGGACTCACACCATGAACCGCATCAGGAATTTGCTAGAAAAACAGCATCTCACGGTCTCTCAAGTAAATTTTTTTTTTTAAAAAAGGGGGTAATAAATGAAAAAAAGAGACAAGAAAAACATGTCACAAGACTGTCCTGCTACAATGATCTATATGGTTAGATTCCTAAATTTCTGTGTAAAAATATATAATTGTTTATTTTTTAATTTATTTTTTATTTTATTGAACTACAAATGTCAATCAGACAGTTTCAAGGCACCTTAACAAGACAGATTTGATAAATTAATACATTGCAAACTGTTTTCATAATGTTTTGGTATTGTACAAGGTGCATACATGATATTATATTTACAGATATTATTTTAGCAGATGTCTCTTATCAGTAAATTAAGAGTGTAGCTGCTTACTAATCTTATTTTTTATACCTGAATTATATGAAAAATTCAATAATTATTTTCCTAGTGGATGACCATAGTACTGGAAGCCGACATAATATCCTGTCCAACCACCATTAGTGCAGATCTTGCCTCTCACAGGATTATGTAGAAGCACAGCATTATCTAACCCAACTGTACTGTCTATACACACACATTGTGATTTTTTCTTTCTACACCCCTTCCTTTGTCTACACCTGTCAAAGGTGGGCACTCCATTGTCATTCAACTAACTTAGGTGCTTGAACTCAACACCACAATCCAACACAGTCCAGCATTCTACAACAATAGTGAGTTATTCAAAGAAGTTGTCAACCATAGCCATTTACAGCTCAGCTTAATATTATGGCCCCACGATGTATACTTCAGTTTTATACTTTTCTGCTGGATGGTTAAGACCTAGATAGATCAAGACTTATATACCAACACATGAACTTTATATTTCTTATGTGATCAGTGAAGTCCTCTCAGGGTTTATCTTGTAATCCTGTACATTATTCTGTAGATCCTTTGTCTGTGTCATCCATGTGGATGAGTCACAGCCAATGCTTGACCAGTTTGCTCTCTGTGAGAGCCTGAGAGAAAGTTTTCTCTTCATGTGACTCTCCCCAGGCATACTATGGAACTTCAAACTCTTTCCTCTGTGGCTCCTCATAATCTCCTTGTTCAGAAAATTTGGAGCTCAACTGAGTTTCATGATGTTGCAGTACAGGTTCTCCTATGTCCTGAGTCTTTGCTGACCTTGAAAGGCTAGGGCCAAAATGTTGACTGGCCTTGTGGCTCTTCTATTTCTCCAACTCTGACTTGTGATCTTAGGTTGTTAACTATCCAGAAGAAAAGCTGATTAGTATCCTGCAGCATATGCCATTCACTTTGCCTTATCTGACTCAATTGATTTTAGTTGTTTCCTTTTGTATTTCTGCTTTTCGCTTGTTATACTAGGGAGACTATATGATATTTACAAATGTGTGTCTGGTTTATTTCACTTATGAGTATATGTTCAAGTGGCATCCACTTCAGTATAA
>PVKA01000001.1:0-129418 GCA_004027165.1 Ctenomys sociabilis | reverse complement strand
GTGTATCCAGATCCTTTGGGAAATTTCCCAGTAGGGGGATAGCTGGCTTGAATTGGATTTCTAGTCCTACTCTTTTGAGGAGTCTCCACACTGACCTCCACAATGGCTGTACCAGTCTACATTCCCACCTGTAATTGTTTATTCATATTTTTAAATTCTTTTAATTTTTTAAATTTTATTCCACATTCTATAGAGACTTACAGTTTAACATATCAATACTTGATGGAAAATCCTGTTCCATCTTATGCCTAAAATATTGATATTCAGACGGATAGTGAGATTAAACCCAACTGTTTATGTTGTAGGGTAATAATAAGCTTCTTTTGTGCATGGTTAACAACCTAAGTTTGCAGACCAAAAATTAGAGAAAAAGAAGGGCTGCAAGGTCAGCCAACATTTTGGCCTTAGCCTTTTGAAGTTAGTGAGGACTGAGGACATAGGAGAACCTGTACTATAATATCAGTTGTATCCCAAATTTTCTGATCAGGGAGATTATGGGGCCACAGAGGAATATAATAGATGATATAGAGTGTGCCTAAAGAAAGTCACTCTCACGCTTTCACAGACAACAAATTGGTCAAGCAATGGCTGTGACTCATCAACAAGGCTGACACTCACCAAGGATCTACAAAATGCAGTTCGGGTTTCGGAATATGTCCTGAGGGGACTTGACTGACCTTGTCAGATACAAAAGTTACATTTCTTGTTATATAGGTCTTGCTTTATCTTGGTCTTAACCATCCAGCAGAAAAGTATAGAAACGAGGTACAAAAAGTGAAGCCGTGTTAATATGCTGAGTTGTAAAAGACTCAAGTCATCGGATTTGGACCTTGCCAGTCCTGTGGATAAACCATTACTGTTTTGGACTCCTGGACTATATTGGACTATTGTGCTGAATTCATGCACCTCCAATATTTGGATGGCAATGGAATATCCATCTCTGACAAAACTAAACAAAAAGAGATATAAATGAAGGACCATTTTGTATCTGCATACACAAAATAGTTAGGATAGATATATAGCTACTTTCTCTTAATTGAATAAGAAGAAAAATTTGTACTAATAGTGTTTGGACAGGATATCATGTCTGCATCTTGTGCTATGAATGACTACTACAAAGACAACAATATGTAATGCATTAATTGTTGTAACTTGCCTACCAACCTGTTTTGAAACTGTCTCATTGCAATTTTTTCTCAATAAAATTAATTTTAAAAAAACAGCATCTCAGACCAAGTGACACAACAACTGTTCTTTATGAGCTCTCCAGGGGATCTGTGTGCACCTTGACATCTGAGAAGCAGTGCTTTGGATTCTTGCCTTGGACCTGATACTTACCAGCTCAGTAAAATTGAGTGAATTAACATTAAATAATGTTAATTAGTTAATGTTAATGTGCCTCAGTTGCTTCATCTACTTGATGAAGTTGTTTGTAAGAAGATAATGACACAACGCAAACAAAGAGCTTAGTAGCTTAGTACCGTGTGAAGAATAATAAGCACAGAAGTGGTACCGTAATTCATTGTTCACAATTTTTATCCAGTCTCCGGTGTGTAAAATGGGCTGTAAGTCATTTTCAGGGGTCCCATCCAGTCTGGCTTCTAGGCAAAATTTTCAGTTCATATGTGTTTTTGAAAGGTAATAGAAAGTTAAAGCTGAATTAAAACCTGGGTGTTCTTTGGAGTCATGTTTTCTGAGAAAACTCTTAGGAGCAGTATCCAGGCTCTTACCTAGGGAAATGCGTTTTGCACAGATAGGCAGCCGAGGGCTTGGATGAGGCTGTGTGTTTGTACCAAGGCTCCTCCTCTCTTCTGCATGCATTTTCTAATGAAGCCAAGAGGCTGATCAATTTCAGGAGCTGCTTCTTGAGACAGAGACATTAAAGCTGTATCATTTCTGTGACCCAAAAAGAGATATCATTTAATTAGGTCACAAAGGAATTTGGTGACAGGTGAAGGGATCCTGGTATGGAGAAAGCGAGCAGGCAGGATGCTTGTTCTAAATAGTAGGAAATTGACTTCAAGAAGAGTGAGATTAAATGACCAAAAGGTCAGCAGTTTCCAGCACAAAACTGAAATACAGTAATAAGATTTGCGGTGTAAATAATTTGCCTAGCGTGGAAAACGGCTCAGGATGGGTTCTGAGCACAAAGAGACTTCATCATGCCTCAGAATATAATTAATTAAGAATTCAGGATGCAAGGTAATTAGAGAAGCCATAACCTGGAGGCACGCTGCTGAATTATTCTGATCATTATTAACAATGAGAACATTTAATTTTCTGGTCATGTGGCCAGATTTTAAATTTTGATAATGTAGAGAGTAATGTTTATGGACGGCAGTGAGCCAATTGAATTATTTCTTTTGATTTTAATTTTCCAATGAAAAACAGGATCAAATGATTCAGTGCAATTTGTAGAAATGATTAAGAGAAACATGCACAAGCTGTACCATAGGAATAGGCTCCTGTCTCTCTTAACACCAAGCTACTAAAGTTGCTCCCTTTATAATGTGTGTGTGTGTGTGTGTGTGTGTGTGTGTGTGTGTGTGTAAATCTGTTTCATTATTTGATGCTCTGTACCAGGGCAAGGGAGAATGAATAAATTACTTCTATACATAAAAGGAGTTGATGTAGCATTGAGTCAGCGATGAATTACACCACTTTCCTTCACAAGCAAAGATGGTAAACATTTTCTTTTAGTTTCTAAATTAGGACTCATAAACTCACTTGCTGATGAACTCAGCACTCACAGGTGTGCTACAATGAATGAGCCCATGTTAGATTAAAATAGCCCTCATTCACGATGACTGCTGTCCCCAGGCCTGCCCTGCTGGCCCCACCCCCAGGGCAGGTTGAGAGGTCAAATGAGACTGGGCGTGGTGGCGTGGACCTGTAATCCCAGTACTTGGGAGGCTGAAAATAAGTGGATCACTATGAGTCTGTTCTGTGTAGTGAGACCCTGTAGACCCTGTACTAAATACATAAAAAATAAAGTAACAAAAATTACTATTGTGCTTATAAAGAGGAAGAGACACAGCCCCAGGGCCTCATGCCAATGGACTTGAGGTTGAAGTCTGTGTCTGCCAGCCAAAAGAACACTGGAGACTGTTGGCTGCCACCAGACACAGAGTAGAGTTCCACCCACAACCCCAGAAGGAGCCAACTCTGGCAACTTACAGCTTCCAAACTTGAGAGAATAAATTTTTGCTGTTCCAAAGCTATGCAGTTTGTGATATTTTGCTATGAAATCTCTAGAAAATTAACATACTTTCTGGCCAGGGTTAAGACCTTGCAAGAATTTCCTCTGAGTTTCTGATTTCCCTTCAGAAAGACTGGATTTTATAAATCATGTCTATCACACAGAATTTCTGTGGAGAGGAGATGAGGTAACGTCCACAGGGATTTAGCAGTGTGCTCAGCTGCACTAAGATTCTCCTTGGTTCAGGAAGCCTGGAGATAAGAGATTCAAGCTCAGTAGGGACAGAGAGCCCTGTCATTCTCAGGTGCCTCTGTCTCCGTTATTCTTCTCTCCTTGCTGGGACAAGCACCTGACACTCAAAATTAGGGAAGGAAAGGTTTATTTATCTGACAGTTACTGGAGGTTTCAGTCCATATGCAACCGGCTCCAAGGCAGAGCTGCACAAGGCAGAGAGCAACCTTTCATGGTGGTGGCAAAGAGCAGAGAGCAAAGGGAGGGGCAGCAGCTCAGCAGCTCAGCAGCCTCTCTCCCCCCACATTGTAATGCAGAGTACCTGCCCCAGGGCACTCACCCCCATAATTCCAGCATTAGATCATGGATCAATCACAAACTCCAGAAACCACCCCATGACTGCATAAGGCTTTGGGGGGACAACTAGACACAAACCATAAGAACTTCATCTGTACTTTTTTTTTTTTTTCTGGAATCAGGGATTGAACAACTCAGGCCCTTGTGCTTGCCAGGGAAGTGCTTTTTCCACTGAGCCACCTCCCTAGCCCCTGTACTTTCCTACCTGACAAGCAACAAAAATAATACCAGATAAACTCTTGTGGGACTGCAGAGAATTCTCCATGCTACAACCACCTTCACAGCTCCTGTTTTTATTTTCCACTATTAATGTACAGACTTTTGTTTATTTGCATCATTTTTCATAGCTATAATTTCAGTACAGACATCATTTCATATTCTATTTTTACTCTGCATTCTGGTAATTTTTCTTCTGGGAAGTCATTATCATATTTCATGATGTGCCTTTGTTACAAGTATATCTGAGGACTGTGGCAGAATTGATGGAAGAGGGAACATACAAGCTGGAGAGCTGGAAAGAGTGGGAGATGAGAAAACTCTTTGGCTGTTTAAAGGCGTAACCAAGGAGGTGTGACTCAAGGAGGAATGCTGGTCCTTTCTTTAGGACATCCTGCATCCTGGACCTATGCCCTGGGCATCTTGGGTTTGATGTTGGGAGCCTTTGGCAAATGCAGATGCTGCCGAGAAGCCTCACCTGGAGGTCAGGATGCAGCCCCTGATGGTCACCCAAATGGAACACTCCAGAGCTTCCTACCTTATGCTCAGGGGCTGCCTCCTCAGTTCTTTGTGCAGACTCCCTTGAAACTTCTTGGCAAGTGCACTCTGGTATTTCACATTTTTTCGAGACAGCTGAAGTAGATTATGGACATCTACACACCTCCAAACTCACTGCATATCCCTGCTGATCACACTTAGCTTCAGGAGCCACCTTGAGAAATCATTCCTCCCTTAGTACCACATTACCAAGTCACATGCTTTTTATATTAGCAAGGGATGGAAAAAATTAGAACCAACAGGAGAGAAACAAACAGACAGCTATACAGACAGAGTGGAGCGAGAGGGGGAGGAAAAGAGGAAGAGAGGCAAGGGGGAAGGAAAGGACAAGGGAGATTAAGACATTGGCCTGACTCAAAATGCACTAACTTAAATATTAATCCTATCCAAATACATCTTGACAGAATAATATTTGACCAAAGATAAGGACGAGTTGACTCATAATGTTAATGGTCATATTTTCAGGTATAGGAAGTCATACTCTTTAGTAGCCCAGTTCTGAGGAACGTGACTCATAGTCTTCTTGTATTTTCATTTTTCCTGTAAAATCATGATCCATACAAATTATAAATCAGAAGTGTAAGAGAAATTTAAAATATTTCCTATCCCAGCTAACTCCCCAGAAGCACCCCAGATAATATTTTGATATATGTCTTTCTAATCCTTTTTTATGTGTGCATCAAACTTGTTTTACATATATGGAATCTGACTGTACACATGATCCAAAACTCAACCTTTTTTTTCCACTTCAAGGAAGTCCCTCGGCATCTTTTTATATCCAGTACATTTTTTGGCAGCTGTACACTATCTCATTGTATGATTTCATCCCAATTTATTGAGTAGACCCTCACTGATGTGCATAGTACATTGTTTCCAAGTTTGGAACTGAAAAATTATAATCACATTGCAATCAATGCAGATGTGTGTATTTCAGCATTCTTGCTAATATACTGCATGGTAAGTATCCAGTAGTAGAAGTGTTGGATCAAAGGATATGCTTTTCAGTTTTGCTAAATATCGTCAAATTAATGGGTCCTTAAGAAATGTTTGTTTGAGGCCTGGAAAATGGCTCAGTGGAATAAGCTCTTCCCTGGCAACCACAAGGGCCTGAGTTCAATCCCTGGTTCCAGAAAAAAAAAAAAAAAAAAAAGAAAAAGAAAAAAGAAAAGAACTGTTTGTTTAATTGTTTTGAAGAGACAGCATTCTAAAGGCCAGACAGCACAAAAGGAAAGGGGAGAAAAATGGAAGAGGAAGAAAAGAAGTGAGATTAAAACTTAAGTGACTTTTGATTCCGATTTGAGTTTTGTTTTGCTGGTGCTGTAGACGGTACATCATATTTTTGAAGGTTGTGGAAAGTTACTTCCATGGAGAAAGTTCCACAAGGCAGGGTTCTGTTTTGTCATTAATAATCTAAGCTTTTATTTATTTATTTATTATTAGTCTTGTTTTATTTATTTATTTGGCACAGGGTCTCACTACACAGCTTGGACTCCTAGTGACCCTCCCGTCTCAACTTCCCCAGCACTAGGATTATGGTGTGTGCCACCACGGTGTGTCGAGGGTTCCAGGGCCAGCAGTACATGTGGTGCTGGGGCTCAAACTCAAGTCCTTGAGTTTGCCAGGCAGGCACTTAGGCTGCTGAGCTATCTCCTCTGCCCAAGAAAATGAAGCTTTTAAAACAGAATCTGATCTAAAGCAGGTATTGCACAAAAATTCATTGAACAAACAAATGCCTGCAAACCAGGATTCCCTGAGGTTAGGTGGCATTAAGGTGTGACGAGTATCATGCAGTTGCGCAACATATGCTGAGTATCTGGTGGCTTCCCGTACAACGTCAGATTCTAGTGTGCTGCTGAGCAGTACCAGAACCACAAACAAATCCCAAGCGGCTGCTTCTGAAGCAAGCACCTTCCTGCTGCTCCATGTGCCTGTGATCTTGGCTGAGAGCCTGTGCTGGAAGTTGGACTTGGTTTTCGGCTTGCGCTGCAGTGTATGCTAGGACAGCAAGAAACTGACAGATGTGCTCTTTGGAATAGGCAAGGCAGGGTATCCTGCAACGTCTAAGCCTGTCCGCAGGCTGTATTTTCATTCAGCTGCTGATTGCTTGTTGTATGGTGAGGGACCAGCACAAGTATTCTCTCCTGTGCTGTTTCTCCTTACAAGCATCAGACAAGTTTGCATGGTAGCATTAAGAGAAAGTGCTGTGAGCAGTGTGCGGCCTCTGCCACATACCCCACAGCAGTGGCAATTACACCATTTTGGATAATTGTCTTGTAATTGCTGCTGTGATTTAAACTCTAATGTTATCCTCCAATTATTCTGCTGTCTTTTCATGAATAATGCAATTGTCCCATGAGCCCTTCTCAAGTTTCTCATCTAGATTTGCCCTGTGTTTGAGTTATGCACCATTGTCTTGTAGACCATTGTCTCAGAAAACTAATGCGGCAGAGACAATACAGGAAATAATTAGGACTTGGCTAACTACAGGAAGTGGGAATGTGAGAGAGTAAGGAAGGAATTTTTCACTGGAAATATTTCCAGTCTCCAGTTGGTCCCTAGGCCCCTATGGATACTGGATAAATTTCTCCTTCAGAATCTTCATTGGTTATCACTGTGCTAGACACCCTTGTACTGTCTGATGTGGCGGGATTCTTTTTTTCAAAGCAGAAGGAAAACAGATTTTCCCATAGGGTGATTTTTCTCAGTTGTATCATGTTGTCCTCATCAAATGCAAATAGCTGTGTAAATATGAACTGGTGTGTCTCCCTACAAGGCCCAAATAGTTTGTATGAATGGGCAATCGCAGCCTGCATTTCTGTTTCCAGTACCTGGGACTTGGCTTAGTGTGACAAGAACAAATCAATTGTATTCAAACAAATGACAACAGAATCTTTTACTCTTGCTCCTACCCAGGGAAAACAGCGGTGCAGCCTGTTCATTTATGTATTTCAGTGGTACATAAAATCGATCTCTCAGCCCTAATGGAAGAGTGTGGAGGTCTCCTGACCATCTACTGGCCAGCAGAGCTGTCCGCTGGGTTTAGCCATGGTGTTTGTCTTGCATAAGGGCCTGGGTTAAGCTGTGAGAAAGCCTATACCTTGCACTTTTCATTCAGGAAAAAGGCATCTAGCCTAGAGTTCCATGCCTCTGTTCTGCCCCTGCACTAGATCTAGTGTCTCTCCCTTAACCCCCAGACCCCATGAGCTTCTAATCTGCTCATCCTCTGAGCTCCAAGCCATCCAGGTGACTACCCTTCAGGCCTTTGAACGTACTTTTATAGAGGTCTGCTTGTAGAGTCAGTTTTTTTTCTGATTCTTCAACCAATTATTTTCTAATTCTTTTGCTTCTCTCCCCTTCCTTCATAGACTGTCAACGGCAGCCCTCTCACTGCACTTCTCTCATCATATCACAATCTTCTCCTTACCTGTCCATCTCCCGTGCCACACTGAACAGGGCTGCATTCAGCCCAGCTCAACCACAGGTCCCCAGTGAGCATCTGTCAAAGAGGGAACAAATGAATGAATGGGAGCCTTTCTCTCTCTCTTGGCTTCCTTTGGATAGGGTAAGCAGTTTGACCTCTGTGAGTCTGAAGGGTCCAGAGCCACAGGCTCCAGACTGGAGCACTGAGTACAAGGGGTCAGGGCAGACCGAGTTCCCTTTCCATAGGTCCAAAAACCCAAGGATTTGGATTGCAAACTATAGAGCCTCTTAAATTGGCTTGAGGAAATGGACAGAGAGATACCTGGAAGGTACATTTTTAGAGTCATTGTGTCTGTCAAGCATTTTCCATCACTGGAGCAAAATACCAGGCACTCTCTGTTATGATTTCTGTCTAGCTGTCCCCCTCAAAGCTTCATGTAAGTTACAGGGCAGATGTGGCTGGAGGAGCAATGAGTGGCTTGAAGGGCAGGGCCTGAGGACTGAAGCAGGGCCAGAGAGGCACAAACTGTAAAACTGTCTGGCCTGTGCTTTCTCAGAGATGTGGAGAGGGTCATCCTGGACATGGCAGTATCCCAACTACTCCTTCAGTGTCTTGGAACCTCCAGTAGCTGTGAGCTAAATAAACCTTTCCTTCTCTCATTTTGGGTGTCGGGTATTTGTCACAGCAACGGTAGAAAAATACTAATACACCCTCTAAAAGAGGAAATGTATTAGACTCATCATTTCCAGAGGTTTGGTTTACTGGCTTCCACACAGAAATTACAAAGTAGATGAGGATGAATGAGGAAGGGTGCCTGTCTCAAATGTGACCAAGAGTCATAGTGGAAGGGAGGACACATCACATCCCCAGTGACTCACCCTTTGTGACCAGGCCCAACCATTGAATACATGAGAGTTTGGGGAAACATTTTAGATCTCAACCATAACACTTTGCTCCTGGCCCCTAAAAACCGCATGTTCATTTCTAAGAGCCACAGGTCTTAACAGCTGCAGCATTGCTCAGAAGTTCAAGCCCAAAGTCTCCCCTGAGACTCAAGGCAAACTCTTAACTCTGAGCCCCTATAAAAAATCAAAAAGAAAGTTAAATACTTCCAATAAAAAGTGGCGCAGAATAAACATTCCCACTCCAAAAAGAGATGACTCTAAGAACTTGACAGCAATCAAACCAAAGCAAGACTTAGAAAGTAGAGCCAAATCAACCCTCTAGTACTACCTCCAACACTAGGAAGTGATTCTAGTGAGATGCGAGCTCCACAGGGCTTGGGCTTCCCCACCACCCCGATGGCCCTTCTGGTCAAAGGCCGCATGGCCTCACTTGTGAGCTGGCTCCTCTCGCTGCCTGTGCCTTTCCTCGGCCATTGTTGGCATCTCCAGTTTTCTAGGATCTCTACTTTCAACGTCACTTTTGCAGCTTCACACATTGCCCTTTTACATTTAAATCATAACAGAGTTTGACAGGAGAATAAAGAAGTCTGGGAGCCGCAGTGTTCCCATTTGAGTTAGAGATAGTCTGGTGAGCTCCTGAGCCAGGAGATGTTAGGAAGAGGGAAGTGTAAGGGACATCAGACTTCCACCTGGAGAGGGAGCAAGGAGGATTCTTAGCCCCAACCTATGATTCAAAGGGAAAAAAGCTGCCAAGAAAACTTATTGGGCTCCTGATAAGTGCAGTGGCTATCTCAGGGGCAGCACAATCGATCTCTCAGAGGAGAAGACACACAAAGACTTCTGGTGACACTGGTGTGTTCATTTAAATTTGAAAGCATAGTAAATAGAAATCTACACTCCAGAGGCAGTTATTTAGCATTTAAAAGGGTAATGTAGCACTCTCACCTCAGGAACTATAACCACAAGCCTTTCACAAGTACAGTCTTTTCTTTAGCCAACACTAACTTGGCCTTTCTCATAATGTGTACTAGAAATGAGTTTTTATTGTTGAGCCGCATGAGACTCAAAACATGTGGACTGACTAGAAGTATGGTTCAGGTGGATTTCTGGATGAGGAGGTGAGCCTAGCAGCCTACACCCTTTGAGCTCATAGCCAAGCCCACGGGTTCATTCTGATGCCACTCCATAGGCCTGGCCTCTCCTGTTAGGCTGGCTGAAGCCTACCACTAGGACACAGTCAGAGCTGCAGGAAACATGCTTTTTGGAGACTGAAGAAACAGATTGCCAAGACTATTGAACAGCTCAGCTGTTTTGCAACTGCTTGTAAAAGTAGATGTGCTGGGACATGCATCGCACACCTATAATTCTAACATTCTAGGAAGTGGAGCAGGAGGGCTACACGTTCAAGCCCAGCCTGGACAACTTAGTGACTTAGAGAGGACCTGTTGAAAAATAAACAAAAAAAGAAAGACCTACACATGTAGCTCAGCATAAAGTTCCTCTGTAAAATCCCCAGCCATGCCCCCACCAAAAAACATTTAAAAAGAAGAAAAAGAATATATGTGGAAGATTCCAGAGACTTGCTTCTTATTACAACCTGTTGGAGGATTTTTTTTAAACGGGGTAGATCCAACAAGGGCAGCTTCATGTACCTGCCAAAACTAGAAACTAGTAGTTGTGACTACGACAATTTATATTCTTTCAAAACTTCTACTGGAGACTAAATATGGACACCCACAACTAGAGGCTCACTCCCCATGAGCCACTAGAGAGTGACATGGCCTCCCTCATTTAAAGGACTAAGATGGCTGATTATGACAATAGTTCATCACAAAACTTCAGTATAAGTACCACGCAGGCTGGTGAGATCAGTGGTGTAAAGCGCCTGCTTAGGCAAGTTTAGGCAAAGCGCAGGGACCACAGTTCGACCCCCAGCACCACATGCCTTGCCAACCCTGACCCTGGGGCAGGCTGAGCTGGCAAAAAAAAAAAAAAAACTCTTCAGCCATTTCTTGCCACTTAGTTTGAAGAGCTATATAACAATGCCAATAGATTTTTTTTAATGAGAAAAGGCTTCCATCTCCCAGTAACATTTTCTGTTACATTCATTGCAACACGGGCTTTTGAATTTCCATGAAGAACATGGTGCTTGGAGGATTAATGATACTGTAACTTTTCTTTCAAAATTAATTTTAAGTCATCATGAAGAAAAAAAATACCAAAACCATAATAATTCTAAAGAATTAAGTGTAAATTGTGTCCAGATGTTCATTTATTTTAGCAAATATATAGTGCTGTGCATTAGTTATTCGACAACTGTCTCCTGAGTGCATATTAGAGACCCAGCCATTGCTAGATTAGACTTAATTCACCAGTCATTTTAAGAAAAGTTGTAGATGTGACTTATGAAAGTCAAAATAAAGTATTCTAGACAAAAATGTCTGCCTATTTCACACAGGTCTCAGGAAGAAGGTGAGGAATGCAGTAGGTGAAAATCTGCATTGTAACCCTGCAGTAGCTGCTATACTTTCTGGGGGGCCTTTGATGACGCTGACAGGCTTGAGGTGCTCCAGTGCTTACTCTGGGTCCCTGTGGGCACTGATTTGTGCTGACAACACCAGGAATTTGACAGACTCCCCAGTATGTGAGACAGGTGAGCCTCTTGATGCTGGCTTGGTGACAGCTCTGTATGGGGGCATCCTGGTATTATTTCTTAGTTCAGACTTGGTCTGATGTTTTTCCTAGGAGATTTGCACTTGAGAAGGAGCCAATATGACAAGTAGGGAAGGTAATGCTATTGATCAGTGAGAAAATATGCTCCTAGCCTAACATCTGAATCCTAGGAGTAGACAGGAAATAACAGCTTTTCCAGTTGGGCTCAGAAAATATGCCAAAAATTCTCTTGGACATTGACTCATTTTAACATTTTAACAGCCAGAATTCTCTGTACGAAGCTTGATATGCTTTCCAAGTAGAACACTGATCACAACCGTGTCTTCTTCCCCATGTTGGCCCCATATGAATGTACTAGCATCTTCCAGTAGATGTTTATGTCCCCTTTGACCTCTCCCTCAAACTCCAAGCCATTTCTCAATGTCTCAATTTCCCTGTTAGTAGGCAGTCTGTCTCTACTTTCTATCAGCAGTTGCATCCTTCTTTACTCAACCAAAAAAACCTAGGAATCACCCTTGACTTCCTTTTTATCCCCATATTCCATTTTATAAATCTCTTGTCAGTTGTCTACATAAAATATTCATAGTATATTCACAACCAACTCCCACCATTTAACTCGATGTCTCCCACTACAGTCCAGGTTGCTGTTACCTGGGTTACTGCAGTAATCTTGAGTAGTCTCCAAGCTTTGCATCTTTCATGGCTTATTTCTCATCTCCACCATTGTATTGTCTCCTACACAACCACTTCCAAAATTTGCCTCATTTCCACCCACTAAATAAGTCCATGGATCAGAACAGCATCTGGGACTTGCTAAGTGGAGGTATTAGAAGGGTAAATGGGTAAAGAATACACTGTAAACAGACCCGTAGGTCCTGAATCCAAGCATGTACTGGATTAGCACATAATTTAGTTTATTAAGTTTCATGAGGAGTTACTATAACCATTATTGGAAAGAAAGAATAACTAGGGAACAAATGCTACCATGCTCCCTATACTCCTCCCCCTCTAGCCACAGAAACCTTAACATGCTGAGTACCAGTTCCTCAGCCCAGCTTTGAAATGAACTACTTAGGGTCCCCACACTTTTCTATTAGATGAGTAATGTTTAGCACTTAAAGTTCCATTAGGGCTCTAAATGACAGAGCACCAGGAATTATAGAGCAAGCTTGGACTGGTCCACTGGCACCACTGAGGTCACTCTTCCCTTAGCCATTGACACCATGCTTTCCACCACCTTGGACAGACCTGAAAGGAAGGGTCAAGCAGAGAGTGGGCTGAACTCGGGAGAACACGGTAGAGGAACATGAGTGATCTTCACTGCACAGAGAAGCCTTTGAAGAATTCTAAATTTCCTCAACTAATTCATAGTGAAAGTAGGCCAAGAGAGTCAAGGCTTATTAATTTTATTCAGTAAATACAGAGAATGTCAAGTTATTTTGGAGAGAGCTAAGGGAACCCCAAAAGGTAACCTCATTTCTTTCTGACTGTTGCCACTGATTTGCTGGTCTCATCAGCAGTAGAGAATTTCTTCTCTACTGTTCTGATAACTCCAATAGCCACCCGAGTCCTGAACTGCAAAACACCCTGTAAGAGGGAGTAAAGAATGAGATCTCTCGGAAGCAGCACCAAGGAATATTTCCCTGCCTGTGCCTCGTGCTTCGGTCACACGTGGAGACAGTAGTTCTTGGCTTGCCTAGAGATGAGTACTGAGAGAAGGTCTCTGTACTTTGGCCTTGCCAGGGACCACCTGCACAACTTCAGGGCCACAACTGTTGCCTTCCAGATTCTTGTCTAAGTGCTGGTCCATCCTCTCCTTCAGCTCAGCAAATGTGCAGGAGGTGTGAACTTCCTGGCAGGGGCAGGTTGGAGTAGCCAGCATAGCTGTATCCACTGTGCTACAGTACAGTCACCTGGAGGGGGATCAGGATGACAGAGACCGATGTCGGCAAGTCAGGTAACCTGCTGCAAGACTGTTCAGGAACCCAAGACCTCGCTCTGAATCAGAACTCATTTTTAAGCAGTCCTACCACCACCGCCATGACCAACACCCCAGGATGTTTGGGGGCCTTCCTTAGGCCTGCACTGTGCCACAAAGCTGCAGGTATGCATGAGGGCCATGCATGCTGTCACCAGCCACATTCCTTCCATATGTCCTTCACAGACACAATCTTCATGCAAAAGCCTGTGTCATGAATGGATAGAGCTCCAACCACAGGAACAGTGCCAATACCTGTCCTGTGAGAAAGGAAGTCAATATCCCCTAATGACACAGCCCCATGAAAGCTGACTTACTATTGCACAAATACCTGGTGGAAAGCATCTCATCTTCACTGACTACATAAACTCAGTGTTGGGTGGGTTGGAAATGCTGGGTGTTTCTGTACTTTATCGTAGCTCAAACAAAGATTCAGGACTGTAACCTCAGCAGTGAGGCTCCAGCTTATTACCTCTTTATATTCTAGATGAGCAGTCTGCTCTCAGCCCCACCTACTCTGTCACCTCCTGTCTTATGAGTCTTGTAGCAACAGCCTTCAGGGCCTTTAACTGGCAGAGTATGGATGGACACAGTCTAAATTTGACAGCTCTGCTGTGTTTCTTTCATTCCTATCCATCTCCCAGCCCTTGAAGCAAGACAGAAATATTGAGTAGAGGTCATGGGCATGGCCTCTGGTACTCAGGAATGTGTACCAGCCCACCCGCCCAGCACTGGCACCATTGCTGGACCCCAGCACATCACTGAGCCAACTGAGAGAGTCCGGAGGCCAGCATTTAAGGATGTAGAAAATCTTGCTGGAAATGCTCTCTTCCTTGGTAGTGTCTCAGAAGCACTCCATATACCATAGGAAGGCTCAGTGGAGGCTCTCTGGCTGGCAACCACAGTAAGTTGCTTCAGGTCCACCTCAGAGGTCAGCAGCATGTGATGAAGGTCTACTGGGTCCTAGAGGTGCCTACTTAAAATCTTCCTACACCTGCAGCCACAATGAGCATTGTGCTGTCAGCCTGCACAGTAGGGTCATGAGAACATCAAGAGGCTAGAGTAGGTGTTATCGGACAGGCTGCAATGCCAGCTAGATCTTAATAGTCCTAAAAATCCCACTATAATCTTATAAACCTAAAGGATACTCCTTAAAAGCTGAAATAGAATTCTCTGACCTCTTGGCTGCTGTGCTCCAAGCCCCTGCTACCTCCCAAGCCTACGAAGAAACCCTGCTCCTGCCTCAGCTTCAAGACTTTCCTGTTCACTGTATCTGTGAACATATTGTGATAATTCAATATGTGTAGGCAGCATGTAATGATTAAATCAGGGTAGTTAGCATTCTTATATTCTTCAGTATTTATCATTTTGTGTGTGTGTGTGTGTGTTGGGAGTATTAGACTCTTTTCTTCTAATCCTTATTTATTACTTATATCTTTGTATCTTGTTATTCTACATTTTGTATAGTAATTTATTGTGAAGTATAATCACTGTCTGTGAAACACTAGAAATTATTGCTATCAAGCTGGCAAGATAGCTCAGTGGACTAAGTACCTGTTTAGGCAAATGCAGAGACTGGGGTTCAATCCCCAGGACCACAGGCCACTCTGGTCCCATCCCCAGGTGAGCTAAGCCTGCCACTGAGTCTGGGCATGGTGGCACATGCCTGTAATCCCAGCACTGGGGAGGCTGAAAACAAGAGGATATATGAGTCCGAGTTGCGTAGTGAGACTCTGTATCAGATACATTAAAAAATAAACAAACAAAAAAAAATCAGAGAGAAAATATGACTTCTCAAGAGTTTTAGCTCCTTTGAAATAATACAAAGACATAAGACAGTTGTCTTGAAATTAGAGAGACCTGGATCTAAGTCCTCCCTTCTCTTCTTACCAGCTATGTGAATTTAACATCTTCGAATGTCAGTTTTCCTATGCATAGATAAGATCAGCCTACCTCCTGCTTGGCATGATAATTAAGTGAGATTTTGTATGCACAGTGCCTAGCACATGGTAATGATCAAAGAATGGGCTATATTTCTGTCCTGTCTTCTTCTCTCTGGGTGGCTGGACCTGCCCACTATGAGGACAGGGCTTACACATAGACAAAATTATTTGTCCAGGGCCACAAAGTAAGTAAATGAAGAACCAAATGACCATGCTGATAAAAGAAACAAGGCAGTACTTTTCAATCTGTATGCTCCCAGCCTCTTATGAGCCAAGCTATCTTTCCGTTTATGAATTATGACACTTGAGCTATTTACATAGCATCTATGCAGTCTTGGCTGAATCAGAATTCAAGAACTTATCAAAGCTAAGAGGTTTTCTGACATTGAGATAAGCTGTGAGCTAAGTGCTCTGGATGAAATGACTCTTCCTGCTTAGTACACTTGGCTTTTGCTAGGGAAATAACCCCTTTCTTTACAAACGTGAAGGTATCTGGTAATTTTGTATCATTTCATTAGAAGTAGTTCTTATAGTTCATTAATTTAAAGTCATAGAAGTTTCAAAATAGGATGATTAAAATCACCAGGGAGGAGCTGGGGAGACAGCTCAGCAGCATGAACACCTTAGTGCAAGGTCCTGAGTTTGATCCCTGGTACCAATTAAAATAATCACCAATGAATCTGCAGTGACTATAATGTAGGCTTCAGACAGGACAAAATAAAATGATTCAGAATGAGGAGCACCATTCAATGAGAAGCTCCTGAGATTAATGGGATTACACATTCAGGATGTTCTTGTTGGGCAAGTGAATAAATACAGGGAGAGAGGTTTTTAGTGCAAACCAAGCTGAGTGTTTATTCCTAAAAGACTAGACCAGACAATCAAAATTAGCATAGAAACTAACCCACATTTGAATTAATTGATCTACTAGGTAGTCACCAAAACCCTTTGTGATTTCCTTAGAGAGCACCAGTGGAGCTGCTAGAAACTTTCTTTTTTTTAAGTGTATTTGGTGCAGGGTGTCACTACTCAGCTCAGACTCATAGTGATCCTCCTGTTTTCAGCTGGGGTTACAGGCATGCACCCCCACACCCTGTCTCTAGGAAGTATTCCTCCCATAGAGATCTTAAGAGTCTCAGAGAGCCTGTCCTATCTGCTGCTTTTGTATCAACAATGTAAGGGCAAAAACAAGACTGCCCTGCATTTTTGTACCTCTGGAGCTAAAGTCATTGTATTAGAAAAAACAAAGGGATTAATTTAGTATTTTTTTTTGCACTAATTTAATCATTCCTAAACCCCCTGCTTTGGGAATGGAAACCAAAAGAAAATCTCTTCCCTTATACTCCACAATTTAACAACTTCAGGGCCCCACAGCTGCAGAAGTCTGGCTAGGCATTGTTAATGCAGAAAGTCTGTTCATTCGATGAATATTCTTGAGGACTTTTCTGTGTCATTGAACCCCCAACCCAATACTGTGGCCTCAGTGAAATGTAGAATTTCAATCAAGGTATGTCCCTTTCTGAAGACCACATTCTTTCTACAGCCCGAATATGCTACTGTGTAGATGCCTACAAGGCACCATTCTAATGTAGCATTTTTATTTTCGATGTGGAAACTGAGATGCAGGCAAGTCAGGTTCACGGCATAAACACGTCTGTGTCAGGAGCTATGGCTGAAGATTCTTCACTGCTAGGGAGGCACACCACACCCACACACAGTAGGCTAACTGTAGTAACAGAGACACATATGCAGACAAAGAGGGCATGAGCCCTCAACGGATAATGCTGATTGATGTGACCTGAAGTGACCTATACTGAATAGCCCTTTAACAAAGGGAGGCCCTGGTGAGATTTACATAATTGCTTTTCTCCCCTACTGCTCTGGAGGCACCATCTCTTTCTTTTAGGACCGCAGAACTAATTTTAAGGTGCCCAGTCTTTTCATACTTTGGATTAGAGAATGTATGGGAGGTATACATTCAGAACTAAATGGACTCTGAACTTCAGCACAGAGGCAAGCAAAGCAGAAGATGAAGATTAAATGTGTATAAGCCACCCAGTTCCTGGCCCCAGTGTTTTCTTAAAGAAATATCTCAGGGTGATGGAGCAGCTGCTCTCCTCTGTGGCTCAAGAGAGAAGGAGAACAAGTGGAGGTGGAGAGTGCTACCGGCACAGTGGAAATTGTATGTCCCGGGCTTCTTATTGAAAAGTCAACATAGTGTACAGGTGGAGAATTCTTCATTTATTCATTCATTCATTCACTCATTCATTCATTCATTCTTTGGTTCAATGTGACAAGTACATGTCTTTCATTTTAAAATTTTTAGTTGTGAAACATAGGATATAGGGAAAATCAAATTTAGATACATTCCATATTTATGAGCACCTTTCCCTTCCTCACTTCCAGAAATCTCAGCTCCAGTGCTGTCTTGTATTTCTCTTTGACGTTGGACATGCAATTGCAGACGCTTCACGTGTAGAATAAGCCTGGTAGCCATCCCTGCCTCTCTACCAGAATCAGACAATGGGCTGGAAGCAAAAGCACAGGGTCCATGAGAAATCCACAGAGCAACTATACCCACAGTAGAGGGTGGGATCCATAAACCTAATTCTGTAGTACTGGGTAAAGATGTAGAGGTTAACCTTGAAGGGAAAAAGTGACTATGTGATTATTACCAGGAGCTTCCTGGTAATCACTGCTCACGGGTTATGACTGATTCATCCGTTGCTGCTTCTGGGATCTATGCACAGTCATTTGGAGAGTAGATACTCCATCCACAAAGGATGGAATGGAGTGCACAAAGTGTGTATTATACCAAATTTAAAGCACTTTCTAGATTTGAACTCACAGTTAGCCTAAGAACACATACACGCTTTGTGAGTGTCTTGGTTTGCTTCAGAGATGGATCAGAAGAAATTGGAGGGGGAAAATAGAAAAAGTTAGAGAATAAAACAGCTACCTGTACATCACATGAATAATTAAGATATCCTGGGAAATGTTAGATTCCACTGCATTGTGTTTGTAATTTAACTGCTATTCACCGTTTATGGATAACACGTATACCAGCAAATTGTTTTACAATCATTTTATAGCTGCTCTGTGAGAGATAATTAAAGCAAAACCATTTTAAATAAAGCTACTCAAAGGAACAAAGTTATTGTGCAAATAATGTACTACACAAATGCATATTATTGGGATTTGAATTACAGTGAAAACTGCTTTTATCATTTTTCATGAGACCAACATGTAAATATCAAAACACTTCTCTGATTTATAGAGCATTTTTCTCCCTAGAAGGTAAATACGCCTAGTCTTGTATTATTTGCCGCTATTAGGCCTGTATTATTTTCCACCTATTCACTTGCTAACTCTTTCACATAAATTAGCAAGATGCAGCTCAAGACAGGTACCCACTATCTGACAACTAAATAGTGAATAAACAAACAAGTGGCATTTTCACCAAGCTCATAAACATCAGAAGCCTTCAAGTAGAGAATGAGGGTTGGGATAGAGGAGTTGGTGATAAAGCAGGAAAGGCAGAGCTTCTGGGAAAGCCCTGAGATATTCAAGTGGCTTGGCAAGAAGAGAAGCAAAGAACAGAAGCAAAAGGAGAAAAGGCTTGACGGCTTAGGGTTATCACCAGGATGTGGGGGGGAAATCTATTTTTCTAACCCTCTGAAAATGAAACTGTGAAAAAGAGGAAAACATGGGAAAATTCACTTCTTTTACTTTTTAAACGTTTTTAGGTATTTGTTTATTTGCTACAGGGTCTCACTACATAGCTCAGACTTGTAGTGATCCTCTTGTCTCAGTTTCCCCAGTTCTGGTATTACAGGTTTGCACCACCATGTGCAATTTTGGTGGCTGGTACAATGGGCCTGGGGTTCTGGGCTGGCAAGGCATGCAGTACCAGGGATCAGACCCGGGTCCTTGTGCTTTCCAGGCAGGTGCTTAGACTGCTAAGCTATCTCCTCAGCCCTGGAAAATTTACTTGTGATCAAGGAAGTTAATATTCTGGAGATATAATGCCAACTGAGTTATAATTTATACATTTGAGTGCTCAAAAAGCTAATGAAAATGGAATCACCAGAGATGAGTATCCTCATTAGTCTGAGCAAAGCCATAGCCCTATCGCTGGTGTGAACAGTGCAGTCTACACTGCAAAGGAGATCACTTTAGACTCCACAAGAGATGAGTTCATTAAACAAAAACTCTCTGTAGAGTTCTCACACATGCTTGAGTGAGGAACCCTTCCCAGTGGCACCCAGCTAACCCCTTGCTGGCTCATGTAGTGAAGGACAGTCTGGACTACCCTGGTTTTGTTTCTGTTTTTATAGTGAGGGTCTCACTTGGCTTCCAGGCTGTCCTTGACCTTGGAGATCCTTCCACGTAGCTGGAGTTGTCCAAATGTGCCACCACACTCAGCACAGACACTGGATTAAAGCGTGAAAAGTAGGGAAGGAAAGCAACCTTCAACGCATGTCCCTATTTGACTTTGGCACTTAACAATCACAAGAACTGTCCCAAAACTTTCTTTACACCAGTTTTGAATAGCTTCAATAGTGTGTCGCCTACAAAACATGTTATGAAATTAACTGGGATAGTTAAGTGACTTCTTTAGCTGTTATTGATTCTGTAAACATAAGAACAAAGTCTTGTCTTAAAGCTGTTGCTGTCAGTGTTTTGCAACCTAGTGTGCTATCAGTGACCTCTGGATCCATACAGGCTGAGCATTTCTGAGCCCTGACAGCTGCACAGCATCCAGGGCCTGGACTGAATGGGACACCTCTGAGCAGTTCTGCTGCTGGATGAACAAAGCAGTAACGTGACTTCATGAAGCTGCAAGGAGATCTCTGCAGTTGTCAGCCTTAATGTTTAGTTATTCATGAACAATCATCAAGAGTAGGTGGCTGAGCTTTTCTATGCCTGACACAGTTCAGGAAATTTTTCTTGTACAGCATTGCTTTATTTCATCTTGCTATACAGCTGAGTTCGGTATAATTACAGTACTCATTTCATGGCTGAGGCTGCTAACATACTATTAGAGGCAGGTAAGCCAGGTAGAAATATTATAAGCAGGCAAATATTATAGGCCAGGGCAAAGAAGAAAACCCATTACAATTACAACTGTGGCTGAAGGCACATCTGTTGGAGACCAAGCCTCAGCATAAAGATAGAATGATCAGACAAGTTGCAACATCTGGCCTAATAAAGTCTAAACAGGCATCAGTCAGCTCAGTGGTTAACCAAGACCCTCAGACTCATGCCTTCCTTCCTTCTTTCCATGCATGCTTGCTACATGACTTGTTTCCCCACAGGATCAACATTACCTAAGCGACTCTATTTGTAAACTTTGTGGTTGTTCATAGCTTTAACCCATATTGTATCCATGTGGTTTTTTAAAAAAAATTTCAAAACAAAATAGGAGAGTAAAAATAGTTACTTTATTGCATATTGTTACCTTGAAAGTAGTTGCTCAAAGTGTGAGATATGGGCATTAAAAAGCTCTCCAATTGATGTTAGCACTCATCTTCCTTTTCAACAAACTAAGGGACACTAGCACTATAACTAGCTTGCATCTTTTTACTCATGTGGTTTTTGCTCTATAAACTTTCCCTGGAAATTGAGGTCCTTGACAACCCATTTCTAGCTCCCTACCCCCACCTCTCAGGAGCTGTACCTCTTTTCCTCAGTAAGTATTCCTACCCTTAACCTCCACTGTTCTTAGAATTCATTCTTCAGTTTTAGAGAACACTAATACTTCCCCTCACAGAGGCCCTTATAGAGGCCCAGCTATCTTACTATATCAATATAATACTGCTTTCCTACTAGAATACAGATGTATTTCATTATTCCCAGGTCTTTGTGGTTGAATTGACATCTTACATAGGCCTGTGAGAGAATACTGAATATATTCAATTGTAATAAATAGGCTGAGACTCTATGCAAAAGAGCTTTAAATGATCCTTCAGACTTGAAAGAAGATCACTGGTCAGCTGTTGGAACCTTTTTAACAGTCCTCTCCCCTCCAAATACACAACCATATGGTGCCACAACACTGATAAAATGAATAGAGCTTTCAAGTTCAAGGCTGTCGCAAGAGCAGGAGAAGCTTGCTGTGTTAAAAGGGAAGAAGGCTTGTAACTTGTCTAGGCAATGAGTAGGATGTAGGAGGCTGCCAGCAAGAGTAGCCACACTGACTTTCTCAAGGTACAAATAAAGACTGGTTGTGAAGACAGCTGCCAAAATTGGAAACCCAAAATGTTTACTGCTGTGGGACAACTGCGACTTCTGAATATTTACAAATTCAAACAACTGTTTTATGAACTGCACAGTATTAGTCTGAGAACATTGTTTGTGATATAGGGGAAAATGAAACCCCCAGCCTGAAACGTAAGGTACCTGAGACAAGTTTGTGTTCTCTAAAACTGAAGAGTGAATTTTAGGAACAAACAGAGGTTAAGAGCAAAATATATTTACTGGGGGAAAGAAAGCTTCTGTCCAAGAAAAGGACAGAAACGGACCCAAGTGGATTGTCCCCAGGAAGCTCTCTTCCAAGGACTTTCATAGAGTAAAACCATGCAGTGAGGTGGATCTAAGGTGGTGGAGAACATGGTACTTACTTAGATGGGCATGAGTTGGGCTAAAACTATGGTTAGCCAATGAGATCAGGAACACCATTGCTCAGGTAAAACTGATTAAATCCAGAACTGAATGGAGAAGTGAGTCACATAGCAAATGCGGATGAATACAGGGCAAGGTCTCTTCCTCTTTACATCAGGGGTGGGACTACTGACTCTTTAGGGCTCTTTCAAGGTGATTGATACCTATGTAGAATAGCAACCCCTGATGCCCACCCCTAAAGAAGTATGTGGCTGCAGTTGCTTACTTCCGTCTTGAGATCTAGCCCACAGCAGGAGGGTCTGTCTCTTCCAAGGTTGCAGAGTTGCTTGCCTGCCATACTGCATGTTGTCTCCTTGAGGGCTTGGCTCTGTCTGATTCCCAATATTATTTCTATCAAATGTAGCTGCCTACAACATTTGTACTGCCTTTGAAGAGAATGACTGTCAAAGCCTTGATTTTGTTATCTTCTTTAGAATCACTGGAGACATCGCAGGTTAGAAGTCTAGTTTGCTTCCATCACTCTAGTTTGGGCCACACCCCAGAAGCCTAGGAAAGAAGTGAGGTGTCCTTTTGACTTTAGCTGTGCTTTATTATTTTTAAAATTCACTTTTCTTCATCTTAGCCTATGTGTTAAATGTGTAGTATGTGTTAGGAACTTTCATGTTATACCAGTGTAATAACCCGGTTATAAGCAAATGGCCATTATGTAGCACACAAAAATGCTTTATTTCATTTTATTCTCTAGCAGCCCTGTGAAATACAGTTTTTCAAATCTGAAAGTGGAAGATGTGGATGAGTTGAGAAGGAAAAAGAAATTGCCTTTATTTAGGTACCTGTTGCAAATGTAAAAGAATTTCTCTCTCTCTCTCTCTCTCTCTCTTTTTTTTTTTTGCTATTATAATCAATGTCATGGAGAACATCATTAAAATAAACAACTCTTTTGTTACACAAAACTACATACCATCAGATTTAATTGACATGCACATTGCCTGAAACTGTAATATATTCCTCGAATGTCTTCTGCATATTGTGTGGGATGGGCATGTATTAATCTGATATGGAACTGATTCTGGAAACAGCCCTCCCCTCACCCCAAGGGAGACCATGAACACCTACTAAAACTTTGTAAAATATACTCCAGGGGCTCCACAACCCCTAGTCCTTCCACTGGATCTTTTTCTCTCTTCCATCCTTGTTCACACAATCTCTAATCCTGACCTGGTTTGGACCACCTGGTGAGTGGAAGTCATCCTGGAGCTGCTACTGGGTGTAGCAAGGTGATGCACTGCTTAGGCTCTGGAATGTTAACAATGCAAATCCCCTTGGACGAAACTACAGCATCTGTAGAAAGAAAAACTCTTACTAATTAAAGATTAGGTGGGTGAGAAATGTATCTTTAAGGAAATAAGGCTCGTCTTCTCATTCAGGACTCTTAGTGGTACACTCAGTAAGTGAAAATCCAAAAATTTTCTGTAGCATGAGATTCTTTGTCTTTCCTCTTCATTCTCACAAACTTATAAAAACAAAGTGAACATAAAAATCAGCCAGCATTCTTTCCTATGGGGTATTAGTCATCCTGCTTACTAAACTCTGGATTTAATTGATTATTATTTTTCCCTCATTGCAAAGGCAACTTGGATGGAAAGTGTGGTCTTCATACCCATAATCCCTTAGCCTCAGCTCCTAACCCTGCATCCTTGCACACGTAATAGGATGCTGCTACCTGTTATTCAGGCTCTATATGCAGCTCCCCACCACCATGCCTGAGGCCTGGAGATACTCATTCTCATTGGTCATCTGCTTTTAGGATTGTAGATCCAGGAAAGAGACTCCAGCTTGATTGGGAAGAGAATTTCAGTATCTTGGGCACATGGAAGAGGACATACTCCTGGGTGGACAACTCTCCTGGGCCTTATAGATTACTGATTTTGTGGGAAAAGACACAGCAGAAGGAATGCAGTGTCAGGACCCAAGCATCAGCCTTTTTGTTTTGTTCTAAGGCAGTACCACTCACTGAGCCATTTTGCACTTGCATTTCCTATAAACTGGGTATGGTGTCATGTGTTTGGTATGGACAAACAGGGCATGTTTCTCTTGTTGGTAAAAACATAAAATAAAATAAAAAGGGAAATCAAGAGGGACTGGGGTTTGGGGAAAGGAGTAGATGCACTCACCAGGGAGGACCAAGCAACTGATGTCACTGGTGAAGATGGGGTCACGTGAGTGGCTTCTCACCATAAGGCTGTCACCTCGGGGAGAGGAGTCTAGTGCTGGCTGAGCCCAAGAGGCTCTGCCACAGCCTGCGGGACACTCTGGCCTCCATTACCCTGTCCAAGCCACTGCCTTCCATGGCCCCCATAGAGTGATCCTTCCAGAGTGCATATCAGATCATGTCCTTCCTCATCTCAGAACCCTCCACCAGCTTCCAGATTCCTGAAAACAAAGACTAGCGCCTTCACCATGACCATGCACTCTTTCCTCTGTGTTTCAGACATCATTCACTAGAGAAACCGATTTTATTTAAAATATATCACTATATATGGATGTACAAGTAGGCTTACAATGACCACCCAGAGTCCAGGTATGGAAGAGTGCAAGAGTGCTGCCCCCTGCTGGAGAGCGGAAGGGCCAGTCAAGTTGAAGACATAGAGCTCACTGTATCAGAAAGCTGAAGGGTCAGTGACAGAAGGCTGAAGAGTGTGCTCAGTAACCCAGGAGACAATATCCAAGATAAAGGCGAAGGCTGGAGCTCCTCCAAGGAAAAGATGAGTTTTCTTCCTTGTCTCTCTTTTCTTCCATTCAGACTACAAGTCTATTGGCTGGCGCCCCTGACATCCGGGGTAGACCTTCCATCCTGAGTAATCCCCCAAGCCATCCCTAGAACTATGCTGATCCAATTTGTTGGGCATTTCTAACCCAAGTTGATCCAATCGGTTAACCCTCATGCCTCATCACTTTCATTGCAGTGTTGACTGTTTGCCCTCTCTTCTCTGCATCAGAAAATTTGTACTCTACTTAGAACGTTTTTCTCTTGGATGCTGTGGGATTTGCTTCTGTAGCTCCACATCATCAGGGAAGCAACACTGATCATGTGCTGAATCCCACTTATATTTTCCTGCCAACCTGTGACCTTCATGGGGACAGAGAATTTTCTTTCTTTTTTTCCCATTGTTGTTTTCCAGCTCCTAGAAGATTATAAGGCACAGACTTAGTCTTCAAAAACAACTCCATTGGATGAAAAATATGTAACAATCAGATAGTATGGAACATTTAAGAAGAGTGATGCAAAGTAGGAGCCTTCTATTGAAAGTGAAATAAAATGAAAAATGGAAAGCCTTTACATATTTCCTTCATACTCTTACATCAACCAGCTGGTAAACAGCTTAAGGTTAGGAATCTTTGTCTATTTATTTACAGTGTATCCCCAGCACTTGGCATTATGTCTGCAGAATATCGGATTCTGAAATATGTATCTTCAACTTAAGAAAATTGACATTAAAGTCTTTTGTAAATGATCCTGTTAATATTTGTATTGGCTGTACTATGGGGTTCAGAGCCAGTTTGGGGGGAATGTTGTGGCCAGTGAGGGGTGAAGGAATGTAGTGTCTTGAGTTTGGGAAAAACTGTTCAGTGTCTAAAGCAAGCGAACTGTGCTGGGGAAGAAAGAGCTAAAGAAGGAGGTAGGAAGAGGCAGGAGGTCAAGAAAGTTATGCTTTTGGATTTTAAGGGTGGAAGAAACAGGTCCTTATACAAATGCTGACCAGGAGAAGCCAGTGTACAGGGAGATGTAGGGGTCTTGTGAGAAAGCAGGACAATCAATTATAGTATGATAAATACCTATTTTTAGTTTCATTCCTCCCTCCATTTAAAATCCTTCCTGTGGAAGGCAGAGCACCATGGGACCCCTGACAGTGGAGAGAAAGGAAGAGGACCCATCTGTCCAGTAACAACCAGGTTAAGGAAACAGTACAATGGTTATAATCTGCATAAGAGCCAGCATTTCCTCTGGTTGGTTTGTGTTACTCTTTGTTGTAGGAAGGAGGTAATGGGTTGAGATAAAGAGAGAAGGGAGATTTGCAGCTCAGCAGGGATAAAGAAGACCTGAAATTTTAAAAACAGAATGGTGGAGGTTACCCAGTATGGTGCTGACATGCCTGCAAATCCAGCACCTAGAAGGCTGAGACAGTAGGATCACTGCAAGTTCAAGGCTGGTCTAGGTTATATATCAAGTTCAAGGCCAGCCTGAACTACATGGTAAGATCCTATCAGAAAAGAAAAGACGTGAGAGGAGAGGAGAGGAGAGGAGAGGAGAGGAGAGGAGAGGAGAGGAGAGGAGAGAAGAGAAGAGAAGAGAAGAGAAGAGAAGAGAAGAGAAGAGAAGAGAAGAGAAGAGAAGAGAAGAGAAGAGAAGAGAGAAAAAACAAGAGAACAAAAAAAAAGAGAGAGAAAAGAGAATTTTGGAGGTTGAGTGGTAGATGTATTAATAGATAGGCATGATATTATATATAATAATATAGTTAGTCTCATACCCTTATTAAAACCCTTAGAATCTCCAAAGTGATAGATGTCTTTTTGTATGCTAAAATTTTTGCTTATGGCTGTGGGACTGCAGAGGAATCAACCACGTAATTAGAAGACTGGAGCTTCCAACTTCCAGGGAAGAAGGGGAACCAAAACTGGAGTTGGTCCTGATTGGCCAGTGATTTAATCGCATCTACTAATGATGCCTTTGTAAAACCTGCACACATAGAAGTGGTTGGAGGGTAGTGCTCTCAGAGAAGAAATGGAGGGTATGCGCGTGCTCCTATGTATGTTGCCCGATGCAGCTCTTCATCAGACTGTCACTTTACCCTTGGTTATATTTTTATAACATTCTTTATATTGAGCTGGCTAACATCAGTATACATTTTTGAAATTGGTTGAAGTCAAGGAGGTCATATAAATGCTCAATTTGTAGCCATTTGGTCAGCAGAGCAGGTCACCTTCTAGGACATGTAAATAGCATCTGAAGTAGAGAACATCTCATAGGACTGAACCTTGAATTTTTAGAGCCTGTGCTAGCTATGCCTATGTAAGAATTATGTTGTAAGACACAATTTGTATCCACAAAGAACTGAAAAGCTCTTTGGTATGAGAAACCTATACCTCCATTGTCAAAAGTTAAATAATACAGACAAGAGAATTTATTTTTCTCTATTCAGGGTCCAAATAAAGAAGTCTCTGGTTATTAAGTAGCATAGATTAAAAGGAACATGGGAGTGTAGGCTAGGGATTTCAGCTCTGTGGACCTCAATTTCCTATGCATTTGTAGCAAACAATTTATAATCTCTTTCAATTTCTGCATTTTGCAACTCCATTAGACCCATGTAGCTATCAGAATGATGATGTCCCACCTTAAAGTAATAGAACAATTGTTAAAGTCCTAGAGAGAAATTTCATTAGAGTCATGGGGCACAGAGCTTTAACATATTATCCAGTCTCTCCAGGAAGCAATAATGCATAATTTCATGAACTGGAAGTAATTAGCCTTGAATCTTCATAGTTTGTACTTGGGAACATTGTGTGGACATTGCCCTCCACAGGCCTGCCCGCATATGCATTCAAAGCTTTCAGTGAAAGAGAAATTGCCATGAGGCATACAGTGTGTAACCCTCCTTGCCTCATGAGGCATGGTGATAGGACTATGAAATTTGGAATAAAATAACCTGTGCTCAAGTCCTAGACTTTCTAATTAGGGCAAGGAAGTCATACTGGTGAAAGGAGCTTCTCTAACAGTGAAGCCGACAATAAGTCAAGCGCACACATAGATAGATATTTAGTAGAAATTCTATGCACTGGCCACTGTTGCTATGGTGCCTTGCCCTAACTCACTTTATCTTCACAACTCTCTGAGAATTATCATTTTTATCTTTATTTGACAGAAAAGGAAACTCAAGAACAAAGATGTGAAGTAATTTCCCCCAAACCACTCAGCTAATGAAAGCCAAGCCAATCTGTCCACAGAGTGGGAATTTTTGTTACCTAGGCAGCATTGCCAAGGGCTAGAGCCCCTCTCCGAGGTGCTGATCCTTATGTGCATACATACTTCGTTGCATGTTCTTACAGTAAGTTCTGACATCATCATCACTCTTCCTGTGTCTGTACAAAAGAGCTACTCTTCCCAAGACTACAGAGCCATTCTGGGGCAGAGCTTGACACAAACCGGGGTTTTCTTCCAAGCTATGCTCTCTTCTTACCACACCAAGGAGCCCTCGGAGTAACGTGACATAACACATGCAAAATGCTTGGTAATTTGTAAAATGCTACACCAAAAGTGATATTACAGTTCTCAGTGCTTCTGTCTCACACTTTGTGTGGCTTTTATAGATAAGAAAACTGATGAGTACAGTTGGAGAAGAATAATTTCTGTCATTTGGTTATTTTGCCACCACTGATCAAATCAATAGGGGCCATTTACTTGGGTAAAAAGGAAAAAAAAAAAAAAAAGGGTTTACTCAAAGCCAGCTCTGGGGAGACGGAAGGGTGTTGTTATTCAGATCTCCATCTCACATCATACAGGTACATTAGGGACTTTTATAGTAAGAAAGAGTGTGAGAAAGAAATAAAATGACACAGACATGTTCAGGCTTGTTCTATCCCTTGTTGGACCCCTCCATATTCCATGGCAAACACACTGGACCTGGAGCTACTAGTGTCAGCATTTGCATATTATTATTATTGTTATTTGGTACAAGGTCTCACTACACAACTTGGACTCAGTGATCCTCCTGTCTTAGCCCCCTAATGCTGGGATTACAGGTGTGCGCCACCATATCTGGTCTCTGTGGCTGGCTCATTGCGCCCAGAGGCAGGGCCAAGTTGGCATGTGGAACATCTGCATGTTATGTCCATTCATGTGGGCTGAAGAGTAGCAGGAAGGGTATTGATGTTCTAGGCCTGCGGAAAGATAAAGAAGTCATTTGTCTCTAAAGGGAAAAACAATATAACTTTAAAGTTCCATTTTGCCACTTCAGTTACATAGTAACTGTTGGTTACAGTTGAATGAGCCGGTTAAGAGTCCATGTTGTCCTGTATAGGGAGGAAAGAATTGCCAAACACACACCCAGCAGTAAGTAGCTACAGTTATTGAAGATCACTGGAAAGGTGGCAACAGCAACAGGAACAAGGGAAGAGGGAAAAGACAGCTAATAGCTCAAGCTTTGGAAATTTAATGGGCAGATACCTCTGCCTTGGGTGTACTCCTCCAAAAATCCCTCAGTGGAGTGAAGGGCTTGGTGATCTCCTGGCTTTTCTTACTTTTTTTTTGTTGTTGTTGTTGCCCAGGATAATGGAAACAGGAATAACAGTGGCATGCTGTTTACAGTTAAAGGAAAGGGAGTCACTTTCTCAGCTTGGTGGGTCTCTGAGGTACATTCCAGATAAAAATCGCAACATTTTACCACTAGCATCCAAAGATCCAAGATCCAAAGACCCAAGCCTATGTTTTTTTCTAACCGCAGTTTTGAATTCTAAATGGTTTCATCATTGTTCAAAAATCAAAGTTCAAATCTTCCCTGATACTCAAGGCAAACTTAGCTGTGAGTCTCTATAAAAATAAAAATTTACATACTTCTAAACTACAACAGTTGGGGTTAAAGAGTCATAAAGGACTCTTATAGGAGTCCTCATAAAGGAAAGGAGAAAGGAATTGAAAGGAGGAATCAGTCCAGTAAAATTAGAACCCACCAGGGCAAACAGGTCCTTACATATGTCCAGCACGCAGGACACATGCTGCCGGTGGGTAGGTGTGGGCAGCTCTACCCTATTGTCTTGCAGTTTACCACTTGGCCACTTTCGCAGCTTGGCTCTGCATGACTACAGTGGCCTTGGGCAGACACTGCTCACCGACAACCCCACCACCCTACTGGACATGCCCATCAGAGCTCTGGCTTCAGTACCAGATCCTCTTTCTCTTTTTTTATTTGAAGGAGAAAAACATTTTCAAAACAAGATCATAGGAAAGTAACACTGGTTAATACATTACATATTGTTATGTTTAACTTACTGAGACAACAAAATATAGGCATTTCATTGTCCAAACAATGCTAGCACAAACCTTTCTTTTCAAAGAACTAAGAGAAATCGGCAGTACAGCTAATATATATACAGCTAATATATATACAGCTAATATATATACAGCTAATATATTCTTTTTGTTTCTTTTGTTTCCTTCCCCCCTCTTCCCTTTTTTTCTGTATTTAGGACAGGGTCTACAGGATCTACAGGATCTCAGTGTGTAAATCAGACTCGTAGTGATCCTCTTGTTTACAGCCCCCTACTGGGATTACAGGAGTGCACCACCACACCCAGTCTCAATAGCCGTCTCAGCATGCCTTGTGGATGAGGACAGCACTGCATGCCAGGGATCAAACTTGCCACTTGTTCCACCCAAGCAGGCACTTTAATCTGCTGAGCTATCAGGCCAGGCCTATGCCCTGTTCCCTTTTCCCAATTTGTCTTTTCTTTGAAGTTTCTTTCCATTTATCAGTACCTATTGTACATTTTCAATCATATCCAATCCTAGTTTTGTTTGAAGAATCTCCACAGTGGAAAAGGGCTCTTTGTCTCCAAAGCCCTTCCAGCATTGGTTACTGATGGATTTCTTAATAATAGCCATGCTTTCTGGAGTGAGATGGAATCTAAGTGTTGTTTTAATTCCTCTCTCTTGAATAACCAGTGATGTAGAACATGTTTTCATATATTTATTTGACATTTGTATTTCTTTATCTGAGAAGTGTATATTGATCTTAGATGCCTATATTTGCACTGGATCACAAACTTTGGAGAGTTGACATTTTTGAGATTTTTGCATGGTCTAAATGGTGATCCTTCCTTCCACACTGTGGGCTGTCTCTTCACTCTGGCAGTGGTTACCCTTGCTAAGCAAAAGCGTTTTAATAAAATGAAATCCTAGCTGTTGATTGTTAGTGATAGTTCCTGTGCATTAGGGTTTTATTTATAGTCTGTGCTTGCAACAATAGCTTCAAGAGTTTTACATAGTCTATCTTCCAGCAGATATAATGCTTCTGTTTTAATATTTAGATCTTTGACCCTTTTCACATTTAATTTAGTGCATGGTGAAGGAATTGGGTCTAATTTTAATCTTTGGCATATGCAAAACTAGTTTTTTCAGCATGATTTATTAAAGAAGCTATCTTTCTTCCAGTAAACATGTTTGGCCTGTTTATGAAGGATAAGGTGGCTGAGTGTATGTGTAGTTGTGTTTGCAACTTCTCATCTGTTCCACTGACCTTCAGGTCTGTTTTTCTTTGCCAGTGCCATGCTGATTTTATCACAGTAGTTTTGTAATATATTTTCAATTCAGAGATTGTGATGCTCCCTGCATTGCCTTTGTTGCCCAGGATTGCCTTCACTATTCAAGGTCTCTTCTGGTTCCAAACAAATTTTAAGAATGGTTTCTCTAATTCTGTGAGATACGCAGTTGGAATTTTAATCAAAATTGCATTAAATCTGTTCAACAGTTTTGGATGTATGGCCATTTTCACTTTATTGGTTTTTCCTTACCAAGAGCAAAGGAACTTATCAAAAGCTTTTTCTGCATCTATTGAGATGACCATGTGATTTTTTTCCTTGATTCTGTTAATGTGGTGTGTTATACTTATTGTTCATATATGTTGAACCACTCTAGCATTCTTGGGATGAATCCCACTTGGTCATGGCGTATGATCATCCTGATGGTTAGCTGCATTCAGTTTGCCAGTATCTTATTGAGAATTTTGCACCTATGCTCATGAGGAAGACTTGTCTTTAGTTCTCTTTCTTGGTTGTATCCTTCTTTGGTTTTAATATGAAGATGATGCTTGTTTCCAGGAATGAGTTTGGAAGAATTACAACCCTTTCAGTTTTGTTAAAGAACTTGAGAAGTAGTGCTTTTAGGTCTTCTCAAAAATTTTTGTAGAATTCAGCAGTGAACCCATTAGAGATATGGTTTTTCTTCATTGGTAGGTTTTTAATTATGTCTTAGACTTTGCTGATTGTTGTTCAGGAGGGTGCTATTTTTTTTTTTTTTTTTTTTTTTTTTTTTTTTTTTTTTTTTTTTTTTGGTGGAACCAGGGATTGAACTCAGGCCCTTGCACTTGCCAGGGAAGCGCTTATTTCACTGAGCCATCTTCCAGGCCCTGAGAGTATTATTTATTTTCTTAAAATGAAACTCCTAAATATGAAACTTCTTTCATTTTTTTCTATGTGTTTATGAAGTTCTTGTGGCTCCTTTTGCCATTGATTTACAGTTTCATTGCACTATGGTCTGATAATTTCAGTTCCTTTCCATTTACTTAAGCACGTTGTATGAGCTGGTATGTGGTCTACTCTGCAGACCATCCTGTGTGCAGTTCACAAGAGTATATTCTGATCTTTTGGAGTGGAACCCTGTGTAGATATCTACTAAGTCCCACTGTACAAGTTTTCTTCAGTTTTAATATTTCATTGTTGTTTTTTGTCCAGCTGATTTGTGGTTTTGTGACAGCAGGTGTTGAAATTCCCCAGTAGAAATGTGTTAGTGCTTATTTGACCTTTCGTGCCATTATAATTTGTTTCATATGGATATATTCTTATGATTTTTATCTCCCTTACAAGCATATAGTGACCTTCTTTCTCTCTTTTAATCATTCATGGCTTGAAATGTGCAAATAGAATAGCCACCCTTACTTTTCTTCTGGGTTCCTTTTGCATGGAGGATTGCTTTCCATCCTTTGACTTTCAGCCTATGAATCTCTTTTTGAATCAAATGTGTTTCTTTTACATGGCATATTTTTGAATCTTGTTTCTTGATTCATTCTGACATTGTTTCTTTTGATTAGTGAATTGAGACCATTAACATTCATGATTAAAACTGATATGTATTGACTTACCCTCATCATGTTGTTCTCCTATTCTTGTTACAGTTCTTTTCATTGCCTCACTGAGGACTGTTTGCAGAGACTGTAACCTAGTAACACTGCCTGTCTGCCTCCCAGATTTTCTCTGGAATCAGTAGACATAGATCTGACTCCAGTCTATGCACCTGTAAATCTGGTGTCCTGTAAACAACAATGAAGTCTGCTACTAGTACAAACTGCACGTGGCCTTCTTGAACCCGGCTTCAAACTTAGGCTGTCCCTATGTCTATGTCACTGGTTGGGCACAGGGAAAGGACTCTCAGGGAACCAACTCTTCAGGACAATGAACTTTTTAGAGATGAGTGCCAAAACTTCGACATAAAGCCCATTTACTTATTACAAAGTACCAACACTCCACTTCAAGCTCTGTTCTGAGGTTTTGGTTTAGGAAAAAAAAAAAATCTCATACATTCACATCTTTTGCTTTAAAAGAAAAAGAGATAATACAAATGCCTAAGGTTTACTAAGACAGCTCTGGGAGGTCCTGGGCAGGGAGGACCATTTCCTGAAACTATGTGCACTATCTGGAAAGGCTTTGAAACATATTTGCTTCTCTGCAGCTTTAAACATTTGATGAGAGGGAATGGATCCAGCATCCTTCCTATTTGCTTCTTTATGTTGACCTTAAGGACTCACACTGCTTGGATGAAATTTGACACCCATTCTGGCCCAGCTGCAAAGTTTTCAAATATTTCTCTTTTGATCCTGTTGCTGAGTGCTTTGATGGCTTGAAACCCTCTATAACCAAATTTCTCTGGTTCTCACATGGCCCTTCCAGTTAGAGCAGTAAGAGACCATGCACAAGAAAAGTCTTTGTTTACAAAAATATAGTTTATTGCTCTGCAAGAAGCATAACTCCAAGGAGAGTGTTAGCTCACTCGCAAAACAATAAAAAATAACTCTGCCTCTCGGTCTCCTTCTTAATTTCCCACGGTTTCCATCCTCGTCTTCTTGCTTGTGTGTGAATGAAGAGGAGGGTTTCTTTGTCTTGGTGTGCTTGATTTTCCCACGCTTCCCCAGGGCTTTCCATGCCTTTCTCTTGCATGTGAATTAAAATGAAAGTTTCTTTTTCTTCAAGATGAAAAACTTCACTCTGCTCCTTAGGTTACCTGGGGAACAACCCCCAACAGCTCCGATCTGTGTGCCCACACCCCTACCAGACACAGCCAAGCTCTTTGTGACTGCAACAAGAGTAACCTACCCTTAATTTTTAATAAATCCCATTTTCATCTGAAACTTCATCAGCCAAGCCTTTATTATCCTAAACAATATTTGGTATTCAGAGACTTTTCTAGGCCTTTTCTCCAACCATTTTCAAATTTCTCCAGTGAGTTAACTCCAGAGTCTTCTCCAAGTCAAGCTGTCTGACATAATCATCAACTTTCAGTATGAATTTTCTAGCTATCCTTTAATCTAGTCAATAATCTAATTACCAGAATATCAGAGCTGATGGACATACCAGTCACCCTGGTGTGATCATTATACATGTCATATGTATGTGAAACTACTATTTAGTTGAGAAATAATAATTTTACATATTTATGAGCTACAATGTCATGTATATACTATGTACATACACATAGACATGTGGGCTTCAGTACTTGCACTTGTAAAAGAAAAAAATTCCATAGTCAGTAAGTGTTTTTTATCCTGGCAAGGTCTGAGGCCCGAGGTGAAGGCAAATACAAAAAATTGATGCTCAGTCTCTAAGAATACAAACATCCCAAGAGCAGGATTTTTATGTATTATGTAACACAATGAGGGCATACAATAAAGACTCAATTAATCTTTGCTAAATGAATGAATTAATCCCCCTCCACTTCTTGTTCTCCTGGCAGAGTCAGAGAAGGACAGCCCATTCAGACAGCGGACCTGGACAGAGTGACCCTATAACTGTCTTTGGTCTCCACTTCCGCCCAGTATTAGCCTAGAGCCTGCACTAACCCTGAGGGTAGTGACTCTGAGGGAATGCATGTGGCCTCCGTGCATGCTGGTCAGCACCGGTCCTTGCATTCTCAAGAGCCAAAGGCAAATGAGGGCACACAGGGCATTTACATCTGGGTGTTTTTGTGCTGGTGAAGTTGCTGGTTGCTACCTACCTTAGATGTGATTAGAACTGCTCAACATGGGGATGAGAGGTGTGTGTGTGTGTGTGTGTGTGTGTGTGTGTGTGTGTGTGTGTGTGTGTGTGTGTGTGTGTGTGTGTGTGTGTGTGTGCGTGTGTGTGTGTCTTACTATAGCCCAACACCGTTTAGCAGGACTGTAGGAGGAGCCTCCTCAGGCCTGGGGAGAGAAGCTCTTTCCTTCTCTCTAGCCCCACCATTGACTGCAGTTTCTCTTCTCTGCCACTGGGTGTCACAAGTACCCACATTAATGCTCCATTTCTTCCTAAAGCAAACACATTTATTTTTTGTAAAGGAGATCTGTGATCCATCTGTGCCTCAGGGAAGCAAGAAGAACTGCAAGGACAGGGTCAGAGAAAGCCGTTGATGCCCTCAACAAACTTTGCAGAAATCTGGGGCTTGGAGTCACTGCACTGAATCATTTTACTTCTATGCTTTTTGGAAAGTGCACCTGCTCTGCATGCAGCCCAGAACCTTTATGCAGTTGTCTGCATTCTTCTCCAGCAGCCCAAAAGCAGTCAGTGCCTTTTGTTTTTAAACACAAGTGTGTTATCTGTACAATTATGTAGCAGATATTTACCCTCCTGTGCTCCATGTGCCAGGCCAAGAACTGGCAAAACAAAGGAGAATAAAATGTTTCTCTTGAAAACATAGACTATTCAACTCTTTTAGAGTTTTGTTTCTATTTTTTAAAAATGTATTTGGTACAGGATCTCACTAAGCAGCTCGGACACAGCTCCGACTCTTAGTGATCCTCCTGTTTTCAGTCTCCTCAGCGCTGGGATTATGGGTGTGTGCCACCATGCCCAGTCTCGGTGGCTGGCTCAGAGTACCTAGGGGCGGGGCCTGCACAGTATGTGGTGTCGAGATCGAATCCCGGGCCCTGCACTTGCCTAAGCAAGTGCTTAGTCCACTGAGCTATGTCACCAGCCCTTGTCTTTATTTTTAAGAGCAGGCTGCAGGATGGTAAATCCTTGCATCTGAGAGCTACTTCCGTTCATTCTTTGCCCAGCAATGGTCACTCCAAAGCTTGCCCTAGGGAATGTGATCTGTTTGAGTCAAGCGTATACACAAATGATGTTAATAATCACATTCTCTCCATGCCTTAATGTAATATCCGCATTACTAAACAATATATTGAATTCTTCGTGTTAGGAAATTAAAAAGAAAAAATCACAGGTGTGTTTGTGTGGGCCACACTTGACTCAGAATAGTTTCTCAAAATATGCAGACCCCCCACAAAGAAACTTGGGTCAAGAGTCACAAGAGAGAGATTTAAATCTGCGCCACTGACAGTGATGAAGGGCAATCACATACATTTTCTGTGCTTCTGAAAGATCAATAAAAATGGAGAAACATAGCAGCAGCATTCTTGTAAATATTACCTAGGTTTATCCAGATAAGAATACCTTGAAACAAAATTTTGTTCATCATGTGTATGTTGATTCTTGCAATATTTATGAAAAACAAGACAATTATCTTTCTTCCTACTAGAAACAATTTCCCATATTCTTGCAACTTTCCCACAAGTGGTTAAGAGAAACTATCAGCCAGTAAGATACTCCAGATTGGGAAGGAAGCTTATAACCTTAATTAAAGTGAAGTGCCTCACGTCCACTTCTCTGTGCAGCGTAACACGGCCCAGCACCCTCACCTCCTTCCATGTCAGCTGCCCTGTCTCTACTTCCCAGTTTCTCTGTTCATCCCCTGAAGCAGAGAAGAACTAAAAATTCACTTCGCAAATAAGACAGGTAGCACTTAGAGTTAGTACAGAAATAGAAAAAAAAAAAACAGTTTTTTACTTTGTCGTTGGAACTGCAAAGCAGCATAATCTTAGAGATCATGACTTTATTCATCAAAATTTTAAATCTTCATACCCTTTGGCTCACCATAAAACTTACTTCAAAAAAAAAAAACAATAACTCACTTCCAAAAGTTACTTTTATAAAAGTTACTAAGTTGCAAAAGTACTTCATACAAAGATAGCAGTGTACAACACTGCTTAAAATGATATAAATTAGAAAGACTATAAGGGTCAAAAGTGTGATTATTTTTCTCTCTATATGCATGAATTTTATATGCAAATAATGTTATCTTTGCAAAGATCCAATAATCCATGAAGAGCTGTACAATGTCATAGCTCCATCTCATGTTCACGTGACATTTACTTCAAATGTTCTAACAAATAGTAAAGCTTTGGGGTCTCAAAGTAAGATTCCTGCAGGAACCAGAAAGACATGAAGGAATGAAGAACCGGCCCAGCTACAGCCCTCTTGGGAGGGTATCAGTCCTGCAGCCCAGTCCCTTGTGGTCACGCCACTGGACAAGCTCTGCACATCAGGCCTTCTTGTCTTAGAAAGACACAAATTATGAACATTTGAAAAGCGTTTGCTCAAAAATGTGTCTAAACTATGTGGACCGAAAGACCATTCCTGCTCCAGCACCTGACAAACATTCTTTTAACTCAAAGAGCCATTGAACTAACAGCTGTCACACAGCAGGGCATCCCAAAGGCTGAGAGCCTGTGCTCCAGGCTGTGGGAGTGGTCCACACTCAGCTATGCTGACAAGATCCCCCTGCAGGCCCTGGGAATCCACCTCAGAGAAGTCCTACTAGCTCCACATTCATGGATTTAACCATTAATCATATTGGATGGTCTTATGAAAATAGAAAGAAGTGGATGAATATGAAAGTACCTTGGAAATGAAAGGCTGCAAGCAGGTTTTTGGCACATACAGTATACTCAATGAGGTATTGGCTTGAGGGCTGCTGGGGGGATTTAGACAGCCGCTTGACTATCCCTGCACTGAGGGAGTCAGCCATACTACATCCAGGGGCCTGGTCTGCAGCAGGCTGCCATTTCGTTTCTGGGGGGCCCACACCCCTAGCACATGCAAGGAAATAATGCTACAGTGATGCTCATGTGTGCCCCACTTTCTGTGTGGAGGAAGGAACGCTTCCCCAAAGAGAAATTTTCCAAAATTACTGCCTTAAGCGAATAAATCCTCTTTATAACTCATCTCAACTTAGAAGGGCAGGACTTGGATTGGAAAAATCCAGAGGCAGAACTGGTTCTGGATTGTTCCTTCCAATGTCTCCACTCCGCGCAGTGTCCCTCCAAGCTGAAGTGCAGTGCTGGCCCCGTGGCCTGCTCCATTATGTCACCACATTGCCCAGTTGCATAAGACACGTGTACTAAATTGAGTAGGAAATAAGGGTATCTCCCATATGAAATGGACATCCAAACTATGTTCCGCCCTCATCTCTTTTTCTCCTTTAAGACGTTCCTGTAATAAGAGAAAAACAATAACGAATTGTTTTCTAGTGCACACTTAGAAGAAAACAATCACCAAGCATTTGTTTTAGTAAAGAGGATAACAGGTAAGAAGACTGGAGGGGCCACGTGTCTCTATCTCTGGGGGGACTTGAGCATCTGGAGACAAAGAAGAAGGCTGGAACTAAAGGGAAAAGCAAGAGAGCAAATCAGGACAGGTGCCAATGGGATGGGAACTTTAAGTTAAAAAAAAAAGAAAAGAACTTTAAAGAGCTTGTTTTCTTTAATTATTTTAATTAAAATTATATATATATATATATATATATATATATATATATATATATATATATATGGTCTCACTATGTAATTCAGACTCAGTGTTATCCTCCTGTCTCAGCCTCCCTCGTGCTGGACTATAAGCATGTGCCACCATGCCAGGATCCGGAGCCAGCATGGCGTGTCCGGGGTCTGGGGCCGGCATGGCAGATGATACTGGGGATCAAATTTGGGACCTTGCATTTGCCAGGCAGGCGCTTATGCCGCCACACCGTCTCCTCAGTCCTAAAAGGATCTTAAAAGTTACAGGTGCCTGGGGCTGGGGAGATAGCTCAGCAGTTTAAATGCCTGCCTGGTAAGCATAAGGACCAAGGTACGATCCTCAGTACCACATACCTTGCTGGCCTGAACTGGATCATAGAGATGTACCAAATAAATAAAAGATGAAAACAAACAAACAAAAAGTACAGTAATCTTAAGATATTTTTTCACATGGAGTGTTGTACATGATTCCCTGCCTTGTATATTCAGAATATTGTAAGTAAAATTTAGTGTTCATACAGTTGTGCTTCACAAGCCCACCCACTTATGAGGAACGCATGCCCACTGATGCATTCATTCATTCGGATTCTGACCTGTTGACCTAATCTCCCTTAGCGCCCCATCTCTCAGAACGTTTGCCTTGGGATTATGTTTACAGTTCATGAATGGGGGGAACAGCAAATCTTATCACTTCCAATTTATAACCAGCTGACCAGAGGTACCAGTGCCCAAGACTGGCACAGTGCATCCAGGGTCCAGGGCCAGCATGGTATAGAATACTGGGGATCAAACTTGGCAGCTTGCACTTGCCAGGCAGGCCCTTATGTCACCATACTGTCTCCTCAGTCCTAAAGGGCTCTTAAAAGTTACAGGTGCCTGGGGCTGGGAAGATAGCTTAGCAGTCTAAATGCCTGCTGAAGTGGGTATCATCTCAATGTTCTTTAACCTTGGAATCTGAAGCTAATCTCTGGCACACAGTGTCCAGATTGAATTAAATGACTGGGCACTCAGTTTGTGTCTGGAGAATTGGGGAGTTGACTGTTGATGTCAGAGAATACATCGGACTATCACATAATATGGCTCAGATATTCTATTAGCCAGGAACATAGTGATGGTCAAAACAGTGAAGAGGCTTTGGAGTTCGACAACCCTGCACCTGCCCATTTTCATCTCCAAGACCTCTAAGTTTAGTTACCATCTCTATGCTTCAGTTTTCTCACCTCTAAAATACAACTGATGACTGTATCTGCAGGAGGCAGCTGTTGTTAGGTCATGCACGGGAAGTGTTGACATGCTATCTGCATAAACTCAATAAAAGCTGTTATTAGATTGAGCCCTGGCCAATGCCCATGGAGGGAGGCACAAGGTCAAGGAAAATGTGTAGAAACAGAGCATGGTGGGACCCCACAAGAAGACTGACCTTGCTTGTTTCTCCTGGTGGTGACAGCAGCTCCTGGTTGCCAGTTGGATCCTATGTGCAAGAATGGAGGTGAGGACCAACAGGGGTAATGGGCCTGCTTCACGGAGTCCAAGGGACAGTGTGGCCTCAGGATCTCCACCCGACTGCTCAGTACCTCTGACCATGTCCCTAGGCACTGTGCAAGGAGTCCAGTCTCCTAGTAAGATGTGTCACCCATCTTCTAAATAAAACAACATTCTCCTGGCAACAGGTAGGAGGGAGTCAGCTGACTGATCAATATCTCCCTTCCTCCCTTCCTTCCTTCATATACATTTATATAATATGCATACATTTAGTACAAGGTCTACAAGGTTTCTGTACACAGAGATCCTCCCTGTTTTTTAGCCTCTCAAGCACTGGGATTACAGGCGCATGCCACCATGCCCTGTCGCAATTGCTGTCTCAGTGCCCCAGGGGTGAGACCAGTGTAGCAGGCCAGGGATCGAACCCCTGGCCCTACATCTGCTTAAGCAGGTGTTTTAATCTGCTGAGCTATCTGGCCAGCCCTCAGCAAGTCTGTTTTCTATGCTTAATCCATGTTTAAATAAAAAAGAAAAACAGGGAAAATAAGGCTGTTCTAAGTGTTAATTTTTAAATATTCCCAAACAAAATAATTATTTATATATATAATTTATACATAAATAAATGTATAACATATTTGCTACATAATCCATCCTAGACAGCGCGTGATAACAAAGAAACGCAAACCCACACTTACTGAGGTGTGTCCAGGTGAACGGTCGGGTCCTTCTGCTTCCAGCTCATGAGCTGCCAGGTCAGATTCAAGTCTGAAAAAACCAGGACAATGAAACTTGCTCTGCCTGCCTCAGAGGGAATAAGAACATCCAAAAAGGTAGAAGGAAGGCCGTGTTCTACTGTCTCCAGGAGGTGTGGCCAAAGGATCATTCCACTGGTTTCTTTTCTTTTTCTTTTCTTTTTTTTTCTTTCTTTCTTTTTTTTTTTTTTTTTTTGATGGTAGTGGACCCTGTGCTTGCCAGACAAGTGCTTATTCTACTGAGCTACCTCCCTGGCCCTCAACTGAAACCTCATGTGAAAGAAAGTTGGCGAAGAATGCAGAGACCCCTCTGCACTTCAGATCAAGTCCGGCTCTCCTGCGTTCAGAGGGCTACCTGCACTGGATTCCAGCCGCCTCTCCAGTCCCACCCCTTCTAGGATGCGGTCTCCTCAGGCTCGCCAACGTGATGGCCCCTTTCATGAGTCCCAGCCCCACCCTGCATGACTCAGACGCCGCCGCTGTAGCTCCAAGCGCCTCCCCACCAGCACTTTCTCCTTAGTCTATCTTTGTTATCTATTATTAACATTAGGGTGGGCTCTGCCTTGAGTGCAAATGTACAATTCTGGAGACATTTACACTCCTTGGTCAAAAACATACTTTGAATATTTTTTATATTAGGGCAGTTTTACATTCACAGAAAAATTAAAAGGAAGTATAATGAGTTCCCATGTTCATCTTGTCCCCACCTGCACAGCCTCCCAGTTGTCAACTTCCTACAACAAACAGCACATTTTGTTATGGTCTATGAGACGACATTGACACATCACAGTCAAATTCTTATAGTTTACTTTGAGATGTTATACATTCTAGGACTTGAACAAAGGCATAATTTCGTGTACTCAATCACCATTGTGATGTTGTAAAGAACAATTTCACTATCTTAAGAATCCTCTAGCTCTGGCTATTTGTCCCTCATCCTCCCATGTTACTGGAAATCACAGTTCTTTTTACTATCTACAGTTTCACGTTTTCCACAGTGTCCTGTAGTTGTCATTGTATAGCATAATACCTTTTCTGCGTTCCTGCCATTAGTAATGTGCATGTAATGTTCCCCCGTGGCTTTGCCTAGCTTGATAGCTCATTTCCACTGTCTGGATTTGTCACTGTTTATTTATCTATTCACCTATGCAGGACATCTTCATTGCTGCCAGATCTAGCAATTGCAAATAAGTCTGTGCTGAACACCCGCGTGCAGGCTTTTGTGTGGATACAAGTTTTCAATTCAGTTGGGTAACTAAGGAATGTAATTGAATTATGGGATAGGACTATGCTAAATGCATAAGAACCTGGCAGACTATCTCTTAACATGGCTCCAGCACTGCTCTGCCTTTTGAAGCCACATCCCGGCCAACTGTGTCAGGGCCCAACAGTGACTTCTCAGGTGGAAGTGCCTCTTAAGTCCTGGTGCTCCAGGGCCTTGAGACATATCTTGGTGAATTCAGGCAATGTGGATGGTTACATTTCAGAGCAGCACAGAGAGACTCCTTTCATTCATGATCAATTGAACAAATGTGCACCTGGACTGAGGCCATTGAGATTGGGCTCAACTCAATTAATGCTGTGAGGACTGCGGAAAAAGAAGTCCCACGATATTTTTGTGTCTATATAAGACAGAGTTTGTCTTCTTTCTGTGAGAGCCTGGGCCTCACCCTGTGCACACATGTCTGTGTCTCCACCCCCCTTGGTGCTCTCCAATGGACTAGCTGCTTCTACTCTCTCATTAGATGGCGATTTACCTCCTAACTTCATTTTTCCTGTCTCCCACCTTAATGCCCATTCCTGACTTCTCAGTTTACTCCACCTTCTTCCAGCGCAATCTGAGATCTGCTGTTGGAGCCTTGAAGTCTATACCCTCAGAGACCTTGGCTTCAGCATGGTATGCACCTCAGTGGGACAACACATGCTTGCTTAATAGGCACGAGCTCTGGGTTCAAATCCCAACACCACAAACACAAACATACTCAGTTTCAAACAGCTCACTCTTACAAGACCACAACCTAGTTTCCTAACTGACTCCCTTCTCTGTGGAGAATCTTCAGAACTTCCAGCCCTTAATCTACCTCTCTCACCCATCCAGCCAGCCCCTCTGTTTTCTTACCACTCACTTAACTTCAACGACAGAGTCCATGTTTCCATCAGACCCTTGCACTTTTTATTGTCCCCTCCCCCTTTGCAAGCCCCAATCCTGACAAGTTCACACTGACTTTTCCTTGCTGTCCTGAACACCTCCAAGTTGTTGATTCACAACCACCCACCAGGCTGACTGGGTTTGTTTAAAATGCTGCACAGAGACAATGGCACTCCCCACACACCAGCTCTGCACTCCTAGTGAAACCACTCATCTTCTGAAATGACATTTCATACTTTCTCCTATCTTCAAACTTCCCACGCTGTCTTCCCATGAAATAAATGAGGCATCTTTATACTCCTGGGAAACACAAAAACTAGAGGAACTTGCTCATCTCCTTCCACCAGTCTAGAAAAACTTCTAGATTTGAACTTTTGTTTTCTTTCTGCTGTGGAGGAGAAAGCCTCCTGCCCTTGGGATAATGTCACCCCTTGGACTCTGGATGGCTTACCTCTCCAGGCATTGGTCCCTTTCATTATTCTCCCCTACTTATCAATCCCCCTTCCCCACTGTAGCCTTTTGAACATTATTCTTGAGGAAGCATATAAATTATATAACATATTATTTATAAAAATAACATGATAGGATTTACTTTGGGCTTTTTTCCAATCAATTTCCATCCTTATGGAAAATGACTGTTCAAATTTCTGTCTTCACAGGTTAACTTTTCATGAGTTTGTACTCCATAGAAATGGAATCATCTGATATGCACCTTTTGCTCTCTGGCTTCTTTTGGTAAATACAGTAATTTTTAGAGTAATCTATGCTGTTGCATATATTGATTTTTACTGCTGAGTTTACTGCACTGCATTGCTATACTATATATTTACCCACATTTTTCTTATTAGAGATTTTGGCTATTTCCAAGTTTGTGCCACTAGAAGGTTGCTCTAGACATTCTTGTCCAAGTATTCTCATAAAAACGTCTTTTTCATTTCATTTTGATATCCTGGTCATATGTGTTTTAATTTTTTGCATTCTCATAAGTTTTGTTTGTTTCACCTCTGGAACAAATTCAAGGTTATAAATCACTTCTATTTCAGTAATTTTTTCTGATGATTAGGTATGCCCTTGGCATAACACGTGCCTCTATGCTTTGAGTTCTTACTACTACCAGAGCAAGCACACGCTCTGAACAAGGGGCGCTCAAGCTCCTTTGTGCTACATTCATGCCCCACTCTGCATGTCCTAGCTCTCCTCACAAAAGCCTCACATTACAACAATCCCCTGTATTAACTGTACCTCTATTTAAGTATTATGAGCATTGTGTTTAAATACATCAGTAATTTATTCAACTACTGGCTTTGTGCAGACACCTCAGGCTCCATGAATACGCAAGTGCACAATAAACCACGGAGATTTATTTTTTTCGACTAAATAGAGTTTGCATCAGTCTTCACTCACACCCCAGGAGTTGATTGTCCTGGGGGTGGCAGGCTGGCCTTTGTGACAATTGATCTGTAGTTCGGGACCACCGAACTACAGAGGGAAAAGCTCCAGAGGGAAAAGCTGGGTGTGCCTGCCTATAAAACTACGGAGGAAATGTAGGGTCTCGGGAAGGCCTTCCACTGAGGGTCAGAGGCCTGGCACTGCAGGTAGCCCGAGGCGCGACAGGTTCGCGCTGAGTTCAGGGCAGCCAAGCTAACCCTTACATGGTCCAGCTGTTCCTGAAGGCGCACCTGAGGGATGCAGTCCTTTCTGCAATGCCCGCACCCCACTCCTGCTCCCGCATTGTCTCCGCCCTCTGTGTCCACGCTAAGTTACCTCCCGGAGTTCCCTGCTGCCTGCGCTCCTTCCTCGCAGGACGGGGAGCTCCGAGCCAGGCGGCGATGCCGGGAAACAGCACCTTCAACGGCTGCCAAGGTGGGGGGCTGGCCGCGCTCCCCGGGTCCTCTGGGATGAGTAGCACGCTTCCCTCCAGGAGCCCCCGGCCCCCCTGGGTGGCCCCCTCGCTGGCTGGCGTGCTCATCGTCATCACCGCCGTGGACGTGGTGGGCAACCTCCTGGTCATACTCTCCGTGCTCGCGAACCGCAAGCTCCGCAACGCAGGTGAGCGCTTTCTCGCTGCTGGGTCCGCGGGGGCCAGCAGCCGGGTGTGGGCCTTGACCAGGCATCTCTCCCCCGTTTCTCTCCTTGGTCGGTCCCCTCTGCCCGTTCCTTTGCACGCTCACCTAGTTCCTAACTTTGGCGCTTCACTCAGAAGCTGGGGAGCCCCGACTGACTCTCCGCAGTGCTCACATTGCTTCTGGCACCCGAGGACGCACTGGCCAAGCCAGTGAAAAGTTTCCTTGCGCACTTTTCTTTTGGCAGCCGCCTGCGCTGTTGAGGTGGGAACCTCCTTCCCTCTGCATCACGACTTGTTTGTGCCTTGGGCGCAGAAATCTCGTGGTCTTTGACGCCTCTTTTCCTCCTCTATCAAGCACTGTGACCTCTGCTAGTAGCTACTTGGAAATTCCTGGGTGAAAGAATGAGTCAATTAATGAAAATATGATGGCAGGCTCTGTGGTGCAGACTCGTCCCAGGCTGTCTGCAGACCCAAGGCAATGATTTGATCTAATCAGGTTGCAGTCCTGAATCTACTTTCCTCTTTCAAGCCATTTTCAGTTTGATTCTTCCTAAGTGAGACCACAAAACCAGAGGTGTAGAGAGAGTTTGGGACACTGGAGAATCTGACACTTTCAGCCTGGAGAAGGAGCTGGGAGACCTGTTTCTTAATTTTGCAATTGCCTATCTTGGACCAGTGTGAATTAGAAGGCAAAGACAGCAGCAGAAAATCAACTTAAAGCTTGCAAATGCCCTTCTAAGGTGCTGGACCACCCAGAAGAGCTTCTTTTAGTAAATTATTATATGTGGATTTTCCTGGCAGCTTCATGATTTCAATCTCAAAACAAGCTGTCACATAGGAAATCTTAGGATGGTTAAGACATAAGCTTTCTAACTCAGTCATCTCAGTCACCACAACTAATAATACCTGAAACAATCTCAAGATTATGAATGTTAAAGAAAAAGTACACATTAGGAAACCAGCAGGCTGTGACTAGAGAGCAGGGCTTAACATCTTTGGTTATTTTCCAGCCCTCATAGGCATTGTTCATTCCTATGCCGGGAGGCAGGAGAAAGTAGCTCCAGACTTGCAGGCTTCTTGGCCCCTCCTTGCTGGTGTCTGGAGAGGCCTGGCAAGCTGGGCCTTCCCGCTCACCAAGCGGTCTCCTGCCATGAGAAAGGTGGCTGCACAGCACCAGGTGACTGGGTGCTCCTGTTGCCCATGCAGCACGAGCACCGCAGTCTCCGCCACACCAGGACCGGCCTCCCCTGTGCAGTTGGCAGCTCCCAAAGAAGCCCAGCTGATGGGAGTCAGCACGTAGCACTGGCCGTCCCCGGCCAGTGAGGCCAGCTGTTGAGGCCAGGCGTGCGCCCCTGCTTGCTGCACTCCAGCACCACGAGTGTTACCTCGCCCTGGGCTGGCGCCTCACACTTGTTGGCATGCTCTTCGGTCCTTGCTACACACTTGGGACTTTCCCGAGGATGTTCAGGGACTGTCTTAGTTACTTCTCTCCTTGCTAAGACAAAATACCTGACACCTACAGATAAAGGAGGAAAGACTGATTCTGGCTCTCATTTTGTACGGATTTTAGTACATAACTGGCTTCAAAACAGGATAGCATGGTACAGGGGCATCGCTGAGGGAAAAGCATTCATGGCATGGAAAGCAGAAGGCAGGGGCAGCGAAAGCAGCCAGCCGTGGCCATAGCAGTGCTTCTTCTGTCCCTTCTAGTCATCCAGTCTACAGGCCCAGGTGAGCCTTCCCATTATCCACACCCAGAGCTGCACCAAACCAGTCAGTGGACAAATTTAGTAACCACACAGCCTGGATCCCAGCATCACACACTTAATCCCAGTATCATACAAAGCCATGTACCTCTGAAAGCTTCCACCTATGACTGCAGAAGGCTTTAGGGGCCATCTAGACACACACCACAATGAGGACTTTCTCTCATGCCTATATGGGTCTCTGCCTTGTGTGTTTGATCTCTTTACAGGAATATCCCTTCCCGAGGCTCCTTCTCTTGCTTCTGGATTTTGCATCTTTCCCTTTACATGCCCTCAACAGATGTATTGCAGGGCCTCTTATTTTAAAAGGAAAACTTTTAACAAGCATCTTTCATTGATTTTACCACCGCCTCGTCATTCCATAGCTACCTCTCTTTTCCCTCTCAGGAAGAGACATATCAGTGTCGTCACTGGGATCTCTACCTCAGCCTCCTGTCTTCCTTTCCCTCTTCTGCCTTTACTCCTCTGAGAGGTTCCTCCCCTTGCCTTGTGTGATGCGCACTTCTGGACCTGCTTGCTCTCCAGCTCCTGGACACTTGAGTCCTGGGAACCATCTCCAGTTATTGTATTTCTCCCCCTTGGTGCTGCCTCCACTCTGGTCCTCTTTTGAGCACACCCTGTCTGTACTGTCTGGCTGGCTTTCTTCGCTCCCTCCTCCGATGCATGTCACTGTCTCTAGGTTGCCTACCTCCTCCACTTTCACAATAGTGTCCTCTCATGACACAGCTCTGATAACCTCCCCAACTACCAACTCCTCTCCTTTTCATCACTTTTACCAGAGGGGGCTTTTGCCACTTCCCCCATACTCCATGCTCTCTGATGAATTGAGAAGGCTCCTAAACTCTTCTGCCTCATCTCGCTCTTCTCTCTCCTCAAATTCTTCCCCCAAGCCCCCAGAGAATTATGAATACTATGCACGACACAGTGATTGTCTCCCTCTTTAGGCTTCCATGTCCAAGACAGCACCCGACTGTACTGCTGTTTTCTGTCTTTCTCCCCACTGGACTAAATAAATCAGAGGCTTTTATTCCTCTGCTGCTCCCAGACCCTGGAACAGAGTACAAAGAGAAAGCACCCCTCTAGAATCAAAGGGGCACTGCCTAATAGATGCATGACAGTATCTGTTGAATAAATAGCTTGACCAATATCTGCTTCCACATTGCCTTTTAGCTCAGTGACCAAAGCCAACTTAAATCCGACAAGCTTTTCTGAGCACAGAGAAAAGGAGCATAGGATATAGGTAGCTTTCCCTTCAAAATTCTCCTATCTCATAAAGAATACTGGCTAACTTGTACTGTCCTTGTTAAAAAAAGAGATTTCTCAGGAAGGAGAGAAGAGGGAAGGAGTTGAGGTGGTTGTGCTCCTGAAGCTCGTACTTTGCATCTGAATACTGGAAGGGATTCTGTATTAGTGAGCCAAATCCCTGGTGGAGGTTTCTTTCCAATGCACACCCTGTCGGATGGAGACAGGTGGAGATGAGTCTTGCCATGAATATGTCTAAATCCTTATTAGAATCCTGTGCATAGGATAAGGAGCAATGTGGTACATGTAATGATTGAGTTCATACCTGTCTGGGGAAGACCTGGATAAAGAATAGGATCTTCTCTTAGTGCTCATTCAGATAGAACCCTGCTTGTAACAGATGGGAGACAATACATGGATTCTGTTCACCTAATTTGGAATCCTTCCAAGACAGCCTGGAGATAGTAGCATGACTGGGCAGATGAGCTTGCAGAAGGAGCTGGTTGCCTTTTAGGAACAGCCCCTGTGGCAGGGGAGAGTAATTGAATCACTTTGCACGTGGAGTTGAATGTGTTCCTCTCTCTATTTACAAGCTGTTTTCTAGCCTCTGGGGTGTTATTAGGGGCTGAAACGCATTAACACCACAGAGCTGAACTCGGCTTTCCCAGGGAAGCAGCTGGGTGCACTGGCATCAGCTCTCAGCCCCTCTTGGCTGTCTTTCCTTGTGCTTGCAAGCCTCATCCTGGAGCCAGCCAGCCCTTCACAGTACTGAGAGGTGAAGGGAACTGGAACAGGTAGAAAAGTGATGACAGAGAACGAAGCTGAGCAGCTCACCAGAAGTCTTCTAGCCAGAATAGCAGGACTTAAGATCATTGTAAGTTGCTCTAACTTTTAGCACCACCTCCAGATTTTCAAAGGTGAAAAAATTCTGAGATAAGATCTAGGCTCCTGGTTCTGCTGAAGCTGGGAAACTGGAGAAGTCCTTCACTCCCAAATGCAGTCAGATCAGGTCAGTCCAAGGTGGTTGGCAGAGAAGGCAGCCAGCAAAGTAGAGAATTAAATGGAAAGGCACCAGGCCCTTCATATCCCAGGCTGACCAGGTAACAAACAGAAAGAAAGCAAGGATGCAGGAATCTGTGAAGTCACCTGACCCCTCAGATAGCCCAGTGGGAAGGAGTCCAGAAGTTGGGCCTCATAGGATTCTCTGCATCAGGCCATGCTCTGCAGTGCCTTCAGAAACAGGGAAGCCTGTTCTCTCTAAAGTACCACAACTGCCCTTATGATCCCTTTCTATTCAGCTGCATTCTGCCTTCCTCAGGCCATATTCTAACTTTGGATGCTGGAACAATACTATCCTAAGAACTTCAAGATGCTAACAGGCTTCTTTTGCATTGATGCTGAGTAACATAGATCCCGGACCACTGAGACCGAAAAAGGATCTTCCGGTTTGCTATCTCTTTAGCAAAAGAGTTTAGCAAAGAGTTAGTTTTTGTTAACTCTTATTTGTACTGTCTCAAGTTCACTGCTATGTTTAATGGCAGCCTTGCCAGGATATTTAGCATGTAAAAGCAGGCTTTGATCTTTTGTTTAAACAACTTCATATTGAAGCTGAAGCTTACAAACAAATTGAGTGGCAGACCTGGTATACTGTCTCTTGTTACATAAAGCTATTGCTTTGGGCCAGCCAAATAGCTCAGCAGATTAAACACCTGCAAGCAGAAACAGGGGCATGAGGTTTGATCCCCAGGCCTGCCGTGCCAACCCCGCCCCCAGGATGCACTGAGGAGGCAACTGAGACTGGCTTTGGTGGAGTGTGCCTGTAATCCCAGCTCTTAGAAGGTTGTAAACAGGAGAATCACTACAAGTCCAATCTAGTAGTGAGATCCTGAAGACCCTATAGACCTTTCCCTAAAATTCAGAAAATAAAAAATTAGAAAAAATTAAACTATTGCCAAAATCTTAGTAAATACAATGTTTTAAATGTTAATAATAATAATAATAATAAAGGCTACCTGTGGGCTTTGCAGCCTCCCAGCCCTATGGGTAGCGTAGTTCATGGACTCATCACTGTAGTAGGGTGAGGATGCACCTTGGGCCAAGGGGAGGCTGGGGACACCTCTTTCCCTACTTTTGTATGATAGTTGGACAGAGTTGCTTCACTTGAAGTTTTATATTGTGTGAGCTCCCAGCTGGTTGGCTCTGGGCCTCCTTTTACTCATAATACTTGATGTTGAGACCGTAGCCTGTCTTTTATGACTATTGTTCTTTGGAACCCTTTCCATATGCCTGTTGCTCTTGAGCCCTGAGGCAGCCACATCAACTTTGAAGACTGAGGACAGATGCAGAGCACCAGCGGGGCATCCCTTTTCTTGGCCACTTGTAAGTTCTTCCTGTGAAGCCACTCCACCTGTCATCTGTGTTTGCAGTCTTTAGTTTGCATGTCACCATGGGGCAAGACACCAGAGAATGTCCAGGGCAAATCATGTGGCTGAGACCCTGGATAGAGAGAGCCTGTTATCTTTTGAGTATACGGTAGATGCTGCCAAAAATATGCACCATGGTGAAAGAAACATATGCCATTATGGATGGACCAAGCTGTTCATGCCCTATGCTTCAAGTTTAAAAACTTCCAAGTTTTGAGAGCTTTATTCATGAGCAAGTATTGATTTTTTCCCTCTATTTAGGACACAATCTATAGGGTCTCACTATGTAGATCAGACTTGTAGCAATTCTCCTGTTTTCAGCCTCCAAAGTGCTGGGATTACAGATGCATGCCTCCACGCCCAGTCCCAATCGCCATCTCAGGGAGCCCCGGGAATAGGGCCAGCACAGCACACTGGGGATTGAACCCTGGCAGCTGCACTCTGCCTAAGCAAGTGCTTTAGACTGCTGAGCTAACAGGATGGTCCTAAGTATTGATTTTAGAAATAGAAATTTGAAACAGAGCCTGTTCTTTGGAGGGGTCTCTGTCTCTTCCCTAGGCCTAAAGCATAGATGGCTCTGTGTGTGGTTTTCTGCAGTTTTGGCTGACTGAGTTTGATGATGCTCAGTAAATCACTACTCTGAGGAGAGGACATTCAGAAATCCTGTGAGTGTGCAAGAAAGCGGGGGCAGGGGGCTAAAAGCTGAGACAGCGAGTTCCCAAGTGCCTCCTCACTCCCTAGGATAGAGAATGCACCATTCTAAGTGTCTGTCAACATGGCTTATATGGCTGAGAGTGTTGGCTCTGGACAACAGAGAATACTGCAAACACATGGTTCTTACTCTCAAGTCCTTTCTTTTATTCCAGCAGAGAAATGTAATGTGCATGAAAAAAGTAAACCTTAAACACACTTGGGAGGTAGCATATTACTCAATGGGAAGATCCAGAAGGAGGATATTGGAGAGGGAAGCATGCATTTAGAGAAAGGGGAGTGCTGGTGGTGAACCCACATTCATGACTCTCAGGTTCTCTTCCTCCAGTCTGTGCTGGAGATTAAACAGTGCGAAGTCTCAGTGCATTTGTGCCCATCACAGAACAGTTTTCACTTGTGAGCACCCTCAGTGTCCCTGAGCACTGAGCATTATTTAAATCTCAAAGCTCTACTGCCAGGTAAGTTATCACCCCATCTGGCAAACGACAAAGGTGAGCTCTGACAGCCTAAGCAACGCGCTATAGTCATAGTGCGTAAGAGTGATGCAATTGGAGTCCTCAGCTCTGTGTCGAACTGCCATTGCTGAAAGTAGCTGACGGACAGATGTTCTACAAAAATCGGAATTGCAGAGTCACCGCTGACCCTTGCTCTCTTTCCTGCTTCAGGTAACTTATTCCTGGTGAGCCTGGCGTTGGCTGACCTGGCAGTGGCCTTGTATCCCTACCCACTGACTCTCCTGGCGATCTTCTGTGATGGCTGGGCCGTGGGAGAAGCACACTGCAAAGCCAGTGCCTTTGTGATGGGTTTGAGTGTCATCGGCTCTGTCTTCAATATCGCTGCTATCGCCATTAACCGCTACTGCTACATCTGCCACAGTGCGACCTATCACCGGGCCTGTAGGCACTGGCACGTCTCTGTTTACATCAGCCTCATCTGGCTCCTCACCCTGATGACCTTAGTGCCCAACTTCTTCGTGGGATCTCTGGCATATGACCCGCGCATCTACTCCTGCACGTTCATCCAGACAGCCAGCGCCCAGTACACGAGGGCCGTGGTAGTCGTGCACTTCTTCCTCCCCATTGTAGTAGTGATCTTCTGCTACTTGAGAATCTGGGTGCTGGTGCTTCAGGCCCACAGGAAAGCCAAGTCGGAGAACAAGCTGCGCATCCGGCCCAGCGATCTGCGGAGCTTCTTAACCATGTTTGTAGTGTTTGTGATCTTTGCCATCTGCTGGGCCCCTCTCAACTGCATTGGTCTTATTGTGGCCATAAACCCAGAACAAATGGCTCCCCAGATCCCAGAGGGACTCTTTGTCACTAGCTACTTCCTGGCTTATTTCAACAGCTGCCTTAACGCCATTGTCTATGGGCTCCTGAACCAGAACTTCCGCAGGGAGTACAAGAGAATACTCTCCTTCCTCTGGACACCACAGAGATGCTTTCAGGAGGTTTCCAAGGGCAGCCACGTAGAGGGGCTGCAGAGTCAAGCCCCACCTGTGGTTAGCGCCCCGCACCCTGTTCAGGCAGATGGACACCAGTCTGGTCAGAAGCACACAAAGTAGCTGTTCAAAATTCCTCTGAATGGTTAGGAGTGACTCTACTGCAAGGGTGAGATCAGGCAGCCTGCTTGCCACTCATCCTGCCCACGTCCACAGCCCACAATCTGTGAAACTTGGTGTTGTGGACTGAGGCCCCATCTGGCACTGGGCCTGGCAGACACATTGGGACGAAGCATCCATTGAGAGGTGCTGGAGACTTGGCACATACCATGCCAGGGAAGGAAAAGAATGAGAGCTTCTCTGAGGCCAAATGGCTCAGTGTCTTTCAGGGCTGCATTCCTCTTGATGCCTGAACCTCCTTCCTCTCCTCCCGAAGGCCAATAAGAGGGCCTCTTCCTGTTAGCTGGGAGGAAGGAGCAAGGCGTGCAGCATTAGAACATGGCTAGCGACCACAGGCTTGCAGGGAGAGGAGGAGAACAGGGCCAGCGCTCCACGATATCTTACAGTGAGGGTGCGCGCGCGCACACACACACACACACACACACACACACACAGCTTAGCATATATACAACACCACAGATCTCTCTCTCTCCCTCTTCCTCTCCCTCTCCCTCTGTCTCAGCATCATCAGCACAAAGTCAGCCTGCCTCTTTCCTGGTTGCATCAGCTCTAGCTCCATGACTTGTGGGACAAGCCATCAATCCTCTTTTCACCTGCAATTTCCTCAGCATGAAATCAAAATCATGGCAGTGTTTACCTCTGGGGATTCTTTGGACTGTGAGAGGAGAGCGCTGGACAGGTGACTCGCACTCACTGCTCACAAGCTTCTGTTTCTCTAGCTGTATAAGTGAAAAGATGCTCCTGAAGAAGCATTTTACTTAAATCATGTATAAAGACAGGAAGGGATGAGAGGGAGGGGTGTTGGAAGTGGGGAGATGGGAGAAGGCAGCTCCATTCCAGTTCTTTTCTAATGATCTTGTGTTTAAGGACTTCGTATGTGTGGAAATGGGTCTTCAGGTAGCATCAGCAGAATTAGCAGTTTTTCTTCAATTGAACTCTTAATTAAGTGCTCCTTGTGGCCTTGAAGCAGCAGGAGAAAACGAAAGCATGGTTCCTGACCTTGGAAGAATAGTCTGTTGATAAACCAGTATCAACAAAATTATTTGGATGTTTTATTTGAACTACAAATTGCTCCATATACTTGATCACATTCAATTCTCTCATGCTCTAGGATAGTATGCTCTATTTTCATAGCAAGCAATGAACTCAAAAAGTGAAATATTTGTCTGAATTCATAGTCTTGTTAGGTTCAAAGTTACACATAGAGCTCATCTGTCCGATGGCAGTAAACTGGAGTGGGCACTACAGGGAGAGAAATGCTACTTCTGCCTGCAGTGACTTGCATGGACCAAGAGTCTGGGGTTTTCTTGATGTGCTGCTATCCCAGAGCTAAGCTAGAGCATCATCTTTCCTGTGTACAATGGCAGGCATTTCCGCTGGGTGCTGTGCTTATTTACCTGGTCCCCTGAGTGAGCTCATGAGATGTGCAAATCCCCTAGGCCTACCCAGACAATTTCAGTTGTGGAAATCTACAGATTTTTTTTAGGAATCTGACTTGGACGTTAGAGACCTTCAACCAAGTAATTAGGAAAATATGATAATGTGCTGTTAGGCCTCTAGTAGCTGAGCCTAGAGTGCATCAATGAAGGCTACTGATAGAGACACACCAGAGCCCAAGGCAGGAGTTCTAAGCCTTCTTCTTGGACCATGGCTACTTTTCTTGCATCTGGATGGAACTTGAAGGAAACTTGGTCAGACATATGTCATTCTCTCTCCTCGCTGAGGTAGTGATAGATATTTGCTCAGGATGTCAGATTTGGCAAAGAGGAGGGCACCAACATCTCAGGAGTAGGATGTCTCCCGCTCCCTTCCCCATTCCTGTCTTTCAGTGCTGGGCAGAATGCATGGTACATGCTCAGTAAACACATATGGAAGAAACAAAACTTCTCTTCAGTTTCCTGGCCCCACAGATGAAGGTTAACTGGTTTGCCAAGGCTTGGCACTGACAGTTCACTCACTCAACATTTTCTTATATCTTCAGGTTTTAGAGATGAACCAGGAGCCAAGAGAATGCAGGACAGTGGGGAAACCTGGGACATCAGATGACGTGCTTACACAGTGGGATGATTTCACACTGCAGGCTGTGGTTTTAAATAAAGATTAGTTCTCTGAAATTGTACTGGTACTGTTCATCTTCCACTTGGTGACTTTGGACAGTCTACTTTTAATCAGCTCCTTCTCCCATATTTCTAGGGCCGTCCTCTGCCCACCTCAGTTAGGAAGTGTCCATAAAACCTCAGCCATCAGGGGAATGTAAGTCTGGGTCCAGATATATGACTGGGCTGACAACTGAAATTATGCAAATACTGGGCTCACCCTCTGGACACACTGGGTCAGGCGTCACACACATACACACATACAGAGAGTGGAGGTATTCCTGAAGAAAGGACTGAAAACTTCAATCTGTAAGCCCACCAGTCACGTTCACCTTCATCCCCATGGTCATGACTGCTACCTCCACTTGTGGATCCCACTTGCCTGTGCATAATCACCAGCACACACCTCTCACCACTCCTTTCAAGAGTTTCTGTTATGTTGTATATATTTGCTCCTTATCAGATTTGTGACTTGCAAATATTTCCTCATGTTCTATAGATTAACTTTCCCACTCAACTGATTCTTTTCTTTGCTATGCAAAAGCTTCTTAGTTGGATCAGTGCCATTTCCCTGTCTTTGTTTTTGTTCCTTGTGAATTTTGTGCTATTTCCAAGAAACAATTGCCAAGATCTGTGCCATGAAATTTTCCTTTTATGTTTTCTTCTAGAGATTTTGTAGATTTAGGCCTTAAGTACTTAGTCCATTCTGAATTGATACTTGTGTAAGGTACAAAGCAAGGTGTCTGATTTCATTTCTTTGCACATAGATTATGTAGTGCTTCCAATACCACTTATGGAAGAGACTGTTGTTTCCCTATTTATATTCTTAGTATTTTTATTAAATTGGAAATAAGGAAATTACCACAACTTAGTAACAGCCATATGTGATAAGCCCACAGCCAACATCATACTTAATTCCATCATACATAGCAACAAAAACAACAAAGCTCTTTGCACACAATTAGAAAGAAGCAAGATGAACACAATTACCAGTTTTACTCAACACAATATTGAAAGCCCTCTTCTTGGAAAATAAAGGCAAATAAGGTACATCCAAATTGAAATAAACAATTAATTGTATTCACAAAGTGTAAGATTGGAAACTTCTGATGGATGATGGAAGGGTAGCAGAACGCTGTATAGCCCCCTACTTCACAGAGGACTCTGCAGCTATCCTCTAAAGGATGACAAAGAGTGTAGGAAAAAGGCAGAGATATTGAGAGAAATGGTGGTTTGGAGGTATAAGAAGAGAACTCACTAGCTACCCAAAACTGGCAGTTAGACTAACAATCAGATGAAGATGTCTCATGATTGAGTTGGCCAGTGCCTGAGCTATGGCACAAAGCTCTCTGCAGTTCCGTCAGCATGTGCTGATCAGAAGAAAGTCTTGTTCCTTACTTTCTCATCTTAAAGTTAACTTTCTGCAAAATATTTCTACACATAGATAACTGCAGATTTGATTGACTGAGACACCCATGCTAGAATCATATCAGGAGAACAGGTGTGCCCTTCCCTGATGATATTTTTCAACACCAGTTTTGACTGTTCTATCCACAATGTGAGCGACATACAAAAACAAAAATTATAACATGTGCAAGGGGGAAAGAATATATGATATATAGACAAAAGAAACATCAACACGAGGGAGTGCAGATTGGTGTTATGATTCAGAGATAAATGCTTTAAAATTAGATATGAAAAGTAAAGGAGAGGGGCTAGTGGGAAAGCAGGATATTGTGTGTGCTGGGAATTTTAGCACAGAAACAACAGCTCTGTCAAAAAAGAAAAATGTGACGTTGGACATGAAACAACCTCAAAAGCACAGAAAACACTTGATTCACAACGTTCCTGCTACTAAGATTTGCTACAGCAGGAAAAGGAATCTTGTTGTAGGTATGGATCTACCCCACCTCTTTTGCTTTTTAGCTATTGAATTTCATTGGCATGGATGAGAAACCATGTCATTTTCTTCTTCATCTTTTGAAGTGTGATTATAGTTTATTCGAGGACTGGTGCCACCCACTAAAGACAGAGGTACCCATGGTGTATGCTCAGGTGGCATACTGGTGTGAACAGACTCCAACTGAGTCAGGAGAAAAGGCGGGATACATGCCTGCTGCAAAGTTGTCCACCAGGCAAGCCTTTTTGACTGTAGTTCTAGGTAAAAAGCTGTAGTAAGCCCTTCAGCCTTGCAGAAACATTTTGATTTTTTCATTAGCTGAGATGACAGATTTAGTAAATATGTTTGGGAATGAAAGGAGACAGTGCTGATATGTAAGAACAGCAGGTGCAACTTGGGTTGGCCCAGGTAAACTGAGACATGTGACCTCTTCAGATTCGGGGGAAACCCACTGATAGAAAGTACAGTGGGCTGAATTTGTGTGGCTACCCACAAATTTATGCATTGAAGGGTTCACCCAAGTTTACGATATCTGGGGACAGATCCTTGGAGAAGCAGTTAGGTCATGAGGATGGGATCCTCGTGAGTGGGTTGGTGTTCTTCTAAGAAGAAACATAAGAATGAACTGTATTGCACTCATGTGTGGATACAGCAAAGAGATAGCCTTCTAGAGATCAGGATGTAGGCCCTCAACAGGCACCAGTTTGCCAGTGCCTTGGTCTTACACTGCTCAGTTTGCCAAACTATGAGAAAGAAATTTCAAGAGGCCAGCCACCTGATAGCTCAGCAGATTAAAGTGCCTGCTTAAGCAAATGCAGGGACTGGGATTTGATCCCCAATGAGCTGTGCTGGCCCCATCCCCGGAGTGCCCTGAGACAGTGATTGAGACAGGGCCTGGTGGCATGTGTCTGTAATCCCAGGGCTTCGGAGGCTGAAAACAGGAGAATCATTATGAGTCTGATCTGTATAGTGAGATCCCATAGACCCTGTACTAAACACGTAAAAAAATAAAATAAAAATAAGAAAGAAATTTCAGTTGCAACTGATTAGTAGCTTAAACTGAGGCATTCCCCTAAAAATCTCAAGTCACTGCTCTAGCCACTACAGTAGGAATTAGGCAGCACAGCAAGGGGTAGTCAGCACACAAGGGAGTGATGCTTCATCTGTATTTAATTAGATCAATGATAATGTAAGATTCTATTAGGGGCTCAAGCCCCTCTGTGTATCGCGTGCAAGGAATGTAGGTTGTGTGCTCCTGATTAGAATCTAATGCCCCATGACTTGAGCTGGGGCTGAAGCAGCGATGCTAGCACTAGGCAGCAGCTGCAAATAGAAATTAACAGCAAAGAGGTCTGGCTGGACAGACATGGTAATAAACCCATTTTTTTCAGACTGCTGTCAAAACCCCATCATGAACGGTGATGAGCTGCATCTCATGGAAAGCTTTATGGTGGTTAAGTTAGTGGATTACATCACCGTACAGGTGAGCTGTTAGCAGACCCCAAGTTAGAACCCAGCACTTATGCGAGCGCACACCTGGCTTGTCCATGACTGTGCTTAACAGTTTTGTTTGTGCCACCCCCTCACACTGTGCTCTTGCCTCAGAAACAGGTTCTGTATGCCCATGGGCTAACAGTTTTCAAAATGAGTAAAGGAAAGTTCACAGGAAACTTTGGAAAAGGGAAAAGGCTTCCTAAAACTATTACATCCCTGTCTCTTGTCCATGAATAATTTGTCTTCCATGAAACCAATTCCAGATGCCAGATAAGCTAAGGACACTATAGAAGAAATTTCTTTTAACCAGTTCTACAGAGAGAGAAGTCTAACATCATAAGAGAACACCTTAAATGGGCACTTCCATCTTTTGCCTCAGGTACTGTTGAGAATTTTTAATGAAAGTACAGATTGAATTGCGTAGTAGGACACTAATTTAGGCTTATAAAAATTTACATTTTTTCAAAACAGACTGTACAAAGCATAGTCATTCAATTGCTTACAGATTCACAACAAAATCCTATCAGTGCCACATTGGGTGGCAAGCTTTTTTCTTCTCTGAGGCCAGGCCTGGGGATTGAACTCCCAGCTCCTGCTTCTGCCTAAGCAGGAACTTTAACCAGCTGAGCTATTTGGCTGGCTTTTTTTCTGGCTCAGGCTGTCTTAAGGACAGGTCTGGTGAGGTGTGGGGAGCTGGGGATCAAACAGAGATCCCCTACACCTTGGTGGCAAGCTTTAAGTCAGAATCTGATGCATCTTCACCCACAAGTGGCCTGCCCACTATTTTAATTGCCACTTCCATCTTTGCCTCTTTCCTTTAGTACACACGTCTCAGTCACAGGTTTGGTAAATATGGCAGCTAATCAGAGACAAAATGAGCAAGAAAGCAAATGTCACTGGAGAGTCTCTTTGAAAAGAAGAAAAGACCAAGTCAGAAGATCACACAACTGCCAACCAAAATAAAGGTGCATTTAAAGGAAAATACCAAGAGGCCAGCTTAAATTGCAAGCTCGTTGCAATAGGTCATTCACATTCTCCAAGCCCATTTTGCATAATAGATGGTAACCTCTCAAACAAAACATTCAAAATGGCTTTGCCACCTGGAGAGCATATTTCTGCATCAAAATGCAAGCCTGTGGAGTATTTCAATATAAAAATAATCATGACTATGAAGAATAGAAACAAGTTCATTTTTTTTGGCAGAACCAGGAATTGAACTCAGGCCCCTGTGTTTGCCATGCAAGCACTTATTCAACTGAGCCATCTCCCCATCTCTCAAAAATAAGTTCAGAGGGCTTTGTACCTTTGATTCAATGCCCTGACAGATGTAACTGCTCTGTGGATCCTAGAAGAGGTATAACATAGCTTACAAGTGTTACTGAGAATTTAAAGTTTGAGGGCTGGCCAGGTAGCTCAGCAGATTAAATCACCTGCTTAGGCAGACAGAGGGATGGAGGTTCGATCTCTGTGTGTCCTGCCAGGCCCACCCCCAGGGCATGCTGAGATGGTGAATGAGACTGGGCGTGGTGGTGCGCTCCTGTAATCCCAGGGCTTGAGAGGCTGGAAACAGCAAGATCATTACAAGTCTGATGTATGTAGTGAGATCCTGTCTGTACTAACTACAAAGCAGAAAAAGAAAGAAAATTTAGTTTGCCAGTGACCATCAGAGGAAGCTTGCAAAGGTTGTACAGAGGTTTACAGTCCTTGTACCTGAGGTGCTGAGACTTAATCTAGGATTTCACTTTTTTTGATGAAAAGAGAACTGAGAGTCATTTCTTTTTTTTGCTCTTTGGCTTTAAATCCAATTACCAGAAAGGTGTTACTTTGCATGATTCAAAAAGCTAGTTCTAATCTACTATGTCTCAGGGAACCATTTTCCAATCTCAGTAGAAACTGAGAAATTAGTAAAAGCATGCTGATTCTCTATTTTGAGTAGGACCAAGATTAAGCTGTGTAGATTTCAGGTGCTGAGCATTTGGTCTGTGTAAGCGAGATACCTCCTCCGCCAACCCTGAGGCAAAGGAGTCCTACTTCAGTTGGTGCCTGGTGACATCAGAGTGCTGAAATTCTGCACACTGCTACTTCAATGTCCTTTTCACTTAGTTCCCATGACAGGTACTGTTCATTTTCCTTTTCAAAAGAAGCCTTTCTTACCATGGCCACTTCGATTTGGGATGCAGTGGTGTTGTGTGCAATGGACATCACAAATCCAGAACTGGCCAAGTAGCTCAGCGGATTAAAGCAACTGCAAGCAGGCGCGGGGCTGGGGGTCCGATCCCCAGGCTGCCATGCCAGCCCCACCCCCGGAGCACACTGAGATGGCGATTGAGACTGGGTGTGGTGGTGTGCGCCTGTAACCCCAGCATCCGGGAAGCTATAAACATGCAGATCACTAAGAGTAATAAGATCCTGAACACCCTGTGAACCCTTCCCGAAAACACAGAAATAAAAATCACAAATCCAGGATCATTTGGCACTGACGGGGACATGAATTCAGTTCTGACATAGAGGCAAAAATCCCTTGGCAGGATTGCCAGAGAAACTTTTGAAAGGGAGCCACTTCTGTTCTTTTCCTTAGGCCACCCCCACCCCTGCCACACGGAGTCACCTAAATGTTGTATATTCTACCTGTTGGCTCCTCCCACCGCATTCACTGTTTTTATTTTAGGCACACTTTGTTTCTTAGTAACTCAGCAGTGGTTGTTATATTGCATAATGTTGTCTTCAAATTAGTCGTTTAGATGACCGGATATAAGCATGCAAAATTGGTCCAAAAAAGTTATAAGAAATTAAAAAGAAGTGAAAAAATATAGGCATGCACTGCTCCTTTCAATAGGCCAGCTGAAATCAGCAGTACAATTATCCAAGCTCATATATATATATATAATTTTCCCTCCCTTTGCTCTTTTTTTGTGCCCTTTTCCTCATCTCAATTTTTCCTTCCCTTTGAACTGATTCTTTCCCTTTCACAGAATCTATTGTACCTTTCAGATTTTACTTAGTTTTTCAGGTTCTTATATTAGTTGGACAATATGATGTTTACACATGCAGGTCTGATTTATTTCATTTATGAGTATAGTCTCTAGTTGCATACAAGCCCCAAGTTTATCTTTTTTATATTCCTGAGTAATATTCCTAACTATACACTTCTCATGTAAAGAAATACAAATGGTAAATAAATAAGTTTTGAAATGTTCAGCACTGTTGATGATTTGAGAAATGCACATTAAAACAACACTGAGATTCCATTTCACCCCAGAAAGGATGGCTGTCACCAAGAAGTCAATCAATTACAACTGCTGGAGGGGCTGTGGGGAAAAACAACCCTTCTCCACTGTTGGTGGGAATGTAGACTGGTATACCCACTATGGAAATCAATGTAGAGATGCCTCAAACTACTAGAATTAGAGGTCCTATTGAGCCCAGCTATTCCCCTCCTGGGTGTTTTTCCATAAGAACTGAAATCATACCACTGCAATATATGTGCGCCCATGTTTATAGCAGTGCAATTTGTCATGGATAAACCTTGGAAACAACCCAGATGCCCATGAGCAGAGGACTGGATAAAAACAATGTGGTACTTTTATATAATGGAGCATTACCTCTTGCCTTCGGGCTGTCCCCTCCACTTCCTCTGCCCCAGGCCTCTTTTGTGTCTCTCCAAGGCTGTTCAGCAATTACCCACCTCATCCACCCATTTCATGTACTGCCATTCTAAATTCATCCCCCAGGTAGAGCCAAATTATTTACTTTTGAAGAGGCAAAACACTTATGCACATTCACACTTACATGTCATACTTATGAATATTCCTTTTAAAATATTTATTGAGATGAAATTCACAGAATAAAAGAACCATTTTAAGTGAAATATTTACTGCCATTTAATACATTCAAAATCGTATGTAAATAGGCAGGCACATCAGACCGGGGTTCGATTTCCAGCTCCAGAAGCTGTACCAGATCTGCCCTTAAGGCAGCTTGAAGTAACCAAAAAAATCCCCAGAAAAACAAAACAAACACTCCTTCTCAAAAGCTTGTGTAACTACAATGCTTATTTCCAAATTATTGCCATCATTACAAAATGAAACTTGGTATCCATTAATCAGTGTCTCCCGTTCTTTTTTATTTTTTCATTAATTTTATTGAGAAAGAAATAGCAATGTGACAGTTTCAAAACAGGCTGTAGGACAGTTACAATAATTAATACATTGCATATTATTGTCTTCATAGTGTATTCATAGTAAGATGCAGACATGATATCCTGTCAAAACACTATTACTACAAATCTTTCTTCTCATTGAATTAAGACAAAGTAGCTGTATATCTATCTTAACTATTTTGTATACACAGATATAAAATGGTCCTTCATTTGTATCCCCTTTTTTGTTTAGTTTCATCAGAGATGGGTATTCTATTGCCATTCAAATATTGTAGGTGCATGAATTCAGCAAAGTAATCCAATATAGTCCAGTAGTCCTTAATAGTAGTGGCTTATCTGTAGGACTGGCCATATCAGAAGTTGTTGACTTGAGCCTTTTACAGCTCAGTATATTAATAGGGCTTTAGTTTTTATACCTCATTTTTATACTTTTCTGCTGGATGGTTAGGACCAAGATAAAGCAAGACCTACTCTTTCCCCATGTAAGCTTCTGCCAGTCAACAATCCATGTTGTTCTGTCTCTATGCATTTATTTATTATGGATGTCTCATAAACAGAGCTACACTATGTATGGCCTCTTATGTCTGGCTTTTTCTTTTAGCACAGTGGTTTTCAGGTGTCTGGTTGTAGCATCAGCACAGCACGCACTTCCGCACTGGAGCATCCTTTCATGGCTACTATGGACACGTATGCACATCTCGTTACCTGTTTTCAATTTATTTATACCCAAAGTGAAAATGCTGGTGTGCTCATTCTGGGTTTAAGTTTTTGAGAAACAACAAACCTCCCACAGGTCTCGTTGGCATCTTTTATGTGATTGGTACTCAGGTATTATCATTTCTCACTGCTCTCTGGATTTTCTCTCCTTGCTCCAAAACAGTGTTTCTTTTATCTCCCTGCATAAACTGTCCTACCACAGTGACGGAGCACAGATAGGGGTACTTGTCTAGCACACTTGGACATTCTTTCTTCTTCAGTCTTTTATGTCTACTTATCCTGCTTTTAGTTTTTATTTTTTGTATTTTTCATACTTTAGGGAAAGGTCTATAGGGTGTGCAGGGTCTCACTGTTAGATTAGAGTAACAACGATCAGCCTGTTCACAGCCTCCCCAGTGCTGGGATTACAGGTTTGTGCCACCACGCCCAGTCTCAGTTGCCATCTCAGCGGGCCCCAGGGGTGAGGTCAGCACATATCTTGCTTTTATAACATCCTGTTTTGTCTGCTTATTTTACAAAAGTGTCAGTTCCAGGGACAGACTCATCTTACGTTAGTCTTTTTATTTCCAGTGCCCACTCTGTGTGACCCACAGTTAGGGCCCAAGAATTATTGCTGATTAAGCCAATAGAATAATAAATAGCTGACGTAGCCTTGAGTCATGAGTGGAATCATAAATCTATTTTATTTTTGTCCCTCCTTGTTTTTGTAAGCCACATAAAGGGATTGCTGTAAAAAAAATGTAAATTTTTAGAACAGCAGGACATTTGTAGCATGGGTCCCCGCCCGCTCTTGCCCAGTCCTTGAAGGGTAGTCGGTTTGCTCACAACTCTCCTCGGGTTTGCCACAGCCTCCCCTAGTCCTGTCTAATCTGGCCTTCCGTTCCTTTGTTTTGTGTTTTGCCTTTTGGAGTTCCCAAGCTGCAGGCAGTCCATTTGATCTTCTCTGTTAAACTAGAGATTCTCCTCAAAAACATTTATTAGCTGAGCATCTCCCAATGTCTTCTGCTTTTTAAGAAGTAGCAGTGGGGGAAGGCTTCTGGTACAGCAGGCAGAGCTCTTCCCAAATCTTCCAGGATTTTCAAAGCCACGTAACAGCTTTTCAAGTAGCACCTATGAAAAAAATACGCATCTTAGTAATCTACTTCAGAATTTTATTGTTTAACACCAATATTTATATTCACATCTTGACTAAAAATTGCAACTTAATACCGTGCTAAAAAGTATCTATAGCTGTAGATAACTGGAAGTTTACAAATGCCCTCAGAAAGGGCATTGCTGTTTAAGTTCAGAAGAGAAAAGAAATGAATAAAGCCTTGTTTCCAGCTTCTGTGTCCCAGGCTGAGTGTTTCTGTTGCTCATGGTGGAAAGCCTGCCTGGAGGTCAGGCTGGGATTTGCTGTTGGGGGAAAGCCCACACCAGAGGCTTGTGCTGTGTCGAAATACCCTCCTTGTCTTTCACAATTACCTTGTCCTTAACGTTCAGGCAGAAATAGAGCTTGATGGAGGAGGGAGAGAGAGCTCAGTAGAATAAACGCTTGCCTGGCAAGCATAAGAGCCTGAGTTCAATCCCTGATTCCACCAAAAAAAAAAAAAAAAATGAAAGAAAAAAAGCTTGATGGATTACTACAGTGCCAGCAACGGAAACAACTGTGGACTGGAGGATAGCAAACCTGGAGAGCAGAAAGAAAACCATCATCAAAAGTGAGAAAAACGAGCTGGGCACAGTGGAACAGACTCCGCATCAAAGCCTGGGGCACTGGAGGAGGCATGAAAGGACAGGCACAGGAGCCAGTCCTAGATCTTCTTGGCCTCATGATGACATCAAATTATAGTGTCCTAAAGTATGAGAGGTCAGGTGGCTAGTGGGACATGCCTGGCCCAGTTCCGAGAGCTGCAGGCTCTCATTTCAAGTTTCTCCCTTTCTCTTTCCTCTTCCTGTTACACCCTGGGATGCCGGGTCTCTGGGTGCCTTTTCCATGACAGTGTGGTTTCTCTTCACCAATATGGGTCACTTGGTGACAGAATGTTCATTGAGGCAGGTTCGAAAAGGGGGCATTGAACTCCACTGTGCCCAGTGCTTTCCCCTTTGCCCTTTTCTACAATAAAAGGGCAGATTTAAATGAGGTCTATCTTTCTAGTTATTTTGTTCACCAATGGGCACATTAATGCAGTTCCATGCAATGCAGAAAGTGGTCTCATGAATCAGTAGGGCATAGAACTGAAAATGAAATGGAATTTGAAAGGAGAATTCTGACCACAGAAGTGCACTCAGATCAGCCTGGGCAACACTCCTTAACATGTTTTGCTGTTAAGGAAAAGCCTAACTACACTTTCCTGCCTTGCTGGAATGTCTAAATTGTTCAGCAAGGCTGGAGGCATCATGTGAGAAATTTGTAATCATGGTGGAGAACTAGAAATATTGGCTGAAATACAATGTGCATTCTAAATAAGCTTGTTGTGTGTTCCTAACCAAGTACCATGCAGACTCTAGACAGGATCACGCACACCCAGGGTGGTATGGCTATACAGTGCAATTTAAGGAATCTAAGGAAAAGCAAGGACTGAGCATTTGGACAATCAAGACTTATACCCCATAGGCTGACAGTCCTTAAGAGCAGCATGGAAGGGAAATGAGGGCAGATGACATAACTCTGTGCTGAGGAGTATGCTAGGCCTAGCCCAAACAGTGGTATCTATTCTGTAATCTAGGTCTCTTATTAAGGAAGAAAATTAGATCTGTCTTCCATGATTTGTTAAAGAAACCCTACCACCAAACATTGTGGCATTCTCTTCTCGATTTTTTTTGTATGTGTGACTGGCCCATCCCACCCTGAGTGTGGGGCCGGCATGGCATGTGGCGCCAGAAATCAAACCTCGTTGCCTAGGCTTGCCTAAGCAGGCACTGTAGACTGCTGAGCTATCTTGCCATCCCTTTCTTTCACATTCCTCTGCCACTACATGCCTTCCTTCCTCCTGCTCTTATAATGTTTTATTAAAGACTAGAGGTGTATTATAGAAAAAATACACAATTTAAAGGTAAGCCACAAATAATTGTTATTAAGCAGTACCAAAAGGGTGTAAATTAGCGTGGAAAGATGGACCAGGACAGAAAAACAGGATCCAATTATACAGTATGTAAGAGCTGTATAGGTATGCACTTGAGCCTAGCATCCTACAGCAAGATCTGAAACTGGGCTCTACATCTTTCTTATGAAAATGAAAAAGAAAGCTTATGCTGGTTATTCAGTAGGGAAAAGAAATTCGCTCTTATGCAGATCTGAAGAGAATGTTGACATTCTATTTTAAGAATATAAAAATCAAATCTATATGCTCACAGCAGTTCTGCTTGAATTTACCTCATCCTTACCTGTACGAGGCTTGCAAAATCTACTTTCTCTGTGTGGAAAGTGAGAATAATTCATCTCTAGTTTCTAGTACTTCAACAACATTGATGAGTCCCTAGGGAATATGCAGGTGCTATTTCCAATCAAAGAGGGTGTTTCCTGTAGGAAAAAAATAGATTCTTCTTACCATTAGTGATGGTGGGTGTGGGAGATACAGACACTCAACAGATCCGACTACCCACCATATGTGGAATAAAATGATATGCTCAAACTTTGGATCAGCCTTTGAAAAATGAAGGAGAACTTGTTACAGTGATATTTCATAGGGAAAATAATTTTGCTCAGATAAATGCCTAGAGAATTCAAATGTTCGCCTATTTAAGGTCTTACTAAGTAAATAAGAAAAATAATATAAAAAAGATTTATAGCTCATGGCCACAGGAAAACTACGAAACAGGACTCTGGAGACTAGGAAACTGGTAAAGCCTCTTAAATTTAACATACTATACATTCTTCTTTTTCCCTAACTCAAAAATATAACATAAAATCAATTAGAGTATATATGTATGACTTAGTAATTAATTATAAAGCAAATATCCATGTAATTACAAATCTAGCCCAGAAAAAGAACATTGTGAACACACCAGAAAGCCCTCTTTCCCCATCATAAAAGATTAATCACCACCCTCAAGTTCATAATCATGATTTCCTTGGGTTTTTTTTTTTTCATCATTTTGATAACCAATGTTTATAACCCAAGTCAGTATCTTTTAGAGATTTTTTTAGGATCACTCTACATACTCCCAAGTCCCTGATGTAAAATAACATAGCATTTGCCCAAAATCTACCCAACATTCTCCTTTATAATTTCAATCTTCTCCAGATTACGGATCATACACATTGCTGATGATTGTATATGTGAGATATACATCTCCCCTCAACAAATCTGAGCACCTGCTACCCTATCTATGGGAGTAAATGAGAACTTCATCCTTTGAGTCTGCCTCTGAAAAATTTGGAGAACATTCACAACACTGATACTTCATAGAGAAAATAGTAATTTAAAATAAGGGTTTAGAGAATAGTATATGTAGTGGTTGATTGATTATTTCATCTTAAGTTCAGAAGCTTAACTATACTGGTTCAGTAATTCTACCCTCTGGTGTGGTTCATTCCTTAGATGACATAAATGTACGTGAAGAAGAACAGAGCATTCATTTTTCTCCCGAGGAACTCCAGTTTTCGTCGTCAGTTTGGAGGTAGTCTCCTGGCTTCTAGCGCACACTCTTCAGCCTCTGCCTTGGGTCCTTCAGCCTTCTAATGTAGACTCAGCAGCCTTCCAGCACGGACCCACCAGCCTCCTGGTAGGAACTTACCTGGAGCACTGCAGCAGGCTCCAGGCCTTGGACTGGATCTTTCAGTCTCCAGTGTACAGACACCCTGTTCACACTTTCTCATCCAACTCTGCAGCTGACCATCGTAAGCCAATCTTGCAATTTCTTATACAGTAAAATCCTAATGGATACAGTATATAATATAATGTAAATACTATATAAGTTGTTGCAATATTGTGTAAGAAATAATAGAAAATCATTAATGGTACAAACATGATTTTTTACAAATCTTTCTATTTTAGTTTGGTTGAATCCACAAATACAGAATCTGCAGATTCAGAGTCAATTATAGCATCACTTAATTTTTCTTTGTTTTCAATTAGTATACAGGAATTGTGTTATATGTTATTTTTTATTTATGAACATTCTTTTTTTTTGTTATGAACATTCTTTTTTTTGTATTCAGTACAGGTGTACAGGGTCTTGCTACACAGATTGAACTCGTAATGATTCTCCTGTTTTCAGCCCCCCAAGTGCTGGGATTAAAAGTGCATGCCATCATTCCCAGTATCAATCGTGGTCTCTGTGTGCCCTGGAGATGGGGACAGTAGGGCTAGGGATTGAACCCTGGTCCTGTGTCTGTCTAAGCAGGTGCTTTAATTTGCTGAGCTATCTGGCTGGCCCCATTCATGTATCTTGGTGCACATGTGCATGAGTTTCACTGGAAAATATTCCTGTGAGTGGAAATATTACATTTTAGGTATATACATCTTCCGATTCATTGATGAATGCCCAGGGGGTTTTCAGGATGAAAGACCAAATTCATACTCTGCATCCTAGAAGCCATCTGGTCATGTAAGATGTTTTAATTTTCCCACTTAGGAGGACATGTAATATTACCTCTGTAAGTTGCATTTCTCTCATGCTTAATAACGTTGAGCAGTTTTTCATGTGCTTATTGTGCATTTGGAAATTCTCTTTCTCATAGTACCTCTTGGAGATTTTTATCTGTTTTTCTATTCCATGTTGTCTACCTTTTCTTAGAAGCTGATTATACATCAAATTTCTATCTTTTTGTTTTGCTTTTGTGTGATTTAAATTAATTTTCTTTCCCCAAGCTTTGCCCTTTTATTTTCTTTAGAGTAATTTTTGAGAAACATGATTTCCTAATTTTAATGTGGCCTAGTTTATCAAACATGGCCACAGCTCCTTTATGATAAGTTTTACAATCTTTCTAAAGAGTCATATCATGGATTCTGAAGAATCCACTATGCTCTTGCTTTTTACATGAAATTGACTTTAAAGAAGGAGTGCAGCTGTATGTGTGTGTGTCCAGTTTTCTTAGTGCTATTGATTGCAAAGACTGACCCCGCCCCATTAATCCACATTTCCAGGTCCCTCATATTCCAGGGCCACATATTAATAGATTGATCTTAGGGTTTTACCTTTTCCTTGATCGATTTATCAATCCCTGTATTGAGCTGCATCATATTATTTACCATAATTTAAAAATTAACCTTCATTTCTATTAGACCAAATTCTCTACTTTCTTCTTGACAATTCCATGCTTTCATCAGTTTCAGTAAGAATCTTGGAATCTTAAATTCCAAAATCTCATTGGGATTTAGATTGGCATTACAATAATCTCTATTTAAATTTTAGGAACACTTGCATTTGAACAATACCATACCTTTATAGGTCTGCTTTTTATTTCTTTCAGTAACATTTTATTCCTCCCACTAAAGTTCTCAGACATATTTTGCCAAATTTATTGAAAATATTTTGAGTTTTGAGTCAGGAATCACAGAAAATTCTGTTCCTTGTTGTCCTTTACAGCTCGAACAGACACATGTGACCTGAGTTCCACCAATGAGAGTCACCTCATGAGATTCTAATTTACATGAGCAACCTGGTGATGATGACCTCATATAAAAATATTTTGTTGGTGAGTATTTGGTAGGATCATCCTTTCATGGGGAGAAATCACAAGAGCAAAGCGCAGAGCAAGCTGCCGTCAGCTGGCATCAGATTGAACTCATTTCTTTTTTAGTGAAGATACCTATAAGACCTAAGTGTTAATTTTCATATTGGTGTTAGTATTAGTTTACTATTTAGTATTTCTAGAAGGTCAGTGTCAATATAAGCTGCTCCATAGCTGGAGGTACTTCATAGTTCATAACTAGTAATACTGATCTCATTTCAAATAGAATATTTTAAAATGTAATTATATGTCTAATAGGTATAAATGTAACTCACTCGTATATTTACTAGTGTTTCTCTAGATTTTATCTCATCAAAATTTGCTAATTTATTCCCTTAAAATCGTCTTTACCTTTCAAACATATTTTCACATTTATATCTGTAGTATCAGCAGTCACAGTCTTTTTCTATTTCTGTTATTGATCATTTATAATGCTTATTGTTTTGTTCTAGGAATGCAGCCAGGGATTTTTTTATTATAATATTTCCAGTATTTATATTTTTGGAGAAAAGTTATCTGAGATGGTTCTTTTTTGTAACTGTACACCCAACATCTTAAGTGATTACTGATACACAATGCACCTTGGCAAATGGTTCTTGGTTACAGATCTGTCTTTTCCCTCCTGGTGCTCCCAAAGTGCTGAAAGCCACGTGTGCATTCTCCAAGATTTCGTCTATTCAGCTACGAAGATTTCATTTACATTCACCAGGGTACTTCCTGTAATTGCACATTTGTTATAACCACAAAACTTGTTTAACATTTATCTTAAGAAATTTTATTTGTTCCCCAGAACCACTAAATATATTTGTTAGAAGAAACTGATTTTTCTCAGAAGCTTTAAACATACTGTGTTGAGTTAATTAACCCATAACTCTGCCTAATCCACAAGCCAAATACTAATGAACTCACTACTTTATAGATATTGAGTGCATTTTTTTCATTAGCCAGAAAACATAGGTTCCAGCAGGACTTTTCTCTCTGAAGTCATCTTGAAATAAACACCACCTTTATCAGACTGCAGTTTAAATACAGTAAGAAGATTCTTTCTTCCCCCCATGAAGGTTGGCTACTTTTGAACCTTGATCAAAAGTGTTCAAAGAAGAGATAGAAAGTGTCAGTTCCAAAAGGTCTCTGACCTTTCGGAGCTGATATTCTGAAGCAGAGGTTGGCAGACTACTGGCTGCAGGCTAGACCTGCTCTTTCTGCTCTTGTCAGCTGTCTGGATATCCTGCCAAGTGGTGCTGGGAACAACATATGAAAATGGCATCTTGCAGCTTCAGATTTAGAGTGGTGAAGAAGTAGACACTATCCTACCAAGAGGCAGAAGCAAAATTATATTAAATCAGGCTACCCACATTTCAGCAACATGATCATACGATGGGGTAGATGCAGGGCCAGAACTGCAACAAAACTCCAGATTTGGGGGTAGAATAATAACTGTGTCAGACATCAGGTGTGACGACAGCTGAATGAGCCTGTCTGGAGCTGGGGTGAGAGTTTCTGGGTGGAAATAATAGCTCTGAAGTTGTCATTATTCTAAAGGTTTCTAAGCCATTCTTGAATAAAATGACCCAGAAAGCAGTTGAGTGTTTCTTTTGTCTCTAGGCCCTAAGCTGACATCAGAGACCCATTCTGTTATTTCAGGCCTTAATTCTGTTGCTCTATTAAAATGTACATTTTTCTTTTGGAAATACAGAATGATTTCTCCCTTTCATTATTGGACACTGAAGCAATCAGGTAAACAGCTACGCAAAACCCTAAGGGCAACTGCTGCCCTGCAAGGATGCAACTGCTGGCAGCTGGCTGTGCAGAACCAGCGAGGGAGCAGGTTAAGGAGTCATTCCAATGCTTGGAAATGCTATTCTCCCTGGGGAAATTCTGCCCTTGGAATGCATGATGTTGTCAGTGAAGCAGCTTTCTGATGACTACACTTAGCACATTTTTATCTTAGCAAGTGATTCTAGGAGATGGTAAGGATGTCCCGAATCGAATCACTGCCACATTCCTTTCTTAAATTCATCCATATCACACTGTTGCTGTCGCTGTAGCACTCACAATGGAAGGTTTTGTGGTCAGCATTGCAAACGAACCCCAAACTATGTAGGTTGCAAATGCACCTAATCTAGCATTGACATTCAATGATTGTTAAATTCTTCTGAAAATAGTAAAAGTCTAATAACTGGGAGATGTAGAAGATCTGGGACTTGATCTCCATGAGGCTTTTTAGGAGGCTCCACTGCAGCAATATTGAGGTCTGAATGTGTTCCCTAAAACATGGACCTTGGAATGCTAACTTCAGGCCACCGAAACCTTCATTGTGATTAGTGTCCACATGAAAGAGACTAAACTAGCGAGGACAAGACTTCCACTATGTCAGGACAAGACCATGAAATGCCATCTATGAGGATGTAGATCCTCATCCAATGCCAAGGCTATTGAGATAAAGGCCTTCTCTTCCAATTTTCTGTAGGACTTTAAACATGAGTGAGTGTTGGACTTTTCAAGGAGATCATGGGGCCACAGAGGAATGCAATCAATGATGTATAGTGTGCCTAAAGAGAGGCACATGGAGAGCAAACATTCTCTCAGGCTTTCACAGACAGCAAAGAGCTCAAGAAATGACTATGATCTATCCATATGGCTGATACTGGCAAAGGATCTACAAAGTGCAGTACAGGGTTTCAGGGTAAACCCTGAGGGGATTCGACTGACCTTGTCAGACACAAAAGTTACATTTCTTGTTATAAAGGTCTTGCTTTAGCTTGGTTTTAACCATCCAGCAGAAAAGTATAAAAATGAGGTATATAAAGTAGAGTCTTATTAATACACTGAGCTGTGAAGGGCTCAAGTAAACAACTTCTGACATCACCAATCATGCAGATAACCCACTACTATTATGAACTACTAGACTATGTTGGATTACTTTGCTGAATTCATACACCCACAATATATGAATGGCAATGGAATACCCATCTCTGACAAAAGTTAAAAGAGGGGATATAAATGAAGGACCATTTTGTACTGAAAAAATAAAACATAAAAAAAATTTAAAAATTAAAAATATATATATATATGAGAAGGTAAGTATATATAAAATACTTAGCATAGATATACAGCTATTTTCTCTTAGTTCAATGAGAAGAAAGTTTTGAACTAATAGCGTTCAGACAAGATATCATGTCTGCATCTTTTACTATGAATACTACAGACAACAATATGTCATGTATTAATTATTGTAAGTGTCCTAGTAACTTGTTTTGAAACTGTCTCATTGTAATTTCTTTCTCAATAAAATTAATATAAAAATAAATAAAAATTTAAAACCACAACGAATGCTGAGCCTGCTGTTGACTTCATGTTGGACTACCTAGCCTCTGGTCCATGGGAAATAAATTCCCCGTGTCTTCTTCCTCTTCTACTTTTGCTTCCTGCTTATGAAGGGAGATGTTTTGCTCTACCACACACTTCTGCCATGAAAGTCATGAGCCCCTTAATCTCAGAGTTGCCTTTCCAAAACCATGAGCTAAAATAACTCATTTCTTTGTAAATCAAATGCTTCATTTTGTTTCAGTACCTGAAAGCTGACTAAAACAAGGATACGTAGATTAACAAATTGAAATGTAGAAATGTGGGGAATTTTATTCAAAGGGTAAATAGGCACTCACAAGTTCACTGTGCCCCCAGCTCTTCACTGTACAGCAGTTAGCTGAAGGCATCTCCTCAGAAATCCAAAAGGCATCTGAAACCTAATGCACCTAAAGCCAAGGAACCACTGCTCTGCTTCACCCCTCTTCTCTGCCTACCCATTAGTCCCCTTCATCCCTATGAGAGGTGCCGTTCTCCACCCAATCACTGTTGTCTTTCCTTTCAATTTGTTCTTGCAAGAGACTCAGCAGAAATAGTAGTTTTGCTTCTTTATGTGCTTTTTGTCTGCGTAGCTAAGCTAGAACACCTGGCACATTGTAAGCACTCAATCATTGCCTGTTTGAATGAACTGCAAAACGATATCAATGATCCGCTGACATAAAGAGAACTTTCTATCAACTGAGGATGTAAAAATAGGTGTCATACTGTGCAGTCCTCGAGCCAGCTTGTAATATCTCCCAAGCTAATAGTCAGTTTTCAGGGTAAGCCAATTGTTAAACGCAGCTTTTATTAAGAATTGAATTTAATCAAGAAGATTACGGAGCCACAGAGGAATGTGATCAATGATGTATAGTGTGCCTACGGAGAGTCACATGGAGAGAAAACATACTCTCAGGCTTTCACAGAGAGCAAATTGGTCAAGCAATGGCTGTGACTCATCCACATGGCTGACACTGACAAAGGATCTACAAAGTGTGGTACAGGGTTACAGGATAAATCCTAAGGGGACTTGACTGACCTTATCAGGTACAAAAGTTACATTTCTTGTTATATAGGTCTCGCTTTATCTTGGTCTTAACCATTCAGCAGAAAAGTATAAAAATCAGGTATATAAAGTAAAGGTATATTAATATACTGAGCTGTGAAGAGCTCAAGTCAACAACTTCTGTGGATAACCCACTATTATTGTGGACTGCTGAACTGTGTTGGATTTTTTGGCTGAATTCACGCATCTATAGTATTTAGATGCCAGTGGAATACCCATCTCTGACAAGACTAAACAAAAGAAGGGGCTACAAAGGAAGGATCATTTTGTATTTGTATATACAGAATAGTTAGGATAAATATACAGCTGCTTTCACTTAACTCAATGAGAATAAAGATTTGTACTAATAGTGTTTGGACAGGATATCCTGTCTGCATCTTGTACTATGGATAACCACTAAGAAGATGACAATGTACAATGTATGAATTATTGAAACTGTCCTATAGTATCAGCTTTGAAACTATCTCATTGATATTTGTTTCTCAATTAAAAAAATTTTTAAAAAAGAATTGAAATAACTCCTAGCTAGGTAGCTATGTTAAAGTTAAAGGCCATACTCAGGACTGTTGAGTATTTTATTTGTTCTACATTATCTATATTTTTGTAATTATTTGATTTTATTATTATACTAGATAATATGAATACCTTATAATTATAACTAATTCTCATCTCTTACAAATACTACATTTAGTTTCATTGTATTGACTGCATGTGACCATAGTGGGAATAGTTGTAAAAATTGGCAAATGCTGCAAACCAGTTTGCCTCTTTCTGGAGAGCTTGGTTTAAAATATTGGCCAGAATGCTATAGATTTCATAACAAAAGTCTCTTGAGGGATGGTATGGATTCATACCATGTACTTAGGAACAGAGAAAGGACTTTAGGCAGTTGCCATAGAACAAGCAAGAATCAAAGGAATGGGAAAAAAGAGTAGCTAAGTTAGACTTCCGTGGCTTAGAAACATGAGGTTGAGAGATTTTGGCTTTATTTTATACACAATGGACCACTGGAAATTTTAAGCACCAATAGGGTATGATAAAAGCATATATATATGTTCTGGCTGAGAAACGAACAAGAGTACTTTTGATAGACTTTTTAAAAAATATGGAACACTTCACAAATTTGCATATCAATTTGTATGTCATCTTGAGCAGGAGCCATGCTACTCTTCTCTGTCTCATTCCAATTTTAGTATATCTACTGCCAAAGTGAGTAGTACTTTTGATAGATTAAAGAGTATTCTCAGATCTTTAGTTGCTTTATAGAATTTGTAAAGAACCTGTACAATCATTCTGAATGTATGTATTGCAGCTGTTCACCAGAGAGCAGGATTATTCTCTGTGCTGACATTTACCTCTCCAAATCCATGGCCACTGTGAAAAACTAGATTGAGACTATACTTGGATTGGAATTTGAAGGCCCTGAGTCTCGGGTAGAGAAATCCATGGGGAAAGTAGAGTTAAAATATGGAACAAAGAGGACTGGTTTGACTGAAGGTCAACATGTTTATCTCTACAAAAAAAGTTATTATTTTACTAGTAATAGATCCTCTCAGCTGACCTAAAAAGTAATTGCCAGTATATTTACTTAAGGATGTGTTTCTTACTACCATTGAAGCTCATTGCTCACAGTTGAAAGTTGTTAGAGGGATAATTCAAACACTAAAGAGGTAGCTTAGTTCTGATGATATGCTGCCTTTTGTTATCTGCTCAATGATGCTGTGTCTCATCTGTAGTATGGGAAAGAACATGTGTACAATGGAGCCATGTCCATTTTATTGCAACATCACAATTATGAATATAGCAATAAAATTTTGCAAGAAGAGAAATTATGCTTCTCTGCTTCTAAAAAGACAATAACTCCAACAGTGTGGTTCCTGGCTCTTGTCAGTCAGCTTGTGCCTCCTTAAATGATTGCAGGTATATATGGAAAGATAATGGCTTAAATGATCAGTGAGAAAGTGTAGTGCTGTGAAAGTGTATTTCCTACAGGGAAAGTGTCATGTTGCTGAAGAAAATGCAGCACTAATCCCTTTGTCCAGAGAAACATGCTTGGTGCCAAAATCAAGCATGTATATTTTGAGCCTTTTTGGTAACACTGACATTGCTTGGTTTAAAAAATATATTTCTTTTCCTGAAGTAACAATTCTGATAGAGAAAATCATTCAAAAGAAATATTTGCACAAACATTGGCTTCAGGACAATTTGATGAAGCTGAAAAGTATTATTATTATAACTTACAAGAAAAAGCAAGGAATATGCTCTAATTGAGGAAACATGGCTATTTTAAGACTGATTCAAAACACGTCAACAAATTATAAATAGAAATCTCTCAGTGATAGAATAATTAAAATCCCATTGGAGTTTCACAGAATGTATGATCTCTAGTAGAAGAACCAATTTCCCACAAGATGTTTTGAGTTTCAAACTTCCTAGGAACTTAATGTCTTTGGAAAGAAAAAAAACCTTGGAGGTTAGTTTAGCTCCCACCTAATTTGTGTCCAATGGAATAGAGACCTTAATCTACTCTTTTCAATATATCATTTTTGGCCACAAATATATTTTGAATTTATTTCTCCTTTTTTGGGATAGGAATTCAACAATAATTGACATGTTTCATATTGTTATCTTCAAAGTGGTTGTTCATATAAGATATAGGTAATATGATAAAAAAATTAATCATTAACTGTCCATTTTAATAAACCAATACAAATTAGTAGTATAATTAACAATTATATATATATAATTTTATATATGCAAGATTTTATTTCTATATAAAAGAAAGCACTTACACAATATTCTGAATGTATGAGCTGCAGCTGTTCACCTTGCAGTTCTATGCACTAGCACTGTAATTCATCTACATCTTCTAAATCTATGAGGGATGCTAATGATATTTTGATTATATATATATTTTTGCCCTTCTTTTCTTTTTTCCTTTGACTCATCCCAAGTGTTATTTCCTTTTGAGCAGTTTCTTTCCCTTGCATGATATGTTACACTTTTTAGATTTTATTTACTTTTTGAGTTGTTTATGTTAGGTATGAATGCACGCAATCTACTAGGCATTCTGATGTGAGATTTATTGGAGGTAGGAACAAGTCAACTGACTGTCTAGAGGTCCAAGAGAGCCCCAAGCAAAAGAGGACAGAGGATTTTATAGGGTTTTTAGGGGAGGGTGTTTGCAGGCTAGAACAGCTGAATTGCAGATGGCAGTGGAGGGGGACCATGGCCTTGAACATCTGGATCACAGGTGGAGGTCATTTTTCTTCTTTGTGGTTTTGCTCTGCTTGGGACTAAGGGGGAGTGAACTGAGACCAGGGTACAGAATGGGGAGTATTTGGGGTAGGGTTCCTGGGAAACTTTGAGTCCTGATCCATCATTGAAGACTCTGTTTGATAGAAAAGGGGTGAAGAGATCACCTGACTACTTCCTGCTGGCTGGGGGCATCGTAGGGCCATGAGTCTGGAGATCAAGATGAAGAGTTGTTGTCATTGAAGGGGTCTCATTAGAGTAAGACCTGGCTGGAGTAATTTGAGAGAAGCATTTGGTTAAAATTTGGGGTTGTTAATCTGGTGACAGGACTGAGGGAAATGAAGCAGGGGCTACCATGAGCATAATGGAAAGCCCTATGAGGGCTCCTAGAAGGGAAGTAAGCCAAAGGAAGATGGAGTCTCATATACCTGTCCATCCTATCCCCGGGACCTCCTAGGCAGGTCCCATGCTTTGTAGCTCCCAGAGTTGCCCCTAAGAGAGCTGTGCCACTTAGGCCCAGACCCATAGGGTGTGGATGTATTTTTAAGAGAGAAAGCATGTTGAAACTGAGTCTGTGTATGTGTTGAAATTAGGGATCACAGTCACTGGAGTGTACTGCAGGAGTGTTCTAGATAAAAGGCCTTTGTGTAAGGGACGATTGGTTGATTTTTTTTTCCAATTCTTGATTTTGTACATCTATTGAGATGATCATATAAGTATAGTCTTTACCTCTGTTGATGTGGTATAATACATTTAATGATTTGCAAATATTAAACCAGTCCTGCATTCCTGTAACAAATTCCACTTGGTGATAACATACAATCTTCTTGATGATACACTGCATTCTGTTTGCTAGCATTTTATTGATATTTTGTTATTGTTGTCTCTATGTTTATTGGGAGATTTGGCCATAGTTCTCATTTTGTCATAGGCCTACTACTGGTTTTGATATCAAGGTAATACTTGTCTCCAGGAAAGAGTGAGGGAGATTTACTTCTTTTTCTAATTCATCAAGTAGTCTGAAAAATATTGGTGTTAAATCTTCTCTAAATTTTGAGTAGACTTGAGCTGTGAAGCCATCAGGACCTGGGTTTTTCTTTGTTGTTTTATATTTTCAATTTCATTGACTGATATTTGGTTATTTTAGAGTTTTATATCTTCTTGATTCAGGCTTGGTAGTTCATATATATCTTGAAATCTGTCCATCTCTTCTATGTCCTACATTCTGTGAGAGTAAAGATCTGTGAAGTATGATGGTCTTCTGAATTTCTATAGGGTCTGTAGCAATTCTACCCTTATCATTCATTATTGCATGAATTTGAGTTTTTTCTTTCCTTTTTTCATAAGGTTTGGTGAGGATTTATCAATGTTATTCTTTCAAAGAACCAACTCTTTGATTCATTAACTGCTTATATTGGTTTCCCAGTCTCCATTGCTTTAATTTCTGCTCTGATCTTTATGATTTCCTCCCTTCTTTGTGCTTTGGGATTGGCTTCTCTTCATTTTCTAGAAGCTTTCAGTACAGCATAAGGACATTTATTTGTTCTCATTCTGTTTCCTGATATGAGAATTCACCAGTATGAATTTCCTCTGAGGACTACTTTCATTGAATCCTACAGGTTCCAGTAAATTATATCTATATCTTAGTTTGATTATAAGTATTGTTTATTTTCTTCTTTAATTTCATATGTGAAATTGTTGATTGCTTGGGAGGGTGTTACATAATTTCAATGTGTTGATGAAATTTTTGTGCTGTCTTTTATCAAATGTTTCCAATTTTCTTGCACTATGATCAGGTAAACCATATGGGATAATTTCAATTCCTTTCCATTTATCTAAGCATGCTCTATGGTTTATTTTAAAGAATATCCAGTGTGTGGAGAAGAATGTGTGTTCTGATGTTGTTGGATGGTACACTATGTAAAGTTCTAATAAATTTATTTGTTCACAAGTTTGGTTCAGTTCTGTTATTTCTTTTTTCATTACTTCATCTTGTTGATCTATATCTTTGTGACAATATGGTATTGAAGTCCCCCAGTGGAATTGTGCTGTTGCTTATTTGATTTCCAGTGTCTATTAAAAATTGCTTCTGTTTGGTGGTTTCTTTCTGTTATTGTTCTTGAAGCTGCAGTTGCTTCTGTCCCTTTCTAGAAAATCTGTCAGTACTCTTTGTAGGGTACTTTGTATGTTTGATGGGCATGAACTTCAGTTGTTTGTCATGGAAGGATCATTTTTCTTTTTTTAAATGTATTTGACACAGGGTCTACAGGGTCTCACTATGTATATTGGACTCATCAGCCTGCCAAATGCTGGGATTACAGGTGCACACCACCACATGCAGTCTCAATCGCCCTCTCAAGGCATCCTGGGGGTGGGGCTGGTACAGCACACAGGGATTAAACCCTGGCCACTGCACTCTGCCTAAGCAGGTGCTTTGGTCTGCTGAGCTATCTGGCCAACCCAGGTCATGGAAAGATCTTATCTCACCATTGAATTTGATAATTTTTCAGGATACAACAATCTGGGTTGGAAGTTATTTTCTTTCAGGACCTGAAATACTTCACTCCAAGTCCTTCTTGATTTGATGATTTGTATTGAAAAATCTCCTGTGATTCTGGTGGGCTTTCTGTTGTAGCTGACCTGTTTCTTCTAACAGTTTTTAATAGTCTATTCCTTTACTGAATCTCTAGGATGTTAATTATTGCACGTCTAGGTGAAATTTTTTATTATGGCTAATTGGAGTTTTATATGCTTCATTTAACTGTATGTCAGATTTTTTCCCCATGTTTGGAGAAATATTGCAGAAATTTTCTTCAATTACTCATGCAAATAGTCTTTTATGTCATTTGTGCTGATTCCTGCTGTTTCACTGACACCTATTATTCATATATTGTTTTTCTTTATGTTGTCTTGTGGCTGCTGAATTTCCCTTTCAGATTTTATTTACACTTCCAGGTTCTTACATTAGCGAGACAATATGATGTTTGCACATGTGGGACTGATTTATTTAACTTGTAGATGTGATCTCTAGCTGTGTCCACTTATTATAAAAGCATCTGATTTGTCACTTTTTATAGCTGAGTAATACTCCATTATGTAAAAATACCACATCTTCTTTATCCTGTCCTCAGGTGATGGGCAAGTTTCCAAGGTGTAGCTTTGACAAATCACTCTACTATAAACATGGGTACACATATATCACTGTGGTATGCTGTTTTCAATTCTTTTGGAAAAATACCAAGGAGGAGAATGGCTAATTTGAATGGAAGTTCCAATCCTAGTTTTTGGGAGAATCTGCACACTCATTTTCGCAGTGATTTCATAGTGCAGACTAGTGTCTGCACTCTTACCAACACTGGAAAAGAATTTCTTTTTTCCTCACAGCCACTCCAGCACTTGTTATTGGTTGACTTCTTGATGATAACCATTCTTTCTGGGGCAAGATAGAATCTCAATGTTGTTTTTATTTGTATTTCTCAAATGACCAATGATGTTGAAATCTTTTGCATGTATTTATGTGCCATCTTTATTTCTTCATCTGATAAATGTATATGCATCTCAGATGCCCATTTTTGGAATGGGTCTTTCAGTTTTGGGAACTCAATTTTTAAAATTTTTTCATATAATCTAGATAGAAGTCCTTTGTCTGAGAGACAGTCAGCTAAAATGTTTTCCCAATTCATATGTTCTCTTTTTGCTCTGTGATTTTTATCAACATGTAGAAACTTTTCAAAAAGATAAGATTCCAATTATTGATTCTTGATAGTATTTCTCCTGCAGTTTTGTTTTTGTTCATGAACTCTCTGTCCACAATTATGTCTTCCAGATTTCTATCTACTTTCTCCATAAGTAGATTGAGTGTTTCTGTTTTAATATTTCAATGTTTGATCCATTTTGACTGTAGTGTAGTGCATGATGATAGACATGTACATAATTTTAGTCTTTGACACACAGAAATCCAGTTTTTATAGCACAATTTGTTAAAGAGGCTATCTTTTTTCAAAGGATCTATTTGACCCCTTTGTCAAAGATAAGGTGGTTGATTATATTTGTAATTGTGTCTACATCTTCTAATCTGTTCTACTGATCCTCAGGTCTTTTTTCTTAGTACCATGCTGTTTTTATCACAGTAGCCTTGTAGTATAATTTCAAGTCAGAGATTTTAATGCCTCCTTCCTTTCCTTTGTTGCTCAGGATTGCTTTTGCTATTCTAGGTCTCTTCTGGTTCCAGATGAATTTCAGGAATGTTTTCTCTAGATCTGTAAGGTATACTAACCGTGTTTTACATGGGATTGCATTGAATCAGTATAACAATTTTGGAAGTATGAACATTTTTACAATGTTGATTCTTCTTATCCATGAGCAAGAAATATCTTTCCATTTTCTGAAATTTTCTTTGATCTGTTTTTCAGCTGACTTATTGTCTAGCCTAATATCATTGTTTACTTCAGTTGCTGTCATTTCAGAAATTGCAGATTTGTGACTTCCAATAACTTCTATGATGATGTCTCCTGGACTTTTCTGGGTGCACTGAGATTTGAAAGCCATTTCTCTGAAACATCTCCAAGTTCCTAGTGGACAAAATCATGTTTTTCTTAGGCGGTGAGAGTCTGAAAACAGTGGTATTTGCTATGTCCCTCCATTTTGGTCTTTGTTTCTTTTGACTCTTCAGAGTTGGTTGCATGAAAATATTGACTGTCAGGACAGATAAAGCAGGGATATATTCCACAGAAGCATATTCCCCTCAAAATAAAGACAGGCAGTTGTATTGTGTGCAATTTCCATTAGATATGAACTGAGTGGAGATTGCTATTTTGGTATTTTCTTTTCTGAGTCAGCGATTCACACTATCTCCATGCTGCTTTTGGATGTGCAACTTAATAGTAGAAGTGGACAAAAAGATAGGATCCCCACTTCAGGTCTTTGTTCTTACCCTACCCCCTACAGAATGCTCTCTGTGTTTTCCTCTGTCCAGATCAATCCATTCACCCTTCCTAGAACCCCTCCATGGTGCTCCCATGCTGCTTAGTCTTCCCTATAGCTCCCTTCTTCCCTCTGAATTATTGTTTCCATGTTGTTCTCAGGACAAAAGTTTTTGTCCTATTTCTTAACCCAGGAGTCCTTAACTTCCACACTATTGACATTTTGGGGCAGATGATTATTTTCTGTCATACACCTAAAAAGATATTTGGCAGTATCCCTAGCCTGGATGTCTAGCAGCATTGCCCACAAGTTCTGACAATCAAAAATATCTGCAGGCATTTCCAAATGTCCTCAGGGGAAAAAAATCACCCTGAGTTGAAAAACCATTGATTTAACACTCATGCATTTATTCATACCTGTACCAGTAATGCTGTATCTTGGGCTTATGTGCTCAATACTTTGCTAAGCACTTTATTTAGACTTCCATGCTTCTGCCTGAGGTGACAAATATCAGATAAAGAATATCAACTTTATGCATAGAAAAATTGAGGCTAAGAGACACTAAGTAATTTGTCCATGTCCCAGAGCTAAGAAGTACAGCTGGGATCTGAAGGGGTCCTTCTGAACCCTCAGCCCATTAGGATGACTACTCTATCCAGTTTGACCTCCCTTCTCAAATCCCTGCTACTGTCATCCTCAAGGCTTTTCTTCTCATTCCTGGCAGTGGCAGTTCTTTGTGGAAGTAGCACCTTCTCATTATTCACAGAAGAACAGTCATTGTGCCACTCTGAGATTCCAGCACCCTTGATTGACATCCCCACCTCAGAGGACTGGGGCTTGGGTTCTTAGGTTCCCTCCCCAAGCACAGGAATGCCACAACAAGCCAATAGCACCCTCTCCCAGACATCATTACAACTTGGCAGGGGATTTTCCCTTGGGCTTCTAAGTTTTAGATATTTTAAAGTCTTCTTTTGTTTCACCAGCTTAGAGTGGTGCTGCTCTCCACGTTTGCTACTTCTCTGATCTCGGAGTGCCTTTTAGTTAACAGCTCATAAAAACTAGAAATCCAAGGGCTGGCCAAATAGCTCAGAGGATTAAAGGACCAGCAAGCAGTTACACAGGCTGGAGGTTCGATCCCTGGGCCTGCCATGCTGGCCCCACTCCTGGGGTACACTGAGATGGCAATTGAGATGGCATGGTGGTGCATGCCTATAATCCCAGCTCTTGGGAAGCTATAAATAGGTGGTTTACTACAAGTCTGATCTAGTAGTGAGACCCTGTAGACCCCTCCCTAAAATACAAAATAAAAAATAAACACAAAAACTAGAAATCCTTGGTGTTAGATTCTCTGATTTATAAAATACTGGGTATGGTTTCTGTCTTCTGACTAGACTCTAACCAAGCATCTAATAAGATGCTCCAGCACTTATTCTTTTTTTGAAAAATGTAATACTGTTTATTTAACTTGGAAAACATCTCAGCATTCTAAGCATACAAAAAAAAAAATAACACAACATGGCAAATCATGTTTAAGTAGAGAAGCTTCTTGTACCTTCTCTAACTCTTTGCCAATGAAGAGTTCTAAAGTTTGAAAACAAACAGTTTAGCACCTAACTAAAAAACAAAACAGTAACAAATCCAAACACTTCTCAGGGAAGCAGCATGCTAGGTCACTATATACAGAAGCTAACTGGATGCCTGCCACAGCCAGAGCAATAGGTCTAAGGTCACTTCTCAGTGGCATCTGCCCCCCAGCCTCAGCGCCAAGCAGGAAGCATCGCGGGTTTGCCCTGATTGCTTTGCTCTTTTTACAAACTCTAGATATGTATAGTTGATAACTCAGGGTTTCTAGCCAATGATGTTACAGTTAACACCACCTTACAACTTAGAAAATAAAAGCCAGAGACATCTCCAAATGCCTTTTATGAATGTAAATGCTCCCAGAAGTAAAGAACAGAAATAAGTGTATTATGTAAGTCAGGAAATTAGTGTTATGTATCAGAGCTTTAAATGTGCCTCCTGGGAATTATAATGTTTACCAAGAATGTTAAAATATTTGCCTTTTTTATGGTGAAGTTGTGAATGAAAATAAAATAGACACTATTATACAATGACACTGGAAATAATTTATTATCTAATTTTCATTCTACTTGTCAGGCAATGAGCAAACACAATACACTGGAGAGTCACAGAACCCATATGCAGTGAACTTGTTTTGTAAACAGTACATTTCATGTAGCAACAAACTGTGAGAAGCAAATTAATCAGAAATAAAGGAATAGGAGTTGCTTGAGTGAATTTTGAATGAGCACCCCAGGGATTATCTTGAATAAAAAATGAATCAATAGAAACAACATCTAGAATGATATTCCTGTCGGTTCATTTTGATTAACAAGTGCTTTTTCTTCCAATTTAGAAGGAGAGAATAGTGACCAGTTTAACAACATCAAAAACACACTTCGTGCTTATATTTCCAGGATGTAGTTTTAACATCTTTTCCAGGTACCATTCGGAGGAGTACATTCTCCCTCTATGATGTCCAAGGTCTTTAAATCACACAGTTTTTATAATAATCCCCAGCTTTTTTGAAAAACAATAAACTAATGCATCCTGAATCCTTCATGTGATTTCCAGAGTAGTCCTATGGGGTTCTACAAGCTCCATGTAGCTTTAGAAGTCACATCTGATGCTGGCTCTTTCAAAATTGTCAGCTTCCTGAGTAGCATCCAGGTCCCTCTGATTTGAGATTGCATTTCCATCATTGGCCCTTTCCTTCAACATTTGCTCAAACTCCCACAAAGATCCTGGTTCCATGAGGAATGACAGCTCCCTGGAGAATTAGCCAAGGTTCCCTATGCAGCACCTCAATATTTCCAGAATATTTCTTTTCTTCCTGCAGAGTATGACATTCACAGGTTTTAGTATTTACAAATTCATAGTTCTCTGGAATAAGTCTGGAGCACTTTTGGAAGTTCACTCATTTTTTCTTAAACTTTCTGTCAAAGGTCATCAGAAACAACAACAGTATGAGAACTGTCACAGTTCAAAGAAACCTAAGGACACACAGCAACTCAATGTAATGTATCTTGAATGGGATTCTTTTTTATGCATTTGGTGCAGGGTCTCACTATGTAACTTGAACTCATAGTGATCTTCCTGTTTTCAGCCTTCCCAGCATTGGGATTATAGGCACGCACCACCACGGCCAGTCTCATTGGCTGCCTCAGCGCTCCCAGGGGTGGGGCTGGAGTGGCATATGGTGCCAAGGATTGGACCCTACTCCCTGAGCTTGCCTAGGAAAGTGCTTAGTCTGCTGAACTATCTCTAAGCCTACTCATTCTTTGAAGGACGAACCAAGGTATAAACTATAGGTGCTGGAAACCAAAACAAGAAACAACCCAGATACCCATTGCTGGTATGAAGCTGCCTATTCTCTGCCCAGCTCCAGATTTTCTTTAATGTGTTGTGTGTGTGTGGGGGGGTGGTTAGTAGTAACCTTTTTATGAGGATGGAAAGGGAATGCAAGAAACAGAATAAGGGTATTTAGTTAGGTGCAAAAAAGACCAGCTACTTCATTTCCAGTCCTGTGGGCTCCAGAAGTGGATAACTAGTCAGGCAAAGGGTTAAAGAAAATAAGATAAAGGATACACACACTTTTTTTTTTTTTTTTTTTGCATAACCAGGGATTGAACTCAGGCCCTTGTGCTTGCCAAGTAAGCACTTATTCTACTGAGCTGTCTCCCCAGCCCTAGATGCATACACTTTTTACAACGTCTCTTAGAGCCACAGATTCATGTTCATCTCAGTGGCAAGAATATGAACACATGGCTTTTCCTGTCATCTGTATCAGCTAAAGTGATACAAGTTGTTCCTGATCTTATTAAACTATCAAGTCCCTTTAGCCAAAATAGAATAAAAAATAAAAAAAAAAACATCAAGTACAGTAATCAACCTGCCCTTCGTGCACTGCACTGAGCACCTGCACAGCGCCTCCCTAGGTGCTGCCTTTGGCTGTGGGTGCTCTGCCTCGGGGATCAGGCACTTGAGACAGTGGTCCAGGACCACGTGCTGGCTTGTCAGTGGGTAGAACCTGCAACAGACACAGCATGCAGCCGTCAGTGCCTTCACGTATCTTCCACTCTCCAACCTGTCCAGACTTGCGATGAGCCCTTCTTTCTGATAATGAGATTCTTTTTGCCTGAGTTTCCAGAAAGTTTAGAACAAACTCTTATGCTAATTCCAATAACTATGATGTTCCCCAAAATTGATAATGGTCTCTTTCCTTTAAATAAGTTTTTCTGTCCTAATTATTTTTTCTTTTTCAAAATCCTTTTCTACGAGGTACTTCGAAATCTTTTGACATAGACGGGATATAAATGTATATTTTCATACATACATGCAGAATGTGGCTAAGGCTGCAAAATGTTGGAGATGACTGGAGTGCTTTCAGAAGAACTGATTCAACATAACAAAAAATTATTACTCTACTGAACTTCTTTGTTATGCCATTTGCTCTCTGGTGTCTGCAAGTCAGCACACAGCCTCATAGATTTTTCCAGAAGTGATAACAGTAAGGTGGTAGAATGGTTCCCTATAGACTTTAGCATCAAGGTTTCTGTCTGATGTTTTCTAGGAAACAAATGTATAACAATATGAAAAATGGCATTTATTTTCTCAACTCAGGAATGAATCAATTATATTACTGCTTTTGATGACCAAAGTGTCAAACACAGTCTCAAATGTTTTCACATTTTCTCCTGTTTCTTTTTGTTATGATTATTTTCCCCTTTTTGTTCTTTGAGAACAAGACTATGAAAAGCAAGCTTTGAAAATAGCTATGAGTGCTGACAGTGCTTTTTTTTTTTTTTTTTTTTTTTTTGGCAGAACTGGGGATTGAACTCAGGCCCTTGTGCTTGCCAGGGAAGCGCTTATTCCACTGAGCCGTCTCCCCGACCCCGACAGTACTTCTAAAGAAGTAGAAAGAAACACTTCCCAAGGAAGAAAAAAGTACACAGTGCTAGTATTCAATCTTTTCTAGTTTGCTTCTGAGAGAAAGCTAATGTTTTGGTTTCCTAAGAAATGTAATTATAGGATAAACTGGTTTTTTTTTTTTTTTTCATTGTCTGTAACTGTGCTAAGAACTTCATTTATACTATTTAATTTGATTCCTTTAACAAATTCATGAATTATGAAAGAGCAAAATGAAGAAGGAAAATCTGTAATCTAAAATTAGAAAATAGCTTTTAGGACGGAATCAGCTTAGTTCTCCTAAAAATGCTTGATTTGTACAAATGCTATACTCAGTGCTGAGAAAGTAGCTGAATCAAGATCTAGAGACATGGAACCCATTTCCCAGGCCTAACAGAATTCTTTTTGTCAGAATTGGGGATTGAACTCAGGACCCTGCACTTGCCAACCAAGAGCTTATTCTACTGAGCAGAATTCATGTGGTCCTGCCATCTCCTTTGCCAACCTGAGCCCTGGCTCAGGTGCTGTCCTTCTGGCCAAGACAATACAGTGAAAAGTCATAGGACACTAAGTTGTGCTATTAAGAAACCTGCCCTCACCTGCTTTTGACTATTTGTCAAAGATAATGAAGTGCATTTTGGCAATTATCAAATGTTATTGAATTGGACATGTTTATCAGTCCCTTTAGAGACAAATGAACTTAAACCTGAATTTATTGGTCTTTCTTATTTTTTAAAAGAATACAAAATGGTGATAGAAAAAAAAACAACATTAAAAATGATATAAAATGTCACTAAACAAAGTAATAGGAATTGAACAAGGGTTGCTGCATTGCATGATATCTTCAAGTTGTTCAGGTTACCAGATATAAATGGTCAAGATTGGTTTAAAGAAAAAAAAGAAGTGAAACAATAACAAAAATGTTGTTAGAGATTCAAAAGAAAACAAAATAATCAGCATAATAAGAAAAAAATTCAAGCATTAACTGCTCATTTCAAAAGACCAGCAGAAGGCTGCAGAGATAGGTCAGCGGTCTAAGCACTTGTGTAGGCAAGCGCAAGGACCCGGGTTCAGTCCCCAGGTATCACATGCCATGCTGGGCAAGGACCCAGGTTCGATCCTGGGTACAACATGCTGCACTGGCCCTGCCCTGGGGACAACGAACTGGCCACCAAAAGACCAGCAAACTATTCTGCATATATACCTAAATATATCTTTTTCCCTTCTTTCATTTGTCCTTTTCTTAATCTCAGTTTTTCCTTCACATTTAACAAAGAATTTACAGTGGTCCCTCACTTGTCACAAAGGTTATGTTCCAGATAAGTGAAAATAAGTGAAGTAACAATATTATATTTATTTTAGTATCTATATATTTTAAGGCTTTATGAACCCTTCCTACACTGTTTTTTTAATGTATTTGGCACAGGGTCTCATTACACAGCTCAGACTCACAGTGATCCTCCTATTTTTAGCTTCCCCAGTGCTGGGATTACAGGAATACACCACCACACCCAGTCTTGGTGTCCCACTCAGTGGGCCTGGGGGTGGGACCTGCGTGGCCTGTGGTCTGGAATTGAACCCTGGTCCTTGTGCTTGTCTGAGCAGGCACTTGGCTGCTGAGCTATCTTGCTGGCCCCCTTCCCACACTCTTATAAACCTTTCCCACACTTTTAAAAACACTTCTAGTAGCCGGGCATGGTGGCACATGCCTGTAATCCCAGCACTCGGGAGGCTGAGGCAGGAGGATTGTTGTGAGTTCGAGACCAGCCTGAGCTACAAAGTGAGCTTAAGGCCAAACTGAACTGCATAGTGAGACCCTGTCTCAAAAAAAAAGACAAAAAAATAATAATAATAAAAATAAAAATAAAAAATAAAAACACTTCTAATGTTCTTAACCATTTTCTAAAACTGAAACATACGTAATTTTAACAACATGTGTATACTGTATGGTACTGCAAAATCCTGAGATATTGGGGAAAATCCACAAAAAATAATTTAGATTAATAGCTTTTGAAAACCCACAAAATGGTGAGTCTGTGAAAGTCAAACTCCAAAATAGGAAGGGACTGCTGTATCCGGCTTTACTTTCTCTCCATCTCTCTTTTGCTCTCTCATTCTCTTTCTGTTTCTCTTTTTCTTTTTCTGCCTATGGATAGTTCACTGCTATTTAAAACCATAAGAAACTCAAAGTAATTCTGATATTTTAGATATTGGTCATTTTATTATCATTTGTTGTACTAGTCTATAACACATACAACAGAACCATCTTTTAAGTCTAAACCAACATATGTCTGTTTATTCTTGAACAAAGTTAAACTTCCACCAATCAGAAAAAACCAAAACTGGGTAGTGGAGGTAGCTCAGTGGTCTGAGCTCCTGCCTGACAAGCGTAAGGACCTAGGTTCACTCTCTGGTGCCACGTTCCATGCTGAGCCAGCCACCACAATCGGGCATGGCGGTGCACACCAGTAATCCCAGCACTGGAAAGTCTGAGACAGGAGTATTACTACAAGTCCAAGCTGCCTAGTGAGACCTTGTACCAAATAAATAAGTATTTTTTAAAAACCTTACAAAATAATTTGCAAAAATTGCTTAGATAAATATATTGTGCTAAGTGAAAATTAGACATAAAGTTCTACATAACGTGAGATGGCATTTATGAGTTGTAAGAAAAAGACACATTTCCATGAAGAATGTATATTGGAGGTTACCATAGACTGAATGAGGAATGGGGAACACACATACAGCCATGGAAGGTACCTGCTTGAAAGTATGGAGTTTCCTTGTGTGAGAGTGATAGTATACTAATTATGTTTGCAGACCCTCAATATACTAAAATGAATGAATTCTATGCATTGATTGAGTGAACTTTATGGTAAATGATTTATAGTCTGATAAGAGAATTAAAAAGAATTAAATTCAAGAGTATTTTAAAGACCTTAAAATACTACAAAGAATACAAAAGGCAGGGGCCAGGGAGGTGGCTCAGTAGAATAAGTGCTTGCCTGGCAAATGCAAGGGCCTGAGTTCAATCCCTGGTTCTGGCAAAAAAAAAAAAAAAAAATACAAAAGGCATGTAGTGAATTTTAATTCTTTTCCCCTAGGCTATTATAAACCATGCTGTTTGTTGGACTGTTGTATTTTGATGGTTATTCTATTTCATTAATTCTTGTTGTCTTTACTTCCTTTCTTCTACTTCCTTTAAGTTTAGTTGGCAGTTCTTTTCCAAACTTTCAGATGAATCTTGAGCTCACTAAATTTTAGCTTTACTCCTTTTGAAAGAAATGCATTTCAGCAGCTAACACTCTTTAGGGGTTGCTTTAGCTATAGCACAATGTTTCCATGTTATTTTTATCATGTAGTTCAAAATATATCCAATTTACCATTTGGTGTCTTCTTAAAATTTAGAAATATATTTATCAATTTTAGAGAATAAAAGATTTTTCCATTTACAACTTGTTAGTGATTTCTATCTTAATTTTGTTGTTTTCAAAAATGGCGCAGCATGACTTCTACAACTTGCTTTATAATCCATTTAGCAGATCTACAGATATCATGACATAATGGTCTAGAAATATTCATTAAGTCCAGTTTATCAGGTTCTTCAAATCTTCTATTAATTACTAATAGAGGTGATGTGTTAAATCTCCCACTATCGTTGTTAACTTCTCCAGTTTTCATCTTCTACCAACCCAACCCACTCTGCTTGTGGGAAGATACTACTGCTGGAGATCAACTGGAGTGCCAGAGAGGGGTTGCTGCTGCTCCTCCTTCTCCTTTACAAGTCTGCTCATGCCTTAGTGCCTGGTCCAAGAGCCGATACACTAGCCCTCACCTCACCCTTGCTGAGCTGTTAGGGCCAAGTGGCCTCACCAAAAGATGCTTGCCTCAGCACTGCCTGAGGAAAGCTCCATTGCCCAGTGTTCCTTCTTCCCTCCCTTCCTGCCTTCCCTGCTACTCTCTCACAGGTAGAGAGCTATGTCACAATATATCATCACTATTATCTCATAAAATAATACTCATTTAGATTTATTGACATATTTGACTTTTTATTGTTAATCATGTATTCCAACATTTGTAACCTTTCAGAAATCATTTTCTCTTGCCTGAGGAACAATTTTTAATGTTGCCTCTACAGTCTTTCAGTGAACACCCTCCTCTCCACACTCACAAGGACCCTGCCTCTGGGCAGACGGAGGAGGGAAGTCAGCTTGCCTTTTCAAGCTCCTTCCATTCCTAGAATATTAAATTTACCAATCTCTTCACTTTAGCCTTAGAGAGATAGTCTGAAATGCATTCATGTTTTCCTGTTGGGAGTATTTGTCTCTTGCTAGTTTCTTTGTTCCACCATAAAGCACAAAAGCTTGAATATTTTATTGTTTCTATGTCTTGGCTGAAAGTTTAAAATTTGTTTTCTTTTTCTGTCTTTGTGATCTTAATAGCATGGTTTATTTTGAACTTCATGTCAAATAATTCTAGAACCTGGAACTCCTGTCTGTCTGTCTCTATTTCCTGTCATCTGCACTCACATTTGTGTTATTGTCCCCTGTTATCTACATGGTTGGTTATCATCAATTATGTGTCAGATACAATTTCTAAAACATTGTCTTGGGGCTGGGGAGATGGCTCAGTGGAATAAGCGCTTCCCTGGCAAGCACAAGGGCCTGAGTTCAATCCCTGGGCCTGCAAAAATAAATAAATAAATAAAACACTGTCTTGAGTAATATTGTGAATCTGACAATGATTTTATTTTCCACCACAGAGAAGTTCTTCTTTGTCAGATTCTGAGTAATGTTAGTTATCTGGATCACCTCAGTGCAATTTAATTAAGCTGTAATAGTGGATTTCTAACTGCTGATTAACTTATCACACCCAGCTGAATGAAATGAGCAGGGTGCAGAAGGCCCACCTGAGGGTTATTGCAGCCTAAGAGGCAGAACAGGAGAAGCTGTTGAGAGGTTGTTAGAGAAGCTATTTGAAGAAGCTGTTGGAGCTATTGGAAGATGCTGGTTCCCTTGGGCTCTTCTGCTGGGTAACTTTGTCATGCTGGCTTTCCTGATGAACTTGAGTGTTCTCATTAGAGAAGGAGCTTGAGATCTTGTTGTTGCTGAGAATAGCTATGGCTAATTTGGGGGGAGCTCTGGTCCTCATCTTGAGCATTGCTTCCTGGCTGTGGTTGGAAAGATGGTTCACTGCTCAGCCTTGTGGAGAAGCTTGTCACACTGGATTTCCTGATGAAAACTCAGCTTTCCTCATAACTGAGGATCTCAGTACATCACTGTAGCTCAGGATGGCTGTGGTACTTTTGTGGGGAGCTCTGGTGCTTACCTTGAGCATTGCTTCCTGGCTCCAGTGCCTGTTGGCACAGATCCTTCATCCTGCTGGTATAGATTTTCTAGCTTCCACCACTGACCTTTGGGCCTTTCTAGCACAGATCTGTGAAGCAGACCTTCATGAGACATTGTCATGGTTACTAGGCCTCCAATTATGTTTGTGAGAGGCATTATTTTTGGCACTAGGTTTTTAGCTGGATTCATGCAAGGTATTAGGATCTGGGTCCTCAACTGGATTCTTTGGTCTATAGCGTGTGGACAGATTTCCTGTACTCTTTGTATATGATTCTTTGAGTGATTATAAAATAATCTCATAAAATGTGTCCAGGGGCTGGTGAGATAGCTCAGTGGTAACTGCCTGCTTAGGCAAGCTTAGGTAGGTGCAGGGACCACAGTTCGGTCCCTGGCACCACATGCTGTGCCAGTTCCACCTTCACGGCAGCTGAGCTGGCCAAAGAATAATAACAAAATATATGTGTCCTGTATTGACTGCTTGCCCCTGCAGTAACCCAAACCCACGTCAGCTGTCTTCAGTCACTCTCTTGACTTAGACCTCCTCTTCTGTTCCTACATGTGTTGGTTTACTTCTGCTTCACCCTAACATTAGTGAAATTTTCTAACTGGATTTAGAAAATGAGATGAGCTGATTGCACGGAAGAACATGATAACACAAATCTTAAAGTTATCAGTAGGTGTACTTCATGTTATGTAGAAAAAAGCACTTCTTACCAGAAAGAATTTGGCATGAAGTCAGAAACAGAGATGATAACAACAGTAGCCAATATCTATGCAGGGCTTGTTCTGTAGTCAGCATTTTAAATAATCGTCAACTTCTTTTTTTTACTACGAGCTTGAGAAAAATGAAGCAAGACCTGAGGTCAGTCAAGCCCTCACCTCAAGCTGTCCTTAATCTCCAGCCAAATTGCTACACTTCTTACAGCAGTCAGAGAATGAAATGTAAGTTTTCTCACCTTGAAGCTCAGATTTTATGAGCTTTGTCCTCCTCACATCCCCTGCTCGAGTCCAAGTATTAGGGCTTCCAAGCCTGGCTTCTGTTGTGCTTTTAAGAAAAATTGCATTGCTGGCCAGTTTGATCATTTCTATGATAGTAGCTGCTACTGCGAGAACCACTCGTCAAGTAGCTCTCTAAACAGAGCACACGTGACTTCTAAAATTAAACAATATAGACTCTTACAATGTCCCCAGAAAGTATTTTATAACGCATAATTATTGTGCATAAAATATCATAATGACTACAAATAAATTTTATTTTCTTTTTTTGGTACCAGGAATCAAACTCAGGGCCCTGCACTTGCTAGGCAAGCACTGTGCCACTGAGCTGCTTGCCAAGTCCTGAAATGACATGAATTTTCTTTTATTCACTTTTTATGAAAACATGGTTTCTATCATTCCAAAGATGCTTCCTTAAATGTACTTTATAGTTCATTAGTATCTCTCAGAGTGAAAATTAGAAGACTCTTGGAAAAAATAATGGAGACTTGTTCACCATATAAGGGCTGCAGTAAAGCAGGAGGCAGGTGAAGCTTCCCATAAACTAAAGCTCACTGGGTCTCAAGTGTGTACTTCCTTTATATAATATCATCCTCAGTCTGGGCCTGAGAGAGTCAACTCTGCAGCACACCCATTAGCTCAAGTTTTAACTGTTTCTTATTCTGATTTTGGAGCAGATTGGGATGAAATTAATTTATCTTATTTAATTATTTCATTTCTACTTAATAAGATAATTATTCCCATTTAGCAACTAACAGCAGAAGATTAGATAATATTCACTTATTGCAGATGGCAAAGCTGATACCTGAATCCTGCGTTGAAAGGAAAAAAAGAGGTTCTCATTAATCACCATCATTTGCTTGGCCCTACAGCAGACACCTTCGGATGTCCCCATGACATTGCCAGATACTGCAGAGAGGTCAACCAGATGAATTAGAATTTTAGATAAATGGGAAGTTCATCTTTGGTACAAGTTTGCCAAACTCATCACCGTCTTATCTCCATAGTCCCCTTGAAGGATGGGCTTAAGTGACATTTATGCCACTACTCTCTTCTATTTCCACACTCACTCCTTAACTTAAAGACATTGAAGCTGTGCTCTGAAGGTCATGAGTGTTAGCATCGTAAGGCCTTGTTAAACCCCTTGCATGCTGAACTCACAGGCCAATTAAGAAAGTGATTTACAATGACAGGAGTAGAACAGAAGTTCACAGAAAGTGCAGGCATGGTGGTGCATGCCTGTGATGCCAGCATTCTGTGTGGCTCAGCCAGGAGGATCACGAGTTCAAGCCTAGCCAGGGAGACTAGGTGACTTAGTAAGATACTGTCTCAAAATAAAAAAGGTAGAAGGCAAATAAGTAGAAAAAGAGCCTTGAATGCAACTGAGTGCAAAGGCCGTAGGTTCAGTCTTCCATACTAGAAACAAGCACACAAATAAATAAATAGAGAGGCAGAGAAAACCCATGGTTAGGCAGTTAGCTGCCCAGTACTGTCCTGTGTGCTACAGAGAAGTCCAAGTTCAAACAATTCTGACCTCCAGTAATAGGAAAGAGTCCCATGCCTGCCACAGCAGCCTCAACTAACCCTTCTGCAGGCATCTGTAGGAGTGCAGGGCCTAGGGACTGTTGAACTCCTCAGGGAACAGTAGTAAGGACACTGGCTTTATGATGGGTGCTACAGGAGGAGCTTATCCATGTGAATACCACGCAGCCAATTCACTCCCTGAACTCCCTTTCTGCTCAGGCTGCTGAATGTACAGGTAACTCCAGTCTTCAGGACAGATTCTTAAGAAGACAGGAGGTACAAAGGAGTAAGGGGGCACCATGGGCCAGGGAATATTCTAGAATGTAGCTATAGGTAGCTCTTACCTTGTGTGCACCAGTTCACCTTTATTGCTCCAATTAGAACACACACACACACACACACACACACACACAACATACAACCACATGTGTCCAAACATCCTTTCCTCACCTTTCCCCTTTCTGTACATTTATTATTTTCCCTATACCCCAGCTGTTCTCTGAAATCCAGGTGCCATGACAGCGGTGTCCTTCTGTGACACTGCTTGAAGCATAAAGAAGAGCAGCAGGCCATGGAGGTTTCTCCCATGCTCAGAAATTCCTCCCCAAGGCCTGACTTTCTTCCTCAAGGCCAACATGCTACCAGCCTTTGGAAGAATTTCTGACTGCTGAGCTCTCCTTAGGTGATTCTTTAGTTAAGCTGAATCTCATGTTGCATTTTCTCTCCTCTCTGGAAAATGTAAACTAGACAACTAGAAGCAGACAGAAAAGCACACACAGGATTCTTTTCCTCTACTTTCTCAACTAAGTTGCCCAAAGCTTAGAAGCACACCACCCAGCCTAGGAAAGATTTCACATGTAGCCAGAGTACCATTTCATATTTGACCCTAAAAAATATAGATTTCACTTCCGAGGCAAAAGGCTCTCATACTTAGCTCTAGAATGAAATGCTCACAAAATTCACAGCATGATCTTAATTACATTAATTCTTTTGTTACATCACCTCAGAACTAGTCCTACCTTGATGGTCCCATACATTGCCCACAGGGTGAGTGGTGGGCATGTATGGTTTCTAAGGAAACCCCACATGGCTTCTGCTGCCTTACTAGAAGAACTGTAGTCTTCACCACTGCTGTCAAAGCCCTGTCCTTGCTCTGGCTGAGCTCTCCTCAGGGAGCCTGGATACCCTCAGCCCTGGAGAACAGAGCCCAGGAGACTGCACATTTTAATCTGGAACAGTAAGAACTCCAGCTGAAGGACTGTGTTGGGGAGCCATGCCTTTTCTCCTACACTTCTTCATCTGAAAAGTGTATTCATCTCAGATGCCCATTTTGGGATTGGGTCTTTGAATTTGGGACCCTGTTTGTTTGGTTTTTTTAATTCTTTATATGTTCTAGATAGAAGGCTTTTGTCAGAGGGATAGTTGGGTATAATTTTTTCCCAGCTTGTTTGTTTTATTTTTACTTTGTTGATTTCCTTTTAAGGGAAGAAAGTTTACAAAAAAGATGAGATTCAACTTATTAACTCTTTGCAGTACTTCCCTTGGAGTTTGGTTTTTGTTCATTAACTCTCTACCTACCCCTACATCTCTAAGATTTCTACATACACTTTATTCTGAAAGATTTAGTGCTTCTGTTTTAATATTGAAATGTTTAATCCATTGTGACTGTAGTTTCGTACATGGTGATAGGCATGAGTCCAATTTTTGCCTCTGGCATATGGAAAGCCAGTTTTACTAGTAGCATTTATTAATGAAACTATATTTCTTCAAGTGAACATGTGTGTGTTTGCAGTTGTGTCTGCATCTTCTAAACTGTTCTGTTGATCCTTAGGTCTGTCTCTATGCCAGTACCATGCTGCTTTTACAGTAGTTTTATAGTATAATTTAAGGTCAAGGACTGTGACACCTTCTCCCTTTCCTTTGTTTCCCTTTGCTTTTGATATTCTGTGTCTCTTCTGATTCCAAATAAACTTTAGGAAAGTTTTCTCTAGTTCTGTGAGGTATAATAATGGTATTTTAATTAGTATTCCATTGAACCTGTATAACAGTTTTGGGAATATGGCCATTTTCACAATATTGGTCCTTCCTATCCAGGAACATGGAATATCTTTCCCATTTTCTCAAATCTTCTTCAATCTCTTTTCTCAGAGTACTGTAATTTTCACTGTGTAGGTCTTTTACTCCTTTGTTAGATTGATTCCTAAGTATTTCATTTTTTAGTGTCATTGTAAAAGGTGTGGTTCCTTAATTTCTCTCTCAGTGCATTTATTATTTATGTACCAAAATGCTATTTATGGGTGTTGACTTTATATGCTGATATATTGCTGAATTTGATGATTAAATATACAAGATTCTTGGTGGAGTTTTTTGGGGTCCTCTGTGTAGAGTATCCTGTTATCTGCAAATAATATTTTCACTTCTTCTTTTACAATCCTTATTCATTTTATTTCTATCACTTGCCTAATTTCTCTGGCTAATGTCTCCAGGACTATATTGAATAGGAGTGGAAATAGTGGGCATCTTTGTCTTGTTCCTAATTTTAAATTTAAAGCCTTCAGTTTTTGCACATTTAGTATGATGCTGGCTGTTAGTTTGTCATAGATGGCTTTTATCAGATTGAGATATAGACCATCTACTCTGATTCTCTGTAGTGTTTTAATCATGAATGAGGGAAAGGCTTTGTCAAAGCCTTTTCTGCATCTATTGAGATGATCACGTGGTTTTTATTCTTGGCTCTATTGATGTGGTGTATTACATTTATGGATTTGCATATGTTCAACCATCCCTGCATTCCTCGGATGAATTCCACTTGGTCATGCTGTATAATCTTCTAGATTATTTACTGAATTCTATTTTCTAGTATTTTACTGAGAATCTTTGTATCTACAGCCATTAGAGAAATTGGCCTGTATTTCTTTTTTAGCTGGATCTTTATGAAATGCCAAAGCTGAGTCAAGATGATATACAAACTCTGAATAACCCAATATCAGGAAACAAAATTGAAAATGTAATTTAAAAAAACATGCCAACAAAGCAAAGCCCAGATCCCGATGGATTCACAGCAAAATTCTACAGGAAACTCAGAAAAGATTTAACTCTAAATTTTCTCAAACTCTTCAATGAAATTGAAAGGGAATCAATTCTCCTGAACTCATTTCTGGAGGCAAATATTATCCTTTTTTACTATAAACCTTGAATTCCAGGGCAAGCAGCCTCAGATCTGGTGGAATCCCCTTGCGAATGAGCCTAACACTGGGGGTGGCAGAAGAGAGAGGCAAGAAGAAAGTGTAACTTTAATAATAGCACTGTTGAGCCAAAGGATCCAAAATGTTGACCCACCCCTCAATTACCAGGCACACAGACAAACCCCCTTTCTTGCTTAATTCAAGTTTAGACTGTATTTGTTATGTGCAATTAAGGACACCAGAACCATTATGAATGCTCATGGTGCCCCCCAACACTGTACAGTATGCAACTGGCCTAACTACACAGGGCTCTAGTACAAAAACTGAGCATCTATCTTAAAGTTATGTTTACAAAGAAAGAACAATGTTTACATTTAGATTATATATTGGGGTGATTTGTATGGGAGAATGATAGTGGTTATGCTTTCATTCATTCAAGCACTTATTAATACAAAAATATCCCTGAATGCCTAACGTATGCCAAGTACTGATAGACCAATGAATAGACCAAGGTAATTGTCCTTATACTTTTTAATGGGATGAGGATTTAGTATAAGTACCATGTGTTAACTGATTGCACTGCTGGAGCTCTGAGATGAGGATTTAGAATTCAACAAAGGCATTTGGAAGAAGCACATAAGAAACATTAAACTTACAGCACTTATCCAACTTCCCTGATTAGAATCTCCAGCCTGGGGTCAGGGAGATGGCTCAGTAGAATAAGTGCTTCCCTGGCAAGTGCAAGGTCCTGAGTTCAATTCCCAGTTCCTTCAATAAAAATTAAAAAAAAAAAAAACCTCCAGCCCATTGTTAAAGGAAAGTAGGGAGAATGGATATTCTTATTTTGCTCCTAATTTTAAGAGGAAAGTATTTAGACTTTACCCACTAAGCATAATTTACCTATAGATTTCTTATAGATGTTCTTTAAAATATTGAGGAACTTCTCATTCACTCCTAGTTTGTTGAAAGTTTTTATCATGAAAACTTGTATAATTTCAACAAGTGCTTTTGTTCCATCTATTGAAATAATCTAATAGTATTTGTGTTTTCATAGTTCTTAATCAGCAAAAACATTCTCAAAATTTAAATCTAAATAGTTCTTACATTAAGAGACATATGGTGTTGTTTAGTATCAAAAGAGATTTTAAATATGTATTTTCAAGGTTCTGAAATTTGGTTTGGAATTTGCTTATTAACAAAATCCCTGAAGACTTTCAGAAGTAATTTAACCTATTTCTATTGCTCTGGGGCTGAAATATTTAATCCATTTGGAGACATCATAACATACTCTAGCTCTCAGTAAAACATTTCCATACTTATTACACTCCTGGGAAATTTTCATTCACATCTGACCTGCTCCACTTTGAGCCTATGTTCTTTCTTCTGTCTCCTGACATTTTAAAGATTAGAACATCCTAGACATAGCCACATAATCACCTACAGAACTTACTACTTCGTTGTCTGACTTTTGAAAAAATGCCAAGAGCCATTATCATTAAAGTTGAATAATGCCATAGTATGACAATTAATTTGATCTTTAACTCCTCAGAGTCATCTCCCTGCACAGAAAACAAATTGAATATACTAAGTAATATAGTGGTTAAGGGCATGTGATGAAGTTAGTGTTACTCGACTAGAGCCTTTCCTCCTGACTTCACCTCTTTACCAGCCTCATCTCCGTAGGCACCCTTTTCAGCCTTAAATCTGAGTTTCCTCCTTTTTTATGTATTTTGTACAGGGCCTACAAGGTCTCACTACACAGATCAGACTCATAGTGAGCCTCCTGTTTTCAGTCTCCCAAGTGCATGACACCACACCCAGTCTCAGTGGCCATCTCAGCATGCTAGGGGGCAGGACCGACACAGCACACCAGGGATTGAACCCCGGCCCCTGGGCCTGCCTAAGCAGGCACTTTAGTCTGCTGAGCTATATAACTGGCCCTTCAGTTTCCTCTTTTGAAAACTGAAATATTGTTAATAATAGTGTCTCAGTCATATCATCGCAAGACTTAAGACACTGCCTACGAAGTCTGTCTCCTAAGTATTTGTTGTTATTGTTTATTATTTATCCTGCCCCTACTCTGTTAAAGGAGAAGGATAAGATGTTATATAGAAAGATGGTTTGTCTTTAGGAAGCACCTAAGAGATAAATTCCCATTGTCTGTGCTCCATGAGGTGAACATGAAAGTAATAGTCAGAGTCTTATTTATTCTTTTAAAATGTTTCTTAGCATAAGTGCAGAAAGGTGAAAATATTATAAGACTTTAGGAATTAAAAAATTTAGCCTTACTTTTTCTTTTTCTCATTTTCACAGAAACCAAGTGTTCTTAAGTCTTACTGAGTTGTGTGAAAGACCCATAGCCATTAATGCTTAGGTTGAAGCTGAGTTGGTTAATGAAATACCAGAAATAAATCTCAGACTGTCTCATTCTCCACATTTGACCTTGACTAGTGGAGTCTGATAGAGGAGAAAGGTACCAGGGGAAAAAATCAAGAAGCAAGATACAACATGGACAGACTGTACAGGATTACAGGCAGGCTTGTCAGGGGACGCAAAGTCTCAGAGGTAAAAAGTTGAAGCACTGCTCCTGAGAACTTCATCTCTTCTTCCCTGAACTACACTGCTCCCCAACAGGAGCAGTTATCAAGACAAGTTTCCAGCATGAAAATCATATTATGAACCTAGAACTTTCCCAAAAAAGAGAACATATCTATGTGAACTGAAATGCTTATTGAAGGGTCTTTAAGATTTGGCATTATTCAAGTTATGAACAGATAGCAAAACTAAGCAAGCAGTTGATGGAGAAAATTATCACAAAGAAGAGCCTATGATTTTCATGGAGGCTCTGTTTTAAGATTAATGCTTGATTTTGTGTTAATTTTTAATGGCCATTATGAAATACTTGAGACACACGACATTCATCTTTTAAAAACCGAGGTTTCTAAGCTCGTGTTATAGAGGATGATAGCCCAGGGCTAGTCACAATGGTAGGTGACAGGGGTACATGTAAAAGCCATAAATCACATCTCAAAATAAAGTCAAAAAGAGGTCAGTGGCCTACAATTCCTTCTGAGGCCACATCCTCATGATCTATGGCCCTGCTGTTCCATACCACATAACTGAGGACCAAGTTCCCAGCAAATGAATGTTCTAGAGAAGCACACTTGTACCAAACCCAAATCACTTGTTTTCATTTATTTAACATTTCCAAACACATGCATTTAGACATTGTATTAAACTACTTTTTTTTAAAGTAATGTTTTGCATTTTTAATATAAAATTTGCATACATGGTGCTCTTTTTTTGTAGGACAGTTTCAATAATGAATATATTGCTTATTATTAACTTAGTGGTTAATTGTTGTACAAGATGCAGACATGATATTCTATTTACAAACACTTTAGAACAGATTCCTCTATTCATTTAATTAAGAGAATACAGCTGAATATCTATGTTAACTATTTTGAATCTACAGATACACAATGTCATTCAATTCTATCCCTTTCTGTTGTTTAGTTTTTGTCATTTAAGTATTATAGGTATGTGAATTCAACAAAATATTCCCAAATAGTCCAGTTGTCCATAATAGTATTGGATTTGCTATATGTCTGGCAAATGTCAGAAGTTGTTGACTTGAGTACTTTACAGCTCAGCATAATAATGTGGGTTTATTTCTTATACTTCAGTTTAATACTTTTCTGCTGGTTGGTTAAGACCAAGATAAAGCAAGACCTATGTAACAAGAAATATAGCTTTTGTATCTGATTAAGGTCAGCCAAATCCCTGCAGGATTTATCCTGAGACCCTGTACCACAGTTTGTAGATCATTTGTCTATGTCAATCATGTGGATGAATCACTGTCATTGCTTGACCAATTTGCTCTCTGTGAAAGCCTGAGAGAATGTTTTCTCTCCAAGTGACTCTCCTTAGGCACACTGTACATCCTTGATCACTTTGCTCTTTGGCCCTATAATCTCCTTCACCAGAAAATTTGGAACACAAGTGAGTTGCATGATGTTACAGTACAGGTTCTCCTATGTCCTGAGTCTTAAGTGACCTTGAAAGACTAGGGCCAAAATGTTGGCTGTCCTTGGGGCCCTCCTTTTTCTCTAATTTTAAGTCTGAAAACTTAGGTTGTTAGCCCTCCAGAAGAGAAGTTTATTGTTATTAACGTACATCCTAGGCTGTTGACCTTAGCCTCACTATCTGTCTGAATATCAAACATCTTAGGCTTAACATGGAACAGGTATTTTTCCTCAAGTATTGATATGTTAAACTTTAAGTCCCTATAAAATATAACATAAAAAATTAAACTATATTTTAAGAATAGGAATAAACAATTATATGTGTTTACACATAGGCTTAGAAATCTAACCATATACAGCATTGTAGCAGGACAGTCCCACATCACTCCTTTTCCTCTCTCCTGTCTTCATTCACCACCCACCTCCTTTTGAAACAAACATCTGCCTGAAAGACAGCTTGGCAGCAACCGGCGTGTCATGACAAGCAGCACCTATTCAGAAGACCAGAAAGACAGGCACTCCCAGCCCGAACCTAGTACTGCAAATTGTCATCTTCAGTGCAGTTGCTTAGTTCACAGGTATCAGCATATATGGTTTAGTCAGGGTGAGAATCCTTCCAATTATCGGCTAAATTTGAGAAGTTTATCATATTTTATAGTTGAATAATACTCCCTTTGTTAAAATATCACATTTTTTTTATTCATTCCTCTGCTCACAGGCATTTGGGTTATTTCCAAAATTCAGCACTCCAAATTTCCCTGCTATTAACATGGGGGCAGGTAAATCACTGTGTTATGTTGTTTTTGGCTCTTCTGAAAAAATATCCAGGAAAAGAATAGCTGGGTTGAATGAGACCTCTGATTGTGGATTTTTAAAGGAATCTTCATGCTGATTTCTATAGTATTTTACTAGTCTATACTTCCACCAAGAGTGGAGAAAGTTCCTTTCTCCCACAGTCCTTTTGCATATTTGTTACTCATTGACATCTTGATGATAGCCATTATTTAGGGGGTAAGAAGGAAACTCAGTATTGTTTTAATTTGTACCTCTTGAATGACCATTGACGTTGAACATTTGTGCATATATTTATTTTCTATCCATATCAGATGCCCATTTTTAGATTAGGTCTTTGAATACTGGGGCATGATTTTTTTTTAGTTCTTTATATATTCTAGACACAACTCCTTTGTCTGATGGACAGTTGACTAAATGTTTTTCCCAATTCATAAGTTTTCTTTTTACTCTATGATTTCTTTTGATGTGAAAAAAACTTTTCAAAAAAAAGTGATCTTAATAGTCGATTCTTTTTGTATTTTCATGAAGTTCTGTTTTTGTTCATGAGCTCTCTGCCTACCCCATGTCTGCAAGATTTCTATCTATTTTCTCATCCAGGATATTTAATATTTATGCTTTAATATTTAAATCTTTGATCCATTTTGACAGTTTAGTTCATGGTCATAGACATGGCCTAATTTTAGCCTTCCCCATGTGGAAAAACAAATTTTCCACCAGCCTTTAGTAAAAAGGCTATTTTTTTTTCCAGTGTACATATTTGACCACTTTGTCAAAGATAAGGTGGCTGAGCATGTTTGTAGTTTTGTGTGCATCTTCTAATCTGTTTCACTGATCTTCAGATCTGTTTTTTTTGCCAGTACCACCCAGAGTTTTTCATAGTAGTTTTGTGGTATTCTGTCAAGTCAGAAAATATGCTTTCTCCTTCCTTTCTTTTGTTACCTAGGATTGCTTCTATTATTCTAGGTCTCTTCTGGTTCCAGATGAATTTTAGGAATATTTTCCCTAGACATGTGAGGGACACTAATGGTATTTTAATCAAGATTGCATTGACTCTGTATAGCAATTTAGGGAGTATGGCCATTTTCACAACGTTGGTTCTTCTTCATTCAGCTTTGTTAATTCATGTGTATCTAGGACTCTGTCCATTTTCTGAGTTGTCCATCCTGTGAGATTAAAGATTTTCCAAGTAGGTATTGACGAGTTTCTGAAGTTCTTTTTTTTTTTTTTAAATAATGTCTTTTCATTCCTTGTGGCATGAATTTCAATTTTTCCCCATTTTTTTGATAACATTAGCTAGTGGCTTATCAATTTTATATAATCTTTGAAAGAACGAGCTCTTTGATTCGTTACTTCTTTGTATTATTTTCTTTATCTTCCATTGCATTAGTTTCTGCTCTAATTTTTATAATTTCTTCCTGTGTTTTTGCTTTGGGCTTGATTTGTTCTTCTTTTTCTAAATGCATCAAGTGCAGTATTAGAATATATTTTGTTCTCACTCTATTTTCCTAATGTGTGAGTTCACCAGTATAAAGTTCCCTCTGAGTACTGCTTTCATTGCATCTCACATATTCTGTTAAGTTGTGCTGTAATTTTCTTTGGATTGTAGATATTGTTTAATTTCTTGTTTAATTTCATCTGAAACCCATTGGTTGCCAAGGAGGGCTTTATTTAACTTCCATGTGTTTCTGGAGTTTTTGTGGTTCCTTTTGTTATTAATTTCCAGTTTCATTGTACTATGAGACAATATGCATGAGATAATTTTTGTTTTCTTGCATTTACTTAAACATTATCTATAGACTGGTATGTGGTCTATTTTAGAGAACGTCTTATATGCAGCTGAAAAGAATGCATATTCAGATGTTGTTTGGTAGAACACTGTAAATATCCACTAAGTTCATTTGCTCAAAGGTTTGGTTCAGTTCTGCTATTTTGAGATAAGGGGGTGTTAAGCTTCCCTGCTAAGTTAGTGTTATTGGTTATTAGACTTTGATGACTACTAACATTTCTTATATAGTTGTACATTCTCATATTTGGTGCATGCATATTTATGACTGTTATCACTTCCTCTTGAAGTTTTCCCCTAACCAGTATGCAGTGATCTTTATCTCATTGGATCATTCTTGGTTTGAAGTTCAGATTGTCTGCAAACATAGCTACCCTTGCTTTTCTCAGCCCTCCTGGAGAATGTAGTATTATTTTCTATCCTTTGGCTTTCAGCTTATGAATTTCTTTTTGGGTTGAATGTGTTTCTTATAGAGATTTTTTTTTGCTTTGCTTTTTTTTTTTCCCCAGAAGTGGGAAGTGAACTCAGGCCTTTGCTCTTGCCAGGCAAGTGCTTATTCTACTGAACCATTTCCCCAGCCCCCAAATGTGTTTCTTGTATGTGGCATAGTCTTGGATTTTGTTTCTTGTTCCACTCTGCCAATCTATTTATTTTAATTGGTGAATTGAGTCCATTTACATAGGGTGTTATAATTGATATGTACTGACTTATGTTTGTCATGTTATATTCCTGCTATTGGTTCACTACTTTTCCTGTTTCTAATTGTTTGTCTGGTGTGATGGATTCTTTCTTTTGCTGTTTTTGGAGTTGTGGTCATTTTGATCCCTTTGTAGAATGTCTTTTAGTACTTTGTGTAGGGTTGGTTTGGTCATCATGAATATCTTTTGTTGTTCTTTGTCAGGAAAGTATTTTACTTCTCCTTCAATTTTCAAAGAAAGTTTTGTAGGGTATATCAGTGTGAACTGGAATCTGTTTTCTTGTAATACTTGGAATACACTACTTCATGCTCTTTGACTTATTATAGGCCTTTGAAAATAGCAGCAACTATGTGATGGTTTAGTCTGAAAATTCTGGATATTCAGCTCAAACATGAGTCCAGAATGGAAAAACCTATTAGTGAGCAATAAAGCCTCAAATCATTGAATCCTGGCACTTCGATTGATTCCACTTGGATGCATGAACAAATTTCTAACCTACTCTTCCACTGTATAATAGTCTATAGAACAAAGCTTTATGTCCTATTCTAGCATGCCTATGTGGTTTTCACACATGTAAAATACTTCATTGTTTTTTTTTCTATTAAAAGAAAATCATTAAAAACAAGGAATGAGTTAAATCCCTCATTGACTGAGGCAATGACACCACAGCTGTTTTCCATTTTACTTTGTTTCAGTCCTGACACTTTATCCTTAGCATTGAAAAGTGGCAGAAGTTAATCCCTGAAGTGATTCTGGCTTTCCAAGATAATTGAGGATGTTGCTAAGACACACCATGCATTTGAAATGATAGAAATGATTTTCACTAGTGTTATCTATGTTACGAAAAAAATTCCCATCCCAGCTCCTAGGACCACATTTTTCTCTGCCAACCAGCAGTGTTTTGTACTTAGTGCCCCTTTCTTTTGGCAGAAACTGCTGAAAAGGACACTCATTTTGCTACAAGGTAACCATAGTTACAGTTTTCAATATTTCCATATGTATGAAATTATAATCAGTAGTATGGTAGAGTATTAGTGAATCTCTGGAAACCAAGCAGTGTGTTGCCTTGAATTTAGAGGCTACACTTGAAATCTTGTCTATATAATAGTTCCAAAATAATTTTAAAACAAATTCTCATCCTATGACATGGGTTTTCTATATTATAATAACAAAAAGCTATCAAAAACACCCTTCATGTCTTGAGGGATACCTTGGAATAGTCATTTTCCCCAACACTTTCAGATTCTCATTCTTGATTAGCACTGGGCTCCTCTTATGGCATATACCATGATATGCTCAGGTATCAAAGTAAGAGGATAGCCAGAGAATGCCCTCTTTTGTCAGAGAGTTAAAAAAAAAAAAACTTGTATCACTCTTACAAGCAAGAATCCTTTAGTATCAAAACTCTAGGAAAACATTCTTAGATCTGTTTCACTTTGTTTTTAGATAAGTATCACTTGCATTCTAAGTTGTATCTAATAACTCTATTTTTCTACAAAATTTAATCTTCTCATGTAAAATATGAAGACACAAAGACTTGAGGAAATGGTTTTTAAATCTTTTCCTTTTTATAGACTTCCCACATATTACTAGAATCTAATTGTTTTTAAGTTTGGTCTCATTCATGATAATTTTTTTTCTTTTTTCTTTTAAGGAAGGGTCTACAGGGTGTTCAGGGTCTCACTACTAGATCAGACTTGTAGTGATCTGCCTGTTGACAACCTCCCAAGAGCTGGTATTACAGGCATGTGCCACCATGCCCAGTCTCATTCACCATTGCAGTGTACTCCAAAGGCAGGGCCAGCACAGCAGGCCTAGGGATCAAACCCTGCTTGCAGGTGCCTTAATCCTTATATTATATCTGTTCCTCTAAGTAAAACCCTAACTAATATAGAAAATGGTACCAGGAGTGACTCTAGAGAAACAGAATATAATGATGGCATTTTTAAATGGCTTTAAGAGATCCCGGAGTTGGCTCCGGAATTTGATGAGTCCTGAAGACACCATGGTCTCTCCTGATCTTAACAATCATACTGAGCATACTCATCCTTGGTGTGAGCTATTTAAAGTAATAACCCATATTCATCCTTTTGATTATCCCAATTCACCACTTGTGAGATGTCAGGAATTTAACGATTATGTATATAAAAATTTTCAAAATCTTTTGGCAGAGTAGGGAATACCATGATACCAGTTGGTTGGTCTTAGCCTCAATGGACAAACTTATGCATGAAAATAAGGAGCTCACTGATTCAATTTCTCACCTTCAGACCCAGATAAAAAATTTAAAAGTTTCTAAGTGTGTCCTGACAGAAAATGTCCTTTCTTTTAGCCACAAGGCTGAGATTATAGACTCAAATGCAGTGCTCCATAATTCAAGTAGCTGAACTGCAACTAAATTAAATGCTCAGCCTTGAAGGGTATCTAAAACAAAGGTGAGAGCACTGATTGGGAAAGAATGGGATCCCATAAATGGGAATGGAGATGTGTGGGAGGATCCTAGAAGGCTGAGGATGCAGTTTGTAGATGCTGATGAGATTATTTTTGCCTGAGGAAGATAATTCCCTGCCCTCCGGCAGAGGAATCATTGCCTTCATCCTCTGCAGTACTAGCGTCTCCTAATATATCTGGAGACACCAATCCTGTGTGGAACAAACAGGATAATGCTGTGACTTCTCTGGACCCACCCTCAGCACCCACTTTTTGTCTCTAGGCCCATAACTAGACTTCAGTCACAGAAGTTGCCTAAGGGTGAGATATAGAAGGTGATCCATAAAGAAATCCGATATTCTCCCAAAGACCTTCTTGAGTTTTCTAACTCTTATAAACAGAGGCCTAATGAGCAAACATGGGAATGGATTTTACAAGTGTGGCATAGTGGCAAGAACATACACCTGGATCAGGCTGAGTTTGTTGATATGGGCCCATCAAGTAGGGACTCTGAACTCAATGTTGAAGCCTGTGGAGTACAGAAAGGTGTTAACAGACTATTTGGCTGGTTGACAGAAGTATGGCTCAAAAGATGGCCCACTATGAATGAGTTAGAGATGCCTGCTCTTCCATGGTTTACTATTGATGAAGGGATTCAGAGGCTTAGGGAAATCGGGATGCTGGAATGGCTCTTTCATGGTAAGCCTCACCCTTCATATCACGATGAGCTGATAACATACCGTTTACTAACACTTTGAGAAACAGATTTGTGAGGGGAGCACCAGCATTCTGTTATTGCTCTTCTTTGCATGCCAGACCTTACAGTGGGGACCACAGTTACTCAGTTAGGAAATTTAAGGGCAGTAGGCTTAATTGGATCCTGGAATGGCAGAGGTCAAATGGCAGCACTTAATTGCTGTGGACAGAGAAGCAAAACAGTGACCAGAATAATCTGACATGTGTAGACCTATGGCACTGGCTGATTAGTCATGGTATTTCTAAAAGTGAAATTATATAATTTAAGATAAGAAGCCTCCAAAATTTTTGCTAGAATTATGTAATCAGAATAATAATGGGTCAAAAGAACGGAGACCTACTTCGAATCATGGTAATAGGCAATCACGGCCTCTCTATCAGTTCCCGGATTTGAGCCAGTTTACAGACTCAGAACCCCTTGAATAATGGGGAGGCCGAGTCTCCTTGGGGAAGCATCCTAATGCCCCCAGAATTTGTACACTCAGTCTTCCTCCAATCCTTCCCCAGAGGGAACTAAAGCCTTTTGCCTGAGTGACTGTACACCGGGGAAAGGGAAATGATCAGACATTTCAGGGACTACTGGACACTGGTTCGGAACTGACATTGATTCCAGGGAATCCAAAACACCATAGTGGTCCTCTTACCCCAGTAAGAGTAGGGGCCTATGGAGGGCAGGTCCCAGATGTGGTTTCCTTGCTTGAGCAGATTAACAGATCCCCTGGTAGTTGGTATGCAGCTGTTGATTTGGCAAATGCCTTCTTCTCCACCTATCCATAAGAACCATCAGAAACAATTTGCTTTCACTTGACAATGCCAGCAATATACCTTCACTGTCTTGCCACAAGGGTATATTAACTCTCCTTCCTTGTGTCACAACTTAGTTCATAGGGATCTTGATCACTTTTCTCTTCCTCAAAATATCACACTGGTCCATTACCTTCATGATGTCATGTTGATTGGGCCTAGTGAGCAGGAGGTGGGAACCACCTTGGATTTGTTAGTACAGGATTTGAGAGCCAGGGAATAGGAGATAATTCTCACAAAAATTCAAGGTCCTTCTACCTCAGTAAAGTTTCTAGGGGTCCAGTGGTGTGGAGCATGAGAGATATTCCTTCGTAAAAGATAAGTTGTTACATCTGGCTCCCCCTACAACCAAGAAGGAGGCACAGCACCTAGTAGGCCTGTTTGGATTTTGGAGACAATATATACCTCACTTAGGTGTCTTACTCTGACCTATTTACCAAGTGATGCAGAAAGCTGCTAATTTTGAATGGGGTCCAGAACAGGAAAAAGCCCTGCCACAGGTCCAGGCTGCTCTGCCCCTGGGACCATATGATCTAGCAGATTCTATGGTACTTGAAGTGTCAGTGATAGCTAGGGATGCAATTTGGAGTCTCTGGCAGGCCCCCACAGGTGAATTACAGCAGAGGCCTTTAGGAGCTTGGAGCAAGGTTCTCCCATCATCTGCAGACAACTACTCTCCTTCTGAGAAGCAGCTCTTGGCCTGTTACTGGGCCTTGGTGGAAACACAACGCTTGACTATGGGACACCAGGTCACCATGAGATCTGATTTGCCTATCATGGCCTGGGTATTATCTGATCCATCAAATCGTATGATGGGACGTGCACAGCAACAGTCTATCATTAAGTGGAGGTGGTATATTCGTGACAGAGCCAAGGCAGGTCCAGAGAGGACAAGTAAATTACATGAGGAAATTGCCCAGATGCCTATGGTTTCTTTGCCTGCTCTATTGCCTTCTGTTTCCAAGCATGCACCTATGGCACTGTGGGATGTGCCATATAATCAACTGTTGGAAGACAAGAAGACTAGGGCCTGGTTTACAGATGGCTCCGCATGCTATGCAAGCACCACCCACAAGTGGACAGCTGCAGCATTACAGCCCCTTTCTGGAACATCACTAAAGGACAGTGGTGAAGGGAAATCATCACAGTGGGCAGAACTTCGGGCAGTGTACTTGGTAGTGCATTTTGCATGGAGAAAGAAATGGCCAGATGCACGACTATATACTGACTATGGGCCATAGCCAATGATTTGGCTGGATGGTCAGGAACTTGGAAGGAGAATAATTTGAAAATCGGTGACAAAGATATTTGGGGAAGAGGTATGTGTATAGACCTCTCCATATGGGCAAATGATATAAAAATATTTGTTTCCCATGTGAATGCTCACCAAAAGGCAACATTAGCATAAGAGGACTTTAATAATCAAGTAGATAAGATGACTCAGTCTGTGGATAGTAGCCAACCTCCTTCTTTAGCCATCCCTGTCATTGCTCAGTGGGCACAGGAGCAGAGTGGCCATGGCAGTAGAGATGGAGGCTATGCATGGGCTCAGCAACATGGACTCCCACTCACCAAGGCTGATCTGGCTACAGCCACTGCTGAATGCTCAATATGCCAGCAACAGAGACCAACACTGAGTCCCTGATATGGCACCATTCCCTGGGGGTACCTGGGAGCAGGTTGATTATATTGAAACACTTTCATCATGGAAGGGACTGTGCTTTGTCCTCACTGGTATAGACACAAATTCTGGATATGGATTTGCCTTTGCTGCATGTAAGTCGTCTGCTATAACCACCATCCATGGACTTACAGAATGTCTTATCCACCACCATGGGATTACACACAGCATTGCTCCTGACCAAGGAACACATTTTACAGCCAAAGAAGTGAAGCAGTGGGCTCATGCCCATGGAATTCATTGGTCTTATCATGTTCCTTATCATCCAGAAGCAGCTGGATTGATAGAAAGATGGAATGGTTTTTTGAAGAAGCAGTTACAGTGCCAGCTAGGTGGCAACAGCTTGCAGGGCTGGGGTAAGGCACTTCAGAAGGCCGTACATACTTTGAATCAGCGCCCTCTGTATGGTACTGTGTCTCCCATAGCCAGGATTCATGGGTCCAGGAATTGAGGGGTGGGGGTAGGAAAGGTACCACTCACCATTACTCGTAGTAATTCACTAGCAAAATACTTGCTTCCTGACCCCACAACCTTATGTTCTGCTGGACTAGAAGTCCTAGTCCCAGAGAGGGAAGGATTGTACCAGGAAGCACAGCAATGATACCACTGAACTGGAAGCTAAGATTTTCCCCCTTGTCACTTTGGTCTCCTCATGTCTCTGAAGAAACAAGATAAAAACAGAGTCAGTGCTGTCAGGGTGATTGACCCAGACTATCAAGGGGAAATTGTATTATTACTCCACAATGGAGGAAAGGAAGAATATACACAGAGTGCAGGAGATCCTTTGGGGTGCCTTTTAGTATTGCCATGCCATTACTAAAGTCAATGGAAAACTGCAACACTAACACAAGCATGATGATAAATGGTCCAGAGCCTTCAGAAATGAAGGTGTGGGTCGCTCCTCCAGGGAAAGAACCCAGACTTGCTGAGGTACTTGCTGAAGACCAAGGGAATACAGCATGGGTAGTAGAAGATAGTTCTAAATACCAGCCACAACCCTATGATTAGCTACAAAAAAGAGGATTATAACTGTACTACTTCACCCCATATATGGTTCTGATAATATATGTGTAATATTACAAAATTTTAAGGTAATCAAACTTGTGTTAATGTTGAAGCATAAGAAAACTTATTTTCTATTTGGGTAAGGGTATTAGAGCATTTCTGTTTGTACACAGGATAATTATAACAATGTGAGGCATAATTATATGCATACTTTTGTATTTGGAGATGTTTATGCCAAGTTGACAAGGAATGGATTGCAATGGTTGATACATTGTGTCAACTTTGCCAGATGACTTTGTGGCGTGGTTTCTAGCTCAGTTCCGTTGGTGGGGGTCCACCCTGGAACACAATTGGTTCTGCCCCAGAGTGACTCTGCAAAAGGGACGGTGTACATAAAAGGGGCTGAGGGAGTGGTGGATCGGTCTCTTTGTTGGAGGAACTTTAGTCTTCGTGTTCAGCTTGGCTTTCATCACCTGGTTTGCAGCACAGACTCTTCACCCTCCAGCGTGGATCCTTTGCTTGCATTGCAGACTCTTCAGTGTCCATCGCAGACTCTTTGGTCTCCTGTCATAGACCCATTAGCTAACAAATAAGAGACTTATATGGAGCACAGCAGTGAGCTTCAGTGAGCTTGGGACTGAATTCTTCAGTCTGAGGCATGTAGATGCTCTCTGCACGCTCCCTCATCCGACTCTGCAGCTGTTGTAAGCCAGTCTTATAATTCTTTATCTTGTGTTAATATCTGTTCCTTGTGTCTAGTCCTCTAAGTAAAACTCTAACTAATACAACCTCACATTTCTTTACTCTGAAGATAATTCACAAAGCCAACCTTCTGGAATACATCTTCTCCAAAGAGGGTAATAAAATACGAAACAAGCAAAATGACAAACACAACCCACCTCTGTAGTGGTGGAAGTATAAGGGAAGCTTTCCCAGTAGAAGAGATACCTACTCTGAATCTTAATAATTGAAATCTTGCCAAAGGGGGAAAAATGGGTGAAGGAGTAGAGTAAAACAGTTGTAACACAAGGCAGTGATGGAGACATGCAGATGAGACACAGACTGTGTCCTGTGTCTGGAGTGTTATAAATAGGCTGGTGTGACCCATGGGGCAAGCAGACAGCATTCACATTAAGGAGCTCCATCTTCGTGCCACCAAGACTGGGAAGCATAACAGATAGGGTTAAGATTGGACTTTTCACACACCTTCTCTGCCCCTATGGAGTTGTCAGGTTATGTAGCTGAAGAGATAAAGGGAACTGTACAGATCCAGATGAAAAGAGCAATACTGATTTTGTTTTTACCCTGTCGACCTTTTTCTACTTTGGACTTGCTCTCCCTTGTGCTGGGCCTCCAGTACATCTTTCCTACCCATGTAAGGTGTTCAATTACCAATGACTGTCCTTTAGCAGATTAAAATTCAGCATAGAGAATAACAAATTACTTCTTTATACCTTGGCAAGATTAGCATTGTAACTTTAGTTTGAGAAGCAGACTGTCATCAATTACTACCTTGTCCCTTTTTTATGGCACCAGAAAACTGAGAACCAAAAGCCCTAATTGCCTCATATTATTTAAAGCCATCAAGTTTACCTTTATAGTGAACCTGAATAGTATTTCTTCTTCAATAACTAATGCATCTCTTTCTCGAGAACCTTTCTCCTGGAGTCTGTTTCACAAAATATGAGCAACAGCATTTTGTGTGCAAAAGTTGGGGAATATATATGTAATTATTTTTAACAACTGCTCAAAAGCTTTTGTGATTGGAAAAAGAAATTTTACAAAGTAGGTATATGTTATGGTTTAGTTGTAAAATGTTCCCTAAGTCTTCGGTTCAAAGGTAGAAGTTTGGAAAGGCAAGTGAATCATAAGGGCATCATTATATTCAGCAGTGGGGCCCAGCTGGAGGATGTTCACTGGGGACGAAATGCTCCTTCTCTCTCTGCTTCCTGGTCACCATGAAGTGAGTAGCTTTTCCAGGAAGTGGCTCCTGATTTGGAGCCAGCCAACCTTGGACTGAGCCCTCTGAAAGCCAGGAGCCAAAATGAACCCCTTCTCGTTGTAAATTATGGCTGTCAGATATGTTGTCTCAGCACCAGAAAAGTAGCCAAACCAAGTTTCCTTCTACAAGCATTCTGTGTGACTTTCCACCACAGGTGCACCTCTAGGGCTATCAACAGCTCATACTGAGGTCTCACAGCCCTTGCCTGTGAGAAGGAACTGTTTACAAGCTTTCTGTTATTTTTGTTTCATTTTGTCTGCTTTTGGCTTTGGGGGTTGAACCCAGACTCACATGCAAAACTTGGATGACCCTGAACTATATTCCCAGCCCTAATAAGATTTTTAAAAACTCCATTCCTTTCCTCAAACCATTTCCCTTTTTTCTTCTTAAAACTGTCCTTAAAAATAGCAAAACCCATTTTTTAACCCACTTACAAACAGGATATACTACAAACAAGATATCACTACCCTAACCTTCTCACATCTCTTTATACAAACCTAAAATTTTGCAGAGCTATAATACAAGTTAACTTTACATATTATATCCCAAATTATTTTCAATGTAAATTTAATTTTCATTTTATTCTTGGCAAAAATAATAACTTAAGATCTTTTTTAGTGAGAAAAATAAAATTCTACAACAAAATAATAGTTAACAGAGTCACCAATAATAGTCAGTACGTTGCAGTTACTCAGAGTATAAGATATGAGCACAAAACGTTTTCCAAATATTACCACAAATGTTTCTATGAGAAATCAGTAGTACAGCTCTCATATAGTTTTTCCTTTCCCTTATCCTAGTCTTCTTTTCCTTTTGTATATTTCTTTCCCATTTCACAGTATCTATTGTACATTTTGGTCCTATTTACTCTTTCAGTTTCTCACACCAGGGACAAAATACAACGTTTATACGAGTCTTGATTTATTTCACTTATGAGCATGGTCCCAAGTGGCATCCATTTACCTATGAACGTCTCAATTTTACCTTTCCTTATAGCCAAGTAGTCCTCCACTGTACAAAAAGACTGCATCTTTTATACACATTCCTAGTTGATGGGCATTTGGGTTGTCTCCAACATTTAGCTATTACAAACTGTACTGCTATAAACATAGGGGCACATATATCACTGTCATACGATGTTTTTAATTCTTCTGGGACAATACCCAAGAAAATAGCTGGGTCAGATGGGAACTCTATTCCTCATGTTTTAAGGAATCTCTACACTGATTTCCAGTGGCTGTAAAAGTCTATTGCCCCAACAACAGTGTAAAATGGTTCCTTTCCCCCACAAACCCTCCAGCATTTGTTAATGGCTGATTTCTTAACAATATCCATTCTTTCTGGAGGACTCAGTGTTGTTTTCAGTTTTTTTTTCCAGTATCAGGGATCAAACTCAGCACCTTGTGCTTACCAGGAAGGTGTGAGCTATCTCCCTGGCTGTCATTAATTTCCATCTTTTGAATGGTTTATTATTAAACAATTTGGTCATTTCCAGCTTTTCCCTATTAAAAAATAATACTACAGACACACTTTCAGGCATAATGTCTGTCTTCTTCGAGAGGTCTTTAAGTGAAGTTCACAAGAACAGAATTAGTAGTACACACAAAAGTATGAAATAGCTCTATGGCTGGTGTAATGCTTTCCAAAAGCATTATTTCAATGTCATAATTCAAGCAAAATGAGTTACATTCAAGGAATTGGAAATTTTAAGGTATTAATATAGATTGTTTCATTCTTTTCTCTTAAAAATGGCACAAACATTCTACATGCTTACAGGGTTCTAAGTCATTTTTCAATAAATGTTCACAAGCAATGTTCAAATCAGAGTAACTGGCATACCTATTATCTTGTAGATTTACCATTTTTGTGTTGATATTTAAAGCCCTTTTAGATTTTCTGAACTTAAAAAAAAAATGGTGAAGTACAGCATGGGTGCAGCATCTTCTTAATCTTACATTCATGCTAGGAAGTTCAGGTCAATGTGTAAATGTGCCGTTTCACCTCTAATCAACCTCTGCTCTTAACTCTTATATGACAATGAATCATAAAGACTGATCAAAATGTTACCATGAGAATACTGTGCAAATGTCATTTTTATATTTTCAACTTATGACATTTGTCAAATCCACTTAACCTTATAAAAGATGAATTTATTTAAAAAGCAACTGCAAGCAAATTACATTTTATTGAAAATTCAGTTACAGTACACTTAAGACAGATTTTTCACATTGTTTCTACAAATAAGAACATGAATTGACTCAAGTGCAACAAGATTTAGTTTTATTCAAGCTGAAAATTATTTCAAAAACCACAAAATCTGTAGCTTAATTTATTCCTGGTGTAAACATATATTTTCCTATTTATTATCAAGAAAGTAACAATGTCATAGAGTGATACTTTTAATACAAGATTTTCCTGCATCCAATTTAAGTGGCCAATCAGTATTTGAATATACTTCACACAGACTCTTATTGTGTATGTGGTGGGACAGACGCATGCAAATAGGAACCAGCTAACTTTCATAGGAAAGTTAAACAATGTGAGTTTCATCTTACTTATCACAGGAAACAGATACCATTTCGTTAGTTCTTAAATATGTATTTTTGTTGCTAGGTCAAAACCAAGTAGTTTCAGAAAAGTTTGTGACCTAGTAGTGCTAGTAGGAAGGTAGTAACTATTACAATCAGCCACGTAATGCTAGGAAATATTTTGCAAATTTTATATCAATGTTTCACATTTTCTTAGGAAGAAAAGCTAGTTGTGCCAAATTATGAAAGTAAACCCAGTGATTGAGGATGTAGAGTGTGCCTAAGGAGTCACTTGGAGAGAAAACATTCTCTCAGGCTTTCATAGAAAGCAAATTGGTCAAGCAATGACTGTGACTCATCCACATGGCTGACACAAAGGATCTATAAACTGTGAGGGTCTCAGGACAAATCCTGCAGGGATTTGACTGACCTTAATCAGATACAAAAGCTATATTTCTTGTTACATAGGTCTTGCTTTATCTCGGTCTTAACCATCCAGCAGAAAAGTATTAAACTGAAGTATAAGAAGTAAACCATATTATGCTGAGCTGTAAAAGACAAAAGTCAACAACTTCTGACACTGCCAGACATACAGAAAACCCAATACTCTTATGGACTACTGGACTATTTGGGAATATTTTGCTGAATTCACACACGTATAATATTTGACAAAGCTAAACAAAAAAGGGGATACAAACGAATGACCTTTTTGTATCTGTATATTCAAAATAATTAAGACAGATATACAGTTACATTCTCTTAATTCAATGAATAGAGGAATCTGTTCTAATAGTTTGTAAATAGAATATGTCTGCATCTTGTACAACAATTAACCACTTAGAAAACAATATGCATAACTAATTTGATTTGAAACTGTCTCATTGCTCCTTGTTTCTCAATAAAACTATGAGGAAAAAAGTAAACCCAAGTTTTAAAAACATTTTACATTATAAATGACATATAATTTATCAAATTATATTATTCTTTAACCGATAATATTCATTGAACCACTAGATCACTGGTATTGTTAACATTTCTTTTTTTTTTTTTTATTTTGGCGGAACCGGGGATTGAACTCAGGCCCTTGTGCTTGCCAGGGAAGCACTTATTCCACTGAACCATCTCCCCAGTCCCTGGTATTGTTAACTAAGTAATATTTAGTGTTTCTATTATCTGTATAGCTTCTGTTTTTAGTGTTGGATGATGGATGCTAAAGCTTTGTGCATATTAAGCAAATGCTCTACCACTGAGCTCAATCCCTTTCTCCCCTTAAATAAAAACAATGAGACCTACTTTTTAGGGACATAATATCAAGAAATAAATGCATGCCATTCAGACACTACATTGACAACTGTGGTGTGTTCCCACAGGTAGATGTGGCACTGATATAGAACATGAATTAATATTTTACAGTACTTTGAAACAGGACTACGAAAATACTGAAGATCAAACTGTTAGGAAACTTAAACTCGTATTGTCATAAACTCCTTATAAAAATGTAAGTGAACTGTGCAAACAGGAATCAAATGATTTTAGTAAAAAGAATCTACTGCAACAAGAACTAAAATAATGTGGCATTGCTAATACAGAACTTATTTGATAGCACCATCTAAAGTTGTCTTTAATCAAGAAAACCTGATAGATAACTCTAACTTCTTTAGTTATGAAGAATTCTAGCCATGTGGGAAAAAAACCTCCAATTTAAAAAAAGTCTCAAAACCAGAACTTTGACAAGATTATTCTGACTCTACTGAAACTCTAAGGGAATGTAGAACACTAGCTTTGAACAGAGCTCATCTCAGGTAAATAACGCTTTTCTGTCTGCCGACTCAAGTGCAGAAATGACTCCAGGTCAACTGCTTAGCTTTTAAGGGAGAATTCTTCCTTATGGCAGCAGATAAATGCTGAAGTCACTCTGGCCATAACTGAATGGACCCAAAAAAAAGCAGGTGCAAATTTTGGCAGGTGCAGTGGTCTCACTTCTCCAGGCCCCCAAAACAAAAAGCAACAGCTGATAGAACGAAAGTAACTTCTCTACAAATCTTGAGAAAATGTTATGGCTCACTAAAATCAAACTTCAGAGAAAAAACATCCACTGATAAATGTCATTAAACATCCTTAAGTATATTTACATTTTGCACCTAAGTAGGATTTCTTGTTGAGAATCAAATCTCTTTTCTCCTTTGTAGCACTTCTCGTATCTAAAGCAATGTAAATGCTTAGCCCAAGGTGTATATTGTGCTGACCTTCAAAATTACTTATTGCCATGATCAATGATTCAAAATTTCATTCCACTTGATTAATTCTATATGGGAATGACCACGTTAAAATAGAAAAGATAAAAATGTATGCATTCACTAGAAATATGTAAAGACATCTGATAACACTGTTTTGTATTAATGATTTTCAACTGTTTATACCATTCTGAATTTTTCAATATTTCATTTCTCCTTGGACTTAAGGTTATATCACAGTAGTTCAATGAAGATTACTTTTCCTGCATCTTCTTTCACATTCTGTTAATATGACTAAAGACTAAATGTAATAAATTTAATATAAACTATCAAAAGAAATTAGTGATATCTAATGTAAATGTTTTTAAGTTTCTTACAAATTTGTATGAAAATAAAGTTTCTGATATACTTTAAGATCATATCTGATGACTAGTTAATGATGTAATAAGCAAAAAATATCTGAATAAGTTAATATTTACATATAAAAATAGAATATATTCACTGCTGTTAGCTTGATGATGTCCTGCAAGACTGGACACTATAGTACTACCAAGCTGATTAAAAAGTTCATGTTTTATAGTGTAAATTTTTTAAATCATGAAACAATACTACTTTCAGTTTTTAAATTTTCATCCTATAAAATGCAATACTCTTATCTGGGTTAGTAATTGGTTCTGAAGAACACCAAGTTGCAGAAAGCAGTTCCCTGCAGGAAGTCTGAAAGTGTCTCTGCAGGTTATTGCCGCTTTTCTTCCTAAGCACATTTTTGTTCTGCCCATTAGATCAATAGACTATGATAAGGAAAGACACAGGGCTGAAAGGAGTCTACACATCCTGTGCTTTGTCAAACATCTATTTTCTGCTCTTTAGGAAGCTGGTGGCTCAAAAATGAGGAAAGAAAGAAACATAACAAGCATGTAAGCCATAAACAATGCAGTTCAGCTCATTCATCCAGCCAGCAGTGGCAAGTGGTCTTGATTCTGTCATTGCTAAGATTTATGAAGTTGTAGTGTTCCTAACTTTACGCTCATGTCATGTATACTATCCAAAGATCACACACCCACTTCAAAGTATACTCAACATTATAAAAAATTACTCAACATTAAAATTAAATTAAACATAATTTATTCTTCTCCCTGGATGGTATGTGAAAAATAAAGAAATTCTGGCTGGGAAGTCAAAAAAACAGATCTCCTTTTCATTTATTTTTTGGTGGTACCAGAGATCAAATTTGGGACCTTGCACTTGCTCAATGAGGGTGCTTAAGCTGCTGAGCTATCTTCCTGGCTCCTCTCTTGATCTCAAAGGTGAGTGTTCTTGACCAAGCTATTTAAACTTTCTGGGACTCCATTTCCTTCACTGAAAAATGAGGGAGCCATATAGGGAAATCTTTAAAGACCCTCTTAAAGTTGATTCAAACAACAAGACAGAATTCTGCTCAGTGTCTCTTGATTAGTAGAAGACAACTACCATTATAATTTAAAAATTATTTCCAGTTAGAGTGATTTTTCTGATATTTACATTATGTTTAGGAAGCATTTTCTATCCTTCCAAGGATTTCTCTAAGGATTTTGCTCTCTATTGAAAACAAATCAGTTATTTTACATTACACAATTTACTGTGACATTCACTAGGAAAATCTGGAGTGAAATTTTTGTAGTGAGAACATGTCTTTATTTATATTATTGATGAAATCTTGTGCCTTGTCAAATGGGTGGCAAAAAGGCTAGCATGGAGAAAAGCAGAAAATCTTGGTTAAAGCACTTATTATAGAAATAAAGAATAACAGATTTTAGTCTTTAATTTTATAATTTAATTTTTCAATTTGTAAACTTAATTTTTAAAACATATTGCTATTACCAAAATCCAATAATCTGGCATAATTTGCCAGTACTGATAAATAATTAGGATTTCACTGCCAAAATATTAATACTATACCAAATGTAAAGAATTTGGTTGTCTTTAGTGTATAGCAATATTTTATGTGTTCTCACTTTAATCATCTTCAGAATTGAGACAAAAGACTCATAACTTTGCTTCCATTATTTCAAACCAGATGGTAAGCATGTTGAATTCCAATTTAGAGAGGGACTTTGTGGAGTGCCCTGTACACTTCTGGGAGTAGGATAAATAATTTCTTCAACAGTCACATATGTACCTAGTAAGAAGCCAACAACTCCAGTGAAGGCTATAGAAATGTTTTTCAGGATCATCCATATATTGTAGTGTTCCTTAGAAAACGTAAGAATTTCAACTAAAGGCGGCAGTATCAAGGCCAACGTGCTGCTGCTCACAGCGCCCACAAAGGAAATCACAATGTCTAGGCGAGGAATGAGAACTGCTCCAGCACCTGGAATATAAAAATGGATATTTTTCCAGATTTAATGTTTGGCATTTACATGTAGATTTTTTCAACACAGTAAAAGTAATTAATAGAAGATAAACTACTACACATTTCCCTGTGGAAACATCTGTCAATTTGTTCTCAAATTTAAAAAAAGAAACCAGGCTAGCCTGATAGCTCAGCAGACTAAAGTGCCTGCTTAGGCAGACACAGAGACCAGGGTTTGATCCCAGAAGTGCTGTGCCAGCTCCACCGGCATAGTGGTGTGTACCTGTAATGCCAGCGCTGGGGAGGCTGAAAACAGGAGGATCACTTTGAGTCCAGTCTACATAGCGAGACCCTGTAGACCCTGCAGACCCTGTCCCTAAAAACAAAAAAAAAAAAAAAAAAACAGAAAGAAAAAAAAAAAAGAAACCAAAACACGAGCAATATTTCCTGGACTTTCACTAAAGATTATGTAAACAACTTTTAATTTTTGGGTAAGGAAGCACAGATAGTTTATTTTCAAATAATTTTCATTATTCTGCCTGTCATATACTTCATAATACAATGCCAAAAACATGGTGGTATGATAGAAATAAGACAGAAAACAGCTCATTCTCACAGTAAAATCCTAATTAATCAAAAGAAAAGGAAAACAGAAGTATCAATAAATATTAATAAAATACCACTATTATTATTGGTCACTGAAGGCTGCTAAAATCAGTGGACAAAAATAGAACTGAGCTCAGGATGTCTATATATTCTCTTCTCACTACAATATACTTATTAACCACCAAGAAAAACATAGTATTAACAGTGGAGAAATATGTCAGGCACCACCTTAAGTGGTAACCAAATAACCAAAGCTGATGTCATCAATAATACATATTGATACTGTGATGTGCTGAGAAGGGCCGAGTCACTCTACGGAATGCTTGTTAAAAATGCTTGTTAAAAAAGCACATCATTCCAGCTACCCAGCAGGCTAGAGCAGCAGGCACACGTGTTCAAGGCTAACTCAGGCAACTACATCCTACCTCAAAATAAAGTAAAAGGAGTTATGAGTGCAGTTCAGTGGTGTATGCATCTACCATATGGAGGTCCTGCATTCAATACAGGGAAAAAAGCTTCATTTTAATTATAAAAAAGCATCAGACAAATCCAAATCAAGGACATTCTACAAAATCACTAGCATTCAAGTGTCAAAGTCAAGAAAAACAAAAACTAAGATGGGAAGACCAAGTAAACATCACAACTAAATTCAAACAGGGCCCTGGATTGATTCCTGGATGAGAAGAGTAAATAGAAAATTAACAAAAGTACACAATTTGTTTGCAGCATTGTTTCCATGTCAATTTCTTGATTTTAATAAGACAAACTGTTAATATCAGAGAAAGCTCAGTAAATTATTTATGGTAATTCTTCTAGAAATTTTCTAAGTTACTTAGAAATTAAAACCCTTGTTAGGGTTTTTAAAAATAATAATTCTGCTCACTTCAATTGTATACATTTATTAAGTACAAGTGATAACTCAATATAGCATAAGTGTAATGCTCAGGATAACTAGTATTTCCATGTCTTTATCATTTTTTAATGTTTGAAGCCTTCCAACTTCATAAAACATGCAATAACTTATAGCAAAATAATGACCCTACTGTGTGAAATACTAGAACTTTTCCTTTTGTCTAATTATACTTCCCCCACTAACTGTCAGCAGGATTTGTTCCACTAACAATTTTCCCCCAAATTTTGATCTGGTGCCTTCTTGGTCTTATTTTGATATTACCAAAAAGTACCAAGAGAAGCTTTGCAAAAAACAAGATTCACATTCCTTCAAATATTCTTATGGTTTTTGACAGTCTAGTTTTTTCCCTAGGATGGCCTACAGCTGTCTCTAAGAATGTGCCCTTATGTACAGTAACCTAAGACAGCACTGTGACCAAGGGCAATGGCATCACCACAGTTCGCTCCTGGAGTTTCCACTTGTGCAGATGGTGGTTCTCCTTTACTTGTCTTCTATAGCTATCTTTTCCTCTTTAACCCATGTTATTCCTCTGTTCAGTTCTAAGTTTATTTCCTTTTGCTTTCTCATTTCTAGGCTATTTTATCTCTACTGAACAACCTAAGAGATATGTGTATGTCTCTATACATACATTAAATTTTCTTCTTTGTACTTTATAGTTTGCAGTCTACTAGTTTCTCTGTTAATTTTTAGTTTGAGATTTTGTCTTCTCCTCCTCTCTTTGTGAGTCTCAATGTTTCTCAAGAGGACCAAGATTAATTTGGAATGAAGTTCCCACCATATTACTCATACACCTAGACATAATTAGTCACCATTTTATTTTTTAGCAGTACATGCTTGCAGTTCATATTTACATTGCTCCAGTATACAACACATCTTAATTCCTTTTTCATCCCCTTTTCCACCCCTCCCTTCATCTCTTGATTCCCTTCTCGTTTCAGAAAGGCTTTTCTATTCAAATTATTATGAAAACTACAGTCTGAAACATTGCTTTGAAATTATGTCTAATTTAACACCTACAGGACTGAGTAAGCTAACTCTTTATTTTAAAAATGGAAGCTGAAAACTTAGAAATAATTTAAAAAGTATATTCTCAGTTTAAAAGATGCTTGTTGCAACCCTTTCCCATTTTTCTCTAGAGTTCTGTAAAGCAGAACTCTCAAACACAGTCAGGGACTTTCAAGCTTTGGGACATAACCATGTTGGGAGTCCTGCCCCATCCACCCAGAGCACGAGTAGGAACGGCAGATAAGCACGGCTAGAGTCCTGCTGTCCAGAACGACTTTCCACATAGATCCTGTTTTCCTCAGGAATGTGTGTCAATAATTTGAGCTATCACTAGTGAATCAACTGAAATATTCTTGGAGACAATATAGAGCAATACTATGATTTTAAAATTTAGAATAAATTTCATCTGTTAAACACATCATGCAGTACTAGAATGTCAATGAGGTAAAGCCCTTTAAAAATTATACAACCAATAGATTTTTTTGAGAACAGATTTATTTATTTTTACTTTTTTGTGGTACCAAGGATCAATTCAGGACCTTGTGCTTGCTAGGCAAGCACTTATTCCATTAAGCTAACTCCCTGGCCCCTTAAGAATTTTTTGTTGTTAGCAAAAATTGCTTGAAATAGATGATTTGAAAGTTACTAACAAAGAGAAGCACGTATTTTTGGGGCAAATTCTACATATAAAAACTCAAATAAATAAAAGTATAGTTTATGATAAGGACAGTTTAGTTATCACAAATATTCACTGTAGGATTTTTGATAAATAGCTTGCCCTAGGAGCAGCTATTATGAACAGATCTATTAAATTCTAATGAAACTCATGCTGCCTATATGTAGAAATGGGGAAACATAAAAATCTTGGCTTCCTGGGAACATGAACCTCAAACTCCTTCAACTGAGTTTAAATAATTGTTTCTAACAGGGGATAAACCTTCAGAACAGAATTATCTTACATTGACAAAACACCTCCTATGAAATTACTTTTAATTTAGTCCAGTGATCAAAATGTCAATAAGGATAATGCAGAAAAAGTATTTCCAAACATTTTAAAATAACCTTTTCCAGGCCAGGGAGATAGCTCAGTAGCATAAGCACCTGCCTGTCAAGTATAACGTTGTGAGTTCAATTCCTGGTACCAAAAATGAATGAATAAGTGAACAAATGAATGAATGAATGAATAACTTTCCTACTAAAGATTTTATTAGTCATCAGAGTATGGCCTCACTGACTTCATTCTTCAATATGATATCCTTTATACACTGAAAAATAAGATTTATCTACTTTTTCTAATTGTATTCTTTTTTTAAACATACTATAAAGCATGTTTTAAAATAGAGACAAGCTCTATCCTATGCTACTCAATTCCTGAATTAATCAGAAATTCTACTTCTACATTCTGTGAACATTTATTTATTTATTTATCTATTTAGGTTTTTTTTTCTATTTAGTTTTATTTGATACAAGGCCATGCTATGCAAGGCTAGCGCAGCTCGCCAACATTCTTGGAAGAGCACATCATGTGGCACCAGAGATCAAACTCGGGTCCTGGAGCTTGCCAGGCAGGTGCTCAGGCCACGGAGCTATCTCCCCAGCCCAACTTCTACATTCTATAACCCTAAACAGTTCAGATGATTGCTTAGTATCCCATACAAAATTTCCAAAGCTACCTTCTTCCACGATCACCAATAATCTGATAACAGTATTATTCTGGATAATCCAAGATTAGCTCAGTGATATAGTGAAACTTACATTTACAGTTATAATAATAATGGTTATAATAAAATTATAACTTCCCATTATTTTATTTGATAACCTACAAAACTACAGCATGGAAGTGTTAACCTCATTTCACAGTTGAAGAAAAGGAGACTTAATTGTGGTGTATAGTTAGTCTGCAGAGAATAGCAAATAAATAGCAGGCCTGAGTTTGAATTCACAGGTCTTCGTGACTCCAAAACTCACATTCCTTCCACCATGTGCAAATTAAACTCTCTCCACATATCTCCAGTACTAATGCTACCATATGAAAGTATTTTATAACGTGAGGTTTTAATGAGAGCTTATGTACTCTTTTCCACATATAAAAATAAGCCATTGAAGTTATTAAATTCCAACTCAAATGAAAAAAAAGTCTCTCAGGTATGTAGTCATAAGTAACAAAATAAATATATATAAAAGAAGAAATTGGTAAAAAAAAATTAGGAAAACTAGAAATAAAATGTGTATCAATAATGCAAAAGGTCTTACATATCTGACCTTTATTACTCCTGTCATTTTTAGAATAATTTGTTATTTTAATGTGCTAGAATTAGATTTGTATTTTGCTACTCACAGCAGAAAATTTGCAGCAGTGGGAAAACAACTTTAACCCCAAAAGTATAAGTGAATGCAATTTTTTAGAAATACTAAAAGCTACTTAAGTAGCTTTCATTTTAAGAAATTCAACAATGAAAGAATTATGATGATAAACAAATGTAGCGATACTTACAAGTAATACTAACCAAAAAGGACCTTATCCCAAATTCACAGATTTGCTTCCATTTTGCATGAAATCTGGATGTGACTCCAGGGATAATGATTTCTGCTGGAACATAGAACTGAATTGAATATGTCACAAAAATGCCAAAGGAATATAGAATTTTCACTGATTGATACAACCTGTTGAAAAAAATTGAATTTAGTCCTTCTTAATATGAGTCTAGATTTTTTGTTTAGTTGTCATAGGTAAACAAGAAATCTGGAAGATAATCTTAGACCAGAATATACTAACTAAAAATGCTTCTTTAGAAGAAAGCCAGCTGATCCCAACTAACTGAATTTCCAGATAACACGCCAACAGTTCACTCTGAAGAGCCTGGAAGGCTGGCACATGGCACGCAAACGTTCAGGATGCACCGCTGGCGAGATTTCATTTTGGACTACGCCAGTGCTCTGTTGTCATAAGCAGCTCCAAGAAGGCCTAATTTTTAAATTAGTACATGTTGGTAGTACAGAATGATTCTATTCCTCGTGTGGATTTGGTATATGTATGCAACACTTTTTTTTTTTTGGTGGAACCGGAGATTGAACTCAGGACCTTGAGCTTGACAGGGCAGCCCTTATTCCACTGAGCCACCTCCCTGGCCCCCATTCAACACATTTTGTTTCCTTTTCACTCTCCTCCCCTTATCCTTCATCGCTTGATCCACTCCCATTTGAGAAACCTCTATCTTTCTGCTTCCCATCATCTTATCTTTTATCTTGTTCTTTGTAATTTGTGTATTTCACCTAGCATTATGGTCTCAAGATGTACCTTTCTTCCTAAAATGACTCATCATTTGTAATATTTCCTGCAAATGACTATCTTGATGACAGAGCAGTATCCACAGGACTTAAATACATTCTCTTTACATATTCATCTGTTGGTCAACACACAGTCTGCTTCCAAGATTCAGCCTTTATGCCCTTTGCTGCACTGCTGTATGTGTATCACTGTAATACAATGTCTCACACTTGAAAAGATACCTAGGAAAGGAATAGCTGGGTCAAGAGGAATTTCTAGTTGCAGGTTTTACAGAATCTCCATACTGATTTCCATAGTACTAGTTTATAGTCCCACCAAAGGTGTGAAAGGGTTTTTCCCTCTCCCCCTTACATGCACAGCCTAACCAGCACTTCTATTTGATTTCTTGATGATAGCCACTATTTCTGGGGTCATTTGGAATCTCAGTGTTGTTTTAAGGTACATTTATCTAATGATCAGCAAAAAAAAAAATAAATAAATAAATCCCCATCTGTACTTCTTTTGGGAAACATCTAATTATTTTATTTACTGATCTTTCAACTTGGGCTTTTATTTGCACAGGGACTGATTTTTTTTAGTTCTTTATATATTCTAGGTATTAGGGTATTAGTCCTCTGTCTCAGGACTACCTGCCCTTTTTTTTTTTTTTTTTTTTTTTTTTGCCATTTTGTAGGGTATTTCAGAAGTATCTTTGGATTTTTAAATAATTTTTAAATTAATACATAGTATTTATAGATAGGATAAGTGTGATATTCTGGACAGCCTCCTGCCAAACTCAGAATGGACATCTTAATAAAGACTTTGGTAAATTTCCTTTGTGGAACCAAAGATTTTTCAAATATTAAATGACACAAGGAGAAGATGTAGACGCATAGGACTCAGACGAACATTACAGAACCTACTCCTCTAAGCTACACATAATTGTTCTGTGTTTTTTAAATATTTTGCTATTTGCTAACAGCCAAAAGAAATACCGATCACTCTTGTACTTTGAAGAAAGACACCAGAAAGGAGTACAGATTAAATGCACTGGTGCAGTAGGGGCGATGGTCAGCACTCGCACCCTCTCAGCAGAAACACTGATAGCCACCATCTTCCCATTCAGAGTCCCATTTTCCCACCTAAGAGTTCTATACACAGGAAGTCTTTCCTCTTAAGGACAAATACAATTATTTCAAATATATATACACTATTCCATTTCTAGTAAAATAGCTAAGTATCTTTAAGCTTATTTTTAATATCTTAAGACTATAGAATTATCAACAGTTCTCTAAACTGACAGAGCAAGAAAAAATTTAGTAAGTTTCCTTTTATAACATATTCATCATAAAGGTAACAGGAAATAAAGCTGAGTAGAAATAGATTTGAAAATGCTATGAATTCCACAATTAAGAAAAAGCCCTGCAGGTTACCAACAAACCTTAATCCTAAACTTAGTTAAGAATGAACTCCCAGTTAAATGGTCAAGCTAATGAAAATATACAAAATAACCAAAAGACTACTGCTTTAAATACTCTGATATGTAGTTTCAGAGAATCAAATAAGCATTCTCATTATTACTACCTTAAATATTTTTCATGTATATTTTGAAATTATGGCTAATGTGTTTCTTAAAATCATTTGAACACACGTACAATTATTCTTTCATTTACCTAAAACTGAAGGTACATAAGCTATGAACCTGGCTATTACATGTTCAATAATATTAATTATATAAAATTACTATTATTTGGTGTTTCACAGAGTAAAACAGAAAGTAGTTTCAATCTTTTAGAAGTTGACAAACCTGTGACTCACCAACCATTGAAGAGTAATAAAGAAGAGTATCTAAAAAAGCTCTCAAGTTTAAAAATTATTTGTTTCACTTTTATCTTCTCTGTTTCAAAAATTTATTTATTTGTATGTTTGCCATCTATATTTTCAATCATCTTTA